>JAFIRS010000806.1:0-540130 GCA_018342105.1 Gonioctena quinquepunctata | reverse complement strand
CAGATTTTTTTTTTTGAGTTAGGGCGTTTTCAAAAATTTTTCCCTTCAGATGTAGTTCAATGTCCAGCGTGGTTATAGCCGGTGAAGTAGTTGTTTTCTGTAAGACATTCACATAAAATAACTTTATTGTAATTGTGGATTTTTCAATTCACAGAAAAATCTTTCTATCAATATTTAATTGAGGAAGTTTCCCTTTTCAACAACTATATATCATTTGTTACTGTTAATAACCGTTTTTTTTTTTCGAAAAAATAAATTTTTATTGGGCTATGGTGCTATGATTTTAAAATTTTTTACCTTCAAATAACTGCAACATGGTTGCTTGTCAGGTTAGAAAAACGAAAAAACGATTGATTTGATACCGCACTCTATTAGGTTGTAAGAAAACTTTCGATATAAAACTGAAAATACCATAACGTTAGAACTTTTCTAAAATGAAGCACCTGTTGAAAATGAAATAATTATATTGAAACTACCTATTTACATATCTTTAGGGTCCCAGATGTTCAAAGTGACCTCCATCTTGTTGCTGACAATGGCGAACTTTTCTTATTGTTGTTCTTACAACGTTTATCAACTGTCTTGGTGTAATTCTATGAATAGCTGCCCTTACTTTATCCTCTAATTCATGTCCTGTGGCAGGAGGTACTTCATAAACCTCGTTTTTAATAGATCCCCAAGAAAAAAATCTGGAGGCGTAAGGTCGGGTGACCTGAGAAGTTTTTTAAAAAGAAATAAATAAAGGTATAAATTGAAAACAACCCTATTTTACCTCGCCGGCCACCTATCAGGACCCATATTTCCAATCCAGTTTTCGTTGTATGTTTCATGCAGATATTCCGTAACTGCCCTCAGGTTGTGTGGTGGAGCACCATCTTGTTGATGAAATGATCCAACTCGATTTATTAATGGAACTTCGTCCAAGAAATGCTCAATTTCCTGCGTGAGGAATCTTACATATCTACCCAACAAACATAGGTAAAATTTACGTCATTTCGACCTTCGAATAGGTCAGCGCCCTAATTGGCGAAGGTAATAATTACGTTATAATTACCTTAAATTTACCATTATGGGGAAAAAAATGGAAGTAATTCAGAAGTCGAAATTTGGGAGATTAAGACATTTTTCCTTATAAGTTGAAGGCATAAATAGGTAAAATTGCCTCCAGACTAGTCGACTGATGGTAAAAATGTAGTCATTTTACCTATTTCCAGGTTATAAACACTGTAATAAAACAAACAACACCATGGCGGTTAGAAGAAGATGATAAAAGTTTACTGTATATTGTGTATCTTAACCTAGATGCTTATTCGTGAAAGCGTTGAAGGACATGAACATGGCGTATGAAGAAAGAACTGTCAATAAAACGTATAGCAGAGAATGCAAAAGTGAGGGTTTTCCCGCATTCACACCTAGTTGTGATTTTATTTGCGATACAAACTTTTCTGTGATAATGTTGATTTTACTCGTCTAAAACAAGTGGGGCCCATAAATTATTAAATTTGTATGGAAAAAACCACAACTTTCACAACTCTTTCCATCAAACACTTCAAAAAACTGTTTTTTATAGATGAAGTATGTGTATACATATCATATTCACCTATTTCTTGACTACCAATCATTGAAATGTGGTCGATTCGAGAAAATTATGTATTATTTTCAAATGGCGGAAACGGTTCAAACCAAAAAATATGGCGTAGGTTCCATATGGACCTATATGTCGAAATTCCTTAAAATTTTGACTATGAGAACACATAGACTTTGTTCAAAGTCGAAAGTAACCTTTATTCCTGACTTTGAAGTCCATTTTCCTTATCTTGGGATTTCAGACATTACAATATATGTTATTGGATGTTTTTTCATGCATGTCTATACGTTTCGTTCTCTGGATGGATTGCGAATCGTGGATAATAAATTTATATTTTACTTATTCTATGTTCTGTGCAGAAACACTCAAATGTCAATACGGGTGGAAAAATCAATTTTTTTTGCTAATGTTAATGGTAAAGCCAAGTAACCTATAGTTACCAGAGCATGGGTATAGACTACAAAACCCTGTAATGAGTGTTCATTCTGAAATTAAATATCAAACCATCAGTAATGTTGATAATAGTACGCGATATTTATATTTCAGTCACATCTTCCCAGTATAGAAACCATGATTAATGTTATGGTCTAATGAGGGAATCTCTTTCCGAAGAGAAATAGCTAATCATAACATTTTAAATATAAAATGGTGTGTTGGATGGGCTGAATAATTTTGATTTGACATTTCTGGTTCCGCATGGTGCCCGGAAATATACAATTTATCAGCCAACTGAGTGGAAGATGATGGCTCTGATCTCTGGACATCGGAAAGTATAGGATGGTTTCGAATTAAATTTTCATTTGTTCTCATTCTGCAGCTAATCGATAATAGTTGGTGGTATACCTGTATGGTTTACTAACTCTATTCGAATTTTCGCTCGGCATTTTATAGATTTCAAAATTTAGGGCAATAAAAAAAAATTAAAGGAAGTAAATTGTATCATGTCATCCTCATCTGAATCGACTTGGTCTTTAATATCTGATGATAGACTAAGTTACTTTGAGGATTTTATTTTAGGTAACTTTGACTTGTTGTAGACATTTAGTCTGATTAGACAAATATTGTGGTAATCTCGCCCTCATTGTAGAGCAGTGGTATAAACCAGGGTCAAGAAATGTCCAGGCAACCCCTTTAACTTAATGGGTGCCAAAATAGGTAATGAAGAGTATATAGTAGACCTGTTTACTGACTTGTCAATTCCCCTGACTATATGAACACACATGAGGTAATAATTAGGTAAATATTCACCAGAAGGTGTTTCCTGAGAGTTCCAAGTATTTTGAACACATTTTGCTGGTTACCTTTAGGTGAAATTTAACCTAGTAAATGACTCTATCAACCCATGAGGCTGTGAAGGTATATTTGGAGTCCATAACAAGTAATTTCATACTACGCACTACGCCTATTAAGTTTTTGGTTTCTGAAGGTGATTTGGTGGTCTCAATTATGGTTTTTATAACTCCAATTTTTTGTTTTAGTACTTGAGGTAAAATATTTGTCAAAAAGGTGAATTCGGATTCTTAAGCCGTTTTACCCCACTGCTTGGTATAATTTTCCTATAATGTTGGTTGGGTAGCCCTGTCAGGACACCGTCAAAATATAGGGCCTAAAATTATGTCCCCCAAAAACCCAACCCAACAATTGAAACCACACCGTTCTTGGAAATTTCCTTCCTCCATCAAGTGTAAATCTTGCATCGGACCAATATCGCTTATTATTTCTGCTTGAAATGTCCCAAATTAGTGAAACGGCTTTCGTCAGTATACAGAATTTTATATGGAAATGTGTCACCCCTCCAAATATTTTCCAAAGAACCAATTGCAATACTCAAGTCTCCTTGCATTATCGTTTTGGTTCAGGTGGTGGTGTAGTTGATATTTAAATGAATGATATTTATGTTTCTTCAAAATGTTAGCTGCAGAAGACTTCGAAATGTCACATTCTCTTGCGATCTCCCTGAGTGACGTATTAATATTTACTTGAAGGTATGCCAGAACATCTATTTATTTTTCTTCAATAACAACAAACGAATCGTTCACATCATTATCAGGCTCATTTCGCATTTTTTGAACCAGTTTTGGAAAAAAAGTGCCGGGTCGGGTGACGCCGATCAGGATATCTCTGTGCGTAGAGACTTGCAGCATCGGTTGAATTTTGCCTACACTCTCCAGAAACTAATAACATATCAACTTTTTCAGTTCTTGAAAAAATATTGTTATTTTCCATGATTTTCAAACAATGAGGTACACAACCCAACAAACATTATAGGTAAAATTTACGTCATTTCGACCTTCGAATAGGTCAGCGCCCTAATTGGCGAAGGTAATTATTACGTTATAATTACCTTAAATTTACCATTATGGGGAAAAAAATGGAAGTAATTCAGAAGTCGAAATTTGGGAAATTAAGACATTTTTCCTTATAAGTTGAAGGCACAAATAGGTAAAATTGCCTCCAGACTAGTCGACTGATGGTAAAAATGTAGTCATTTTTACCAATTTCAGGTTATAAACACTGTAATGAAACAAACAACAAACAATGGCAGGTTAGAAGATGATAAAAGTTTACTGTATATTGTGTATCTTAACCTACATGCTTATGCGTGAAAGCGTTGAAGTTGACATGAACATGGCGTATGAAGAAAGAACTGTCAATAAACGTATAGCAGAGAATGCAATAAGTGATGGTTTCGCATTCACACCTAGTTGTGATTTTATTTGCGATACAAACTTTTCTGTGATAATGTTGATTTTTACTCGTCTAAAACAAGTGGGCCCATCAAATTATTAAATTTGTATGGAAAAAAACCACAACTTTCACAACTCTTTCCATCAAACACTTCAAAAACTGATTTTATAGATGAAGTATGTGTATACATATCATATTCACCTATTTCTTGACTACCAATCATTGAAATGTGGTCGATTCGAGAAAATTATGTATTATTTTCACAATGGCGGAAACGGTTCAAACCGAAAAATATGGCGTAGGTTCCATATGGGACCTATATGTCGAAATTCCTTAAAATTTTGACTATGAGAACACATAGACTTTGTTCAAAGTCGAAAGTAACCTTTATTCCTGACTTTGAAGTCCATTTTCCTTATCTTGGGATTTCAGACATTACAATATATGTTATTGGATGTTTTTTCATGCATGTCTATACGTTTCGTTCTCTGGATGGATTGCGAATCGTGGATAATAAATTTATATTTTACTTATTCTATGTTCTGTGCAGAAACACTCAAATGTCAATACGGGGTGGAAAAATCAATATTTTTTGCTAATGTTAATGGTAAAGCCAAGTAACCTATAGTTACTCAGAGACATGGGTATAGACTACAAAACCCTGTAATGAGTGTTCATTCTGAAATTAAATATCAAATCCATCAGTAATGTTGATAATAGTACGCGATATTTATATTTCAGTGCACATCTTCCCAGTATAGAAACCATGATTAATGTTATGGTCTAATGAGGGAATCTCTTTCCGAAGAGAAATAGCCAATCATAACATTTTAAATATAAAATGGTGTGTTGTGATGGGCTGAATAATTTTGATTTGACATTTCTGCGTTCCGCATGCGGTGCCCGGAAATATACAATTTATCAGCCAACTGAGTGGAAGATGATGGCTCTGATCTCTGGACATCGGAAAGTATAGGATGGTTTCGAATTAAATTTTCATTTGTTCTCATTCTGGCAGCTAATCGATAATAGTTGGTGGTATACCTGTATGGTTTACTAACTCTATTCGAATTTTCGCTCGGCATTTTATAGATTTCTAAAATTTAGGGCACAATAAAAAAATTAAAGGAAGTAAATTGTATCATGTCATCCTCATCTGAATCGACTTGGTCTTTAATATCTGATGATAGACTAAGTTACTTTGAGGATTTTATTTTAGGTAACTTTGACTTCGTTGTAGACATTTAGTCTGATTAGACAAATATTGTGGTAATCTCGCCCTCATTGTAGAGCAGTAGGTATAAACTAGGTCAAGAAATGTCCAGGCAACCCCTTTAACTTAATGGGTGCCAAAATAGGTAATGAAGAGTATATAGTAGACCTGTTTACTGACTTGTCAATTCCCTGACTATATGAACACACATGAGGTAATAATTAGGTAAATATTCACCAGAAGGTGTTTCCTGAGAGTTCCAAGTATTTTGAACACATTTTGCTGGTTACCTTTAGGTGAAATTTAACCTAGTAAATGACTCTATCAACCCATGAGGCTGTGAAGGTATATTTGGAGTCCATAACAAGTAATTTCATACTACGCACTACGCCTATTAAGTTTTTGGTTTCTGAAGGTGATTTGGTGGTCTCAATTATGGTTTTTATAACTCCAATTATAACTTTGGAGTTAGTTAGTACTTGAAGGTAAAATATTTGGTCAAAAATGGGTGAATTCGGACTTCTTGAAGCCGTTTTACCCCACTGCTTGGTATAATTTTCCTATAATGTTAGTTGGGTAGCCCCTGTCAGGACACCGTCAAAAATTATAGGGCCTAAAATTATGTCCCCTAAAATCCCAACCCAACAATTGAAACCACACCGTTCTTGGAAATTTCCTTCCTCCATCAAGTGTAAATTTGCATCGGACCAATATCGCTTATTATTTCTGTTGAAATGTCCCAAATTAGTGAAACGGCTTTCGTCAGTATACAGAATTTTATATGGAAATGTGTCATCCTCCAAATATTTTCCAAAGAACCAATTGCAATACTCAAGTCTCCTTGCATTATCGTTTTGGTTCAGGTGGTGGTGTAGTTGATATTTAAATGAATGATATTTATGTTTCTTCAAAATGTTAGCTGCAGAAGACTTCGAAATGTCACATTCTCTTGCGATCTCCCTGAGTGACGTATTAATATTTACTTGAAGGTATGCCAGAACATCTATTTATTTTTCTTCAATAACAACAAACGAATCGTTCACATCATTATCAGGCTCATTTCGCATTTTTTGAACCAGTTTTGGAAAAAAAGTGCCGGGTCGGGTGACGCCGATCAGGATATCTCTGTGCGTAGAGACTTGCAGCATCGGTTGAATTTTGCCTACACTCTCCAGAAACTAATAACATATCAACTTTTTCAGTTCTTGAAAAAATATTGTTATTTTCCATGATTTTCAAACAATGAGGTACACAACCCAACAAACATTATAGGTAAAATTTACGTCATTTCGACCTTCGAATAGGTCAGCGCCCTAATTGGCGAAGGTAATTATTACGTTATAATTACCTTAAATTTACCATTATGGGGAAAAAAATGGAAGTAATTCAGAAGTCGAAATTTGGGAAATTAAGACATTTTTCCTTATAAGTTGAAGGCACAAATAGGTAAAATTGCCTCCAGACTAGTCGACTGATGGTAAAAATGTAGTCATTTTTACCAATTTCAGGTTATAAACACTGTAATGAAACAAACAACAAACAATGGCAGGTTAGAAGATGATAAAAGTTTACTGTATATTGTGTATCTTAACCTACATGCTTATGCGTGAAAGCGTTGAAGTTGACATGAACATGGCGTATGAAGAAAAAATTGTCAATAAACGTATAACAGACAATGCAATAAGTGATGGTTTCGCATCCACACCTAGCTGTGATTTCATTTGCGATACAAACTTTTCTGTGATAATGTTGATTTTTACTCGTCTAAAACAAGTGGGCCCATCAAATTATTAAATTTGTATGAAAAAAAAACATTAATTCATGTCTACTTTGACAACTTTTTCCATCAAACACTTCAAAAATTGATTTTATAGATGAAGTATGTGTATACATATCATATTCACCTATTTTTTGACTACCAATCATTAAAATGTGGTCGATTCGAGAAAATTATGTATTATTTTTACAATGGCGGAAACGGTTCAAACCGAAAAATATGGCGTAGATTCCATGTGGGACCTATATGTCGAAATTCCTCAAAATTTTGACTATGAGAACACATAGACTTTGTTCAAAGTCGAAAGTAACCTTTATTCCTGACTTTGAAGTCCATTTTCCTTATCTTGGGATTTCAGACCCTTGCACATTGTGGTCACGTGATGAAATACAATATATGTTATTGGATGCATGTCTATACGTTTCGTTCTCTGGATGGATTGCGAATCGTGGATAATAAATTTATATTTTACTTATTCTATGTTCTGTGCAGAAACACTCAAATGTCAATACGGGGTGAAAAAGTCAATATGTTTTGCTAATGTTAATGGTAAGGCCAAGTAACCTATAGTTGCTCAGAGAAATGGATATTGACTAGAAAACCCTGTAATGAGTGTTTATTCTGAAATTAAATATCAAATCCATCAGTAATGTTGATAATAGTACGCGATATTTATATTTCAGTGCACATCTTCCAAGAATAGAAACCATGATTAATGCTATTGTCTAATGAGGGAATCTCTTTCCGAAGAGAAATAGCCAATCATAACATTTCAAATATAAAATGGTGTGTTGTGATTGGCTGAATAATTTTGATTTGACATTTCTGCGTTCCGCATTCGGTGCTCGGAAATATACAATTTATCAGCCAACTGTAAATACCATTAAAAAATCGACCAATTATGATTCACTTGATTTTTACTTTTCCGGAAACCACAATGATTGGTTTTAACATTTTCGAAGCCATGGAAACTCATCACTTCAACACATCAATCTCTTTTTTGTTAAAATCAATTTTCTATTTGATTCGATTTTTTGCGTATTCAATACCATTTTTTCATCCATTTACTCCAAAAGGATGAACTTCATTGAATTCCATTTTGTCGCTGCATTATTGAAAACGTCGCG
Organism: Gonioctena quinquepunctata; assembly: GCA_018342105.1. Lineage (NCBI taxonomy): Eukaryota > Metazoa > Arthropoda > Insecta > Coleoptera > Chrysomelidae > Gonioctena > Gonioctena quinquepunctata. The sequence continues at coordinate 531,737 of JAFIRS010000806.1, read as the reverse complement.
GCTGTAGTTTACCGCTGGCGACAGACGAAGCTTTCTGAACGCAGCCCATTCATTGTTCAGTATCTCTTACCGGCATGACCTGAGACCTAACCAAAGTTTAAGGTTAACGCTTTCATGTTTTTATTTCGATAATGGATGAGTGTTTTAAAATAGTTGTGTCATAAAAAGATGTGGAGCAACACCCATAGTTGAATACTCCTATGTACCCCATAAGTGGGAACAAAAAGGAGAGTGTTCTACCAACTGCTTGTATGGAGACTTTATGCGACAAGGCCCAATGTCTGAGCTCCTCTAACAATGAGAGGTTATCTTCCAAGCTTTGTGCCTTATTCCCATTGAACTCATCGTCTTGTGATCCATATTTTTCCCCGGTATCATCATCGGTAAAAGCAATTCCTTACTCTACATTAATTTCTGTAGTTGATGATGACTGAGTAGAACATGATGGCTCTGATCTCTGGACATCGGAAAGTATAGGATGGTTTCGGATTATATTTTCATTTGTTCTCATTCTGGCAGCTAATCAATAATAGTTGGTGGTATACCTGTATGGTTTATTCGAATTTTTGCTCGGCATTTTATAGATTTCTAGAATGTAGGGCACAATAAAAAAATTAAAGGAAGTAAATTGTATCATGTCATCCTCATCTGAATCGACTTGGTCTTTAATATCTGATGATAGACTAAGTTACTTTGAGGATTTTATTTTAGGTAACTTTGACTTCGTTGTAGACATTTAGTCTGATTAGACAAATATTGTGGTAATCTCGCCCTCATTGTAGAGCAGTAGGTATGAACTAGGTCAAGAAATGTCCAGGCAACTCCTTTAACTTAATTGGTGCCAAAATAGGTAATAAAGAGTATATAGTAGACCTGCTTACTGACTTGTCAATTCCCTGACTATATGAACACACATGAGGTAATAATTAGGTAAATATTCACCAGAAGGTTTTTCCTGAGAGTTCCAAGTATTTTGAACACATTTTGCTGGTTACCTTTAGGTAAAATTTAACCTAGTAAATAACTCTATTAACCCATGAGGCTGTGAAGGTATATTTGAATTCCATAACAAGTAATTTCATACTACGCACTACGCCTATTAAGTTTTTGGTTTTTGAAGGAGATTTGGTGCTCTCAATTATGGTTTTTATAACTCCAATTATAACTTTGGGGTTAGTTAGTACTTGAAGGTAAAATATTTGGTCAGAAATGGGTAAATTCGGACTTCTTGAAGCCGCTTTACCCCACTGCTTGGTATAATTTTCCTATAATGTTAGTTGGGAATAACTACCTAATTGACTTTGTAGAAGAGATGTAAAATAATATGTCGGCACGTCAATTTTTACCGCAACAATTTAATGATTTTGTTTCAGTCACAGGCTACTCGATGATTTTAAATCTTATTTTAATCTCAATAAGATTCTTCATTTAACAAAAGTTCTAACGTTATATTTTCAGTTTTTCATCGAAAGTTTTTTTTACAACCTAATAGAGTGCGGTATCAAATTAATCGTAATAAAATGCTCTTTTTTTCTAACCCACCATGTTGCCATTTGAAAAAAAATAGTAACACAAATTTTAAAATCAAACGTCACATAGCTGAAACATTTTGATCGAAAACAGTGAAGTTGTATTTTTACAAACATTTTAGGACTGAAATTAGTTATTTGAACCTATCCATAGCCCTCTAGAATAAAAAAATATTTCGAAAAATAAAATAAAAAAACGGTTACAAACAATAACAAATGATACATGGTTGTATTCTAAATGTCTTATGAAGACAAAAAAACTGTAAACCAGGTGTCTCATTCAAAAATTGAAAGTTTATATCACTTCCGGTGAATCCGGAATTTGCATGAAGTTGAGTTACTTGTCAAAAATTGCAGTTTTATGCGTTAAACAGATCATCCAAATCTCATTCCATTATCTCCGAAAACAAAAAAGTTATTGGGGCGAGCCACCTTCCGTGGACACCCTGTATATAATATATATGTTATAATAATCGCATTCCGAGATACAAATCGGAATTCCGACTTACGAGTCGAGATACGAGTCGCAATTCCGGAATTGTAAAATAAAAAAAAGTGTGGCACTTCTACGCCTTCGTAAGAATGAGTTCATTGCAGTATCTTTTCACCACCTAATGCACCTAGGTCAGTAAACACCTGTGTGTGCAATAGTATCAAATTTATCTTGAATTTTGAGATATAATACAATGAATAGTGACATGTGCAGACTAGTTTTATAATATAAATAATATAATATTGCGGAGGTTTGTTGGGATTTAAATCAGTTTTGTTGAAAAAAAAACTATTGGTTCCTTCCCAACGTTTCGAATATTATTAAATTTTTTCTTCAGGGCCCTCAACAATGAGTTTTTGTAAAAGAAAAGACTCACATTTTTTAATAATCTATTTAACTGTGAATTGTTCCAATTCTTGTGGTCAAATGTTCCTTTATTTTTTACTATTTCTCAACCCCTTCAACTTACAAGAACTCATTGTTAAAGAGCCCTGAAGATGAATTTGATAAAATTCGAAACATCGGCAAGGAAACAACAGTTTTTCTTAAACAAAACTGATCCAAATCCCAACAAACCTCCTCAATATTATATGATTATAGTGGGTAACAACAAAGCCGCACTGTATAGTTTATATTCAGTGGAAGTAAATTGAAGTAGATTAAAAGAATTAAAGAAAATCCAGAACAGAAAATAACATTCTTTTAACTTGATTCAAACGATAGAATCCTGAAAATACCCAATTGTTACTTTGATATTTTCAAATGGATATAATGAGAATCATATCATTACATATTAGGTACGCATCAATTATCTTTTTTTCCAGAAAATGAAAACCGGTATGGCATATTCATGGAGAAACAATATGTGTTGTCATCAAGTGAGTTCCAGGAGGCATTTTCAATGACGTTTGCATTGTATTACATATTTAATTTGGAGTATCCAAGAAGAATTGGTGGAACTGGAAATGTTCCAAAGAATGCATTGCAAAATACATCCTGATTCAGGAAGCAAATCTACTTATACAAAAAGAAAAGTTCTTAGACTCATGAACAAATTGAAAAAAATATTTTAGTTCCTTTTTCATTAAGTTTTTGTGATATAGAAAATCATATTATGTTCATTTGTACCTGAGATTGTTGGGTTTTGTATTGTATATTTCAAATAATAAATGAATAAATAATTATTGGCAAAAAATCTCGTTTTCAGTGGCCGGAGATCAGCGCCTGAACATCGACTGAAGCCGGCAAATTCGGCGACGTCGGCGATAGGTAAAATCTGTTCTTGGTGACCATTGATAACACACGTAGATTCGTTACATTCAATATTTCATTTCCATGTGTCAACAACCAACATTAAATTCTGGGAAAAAAACGGAATCGCGAAACGCACATGTGAACCCTGTGTCTTCGATAGCTCAGTTGGTAGAGCATGAGACTAGCAATCTAGGGGTCGCGGGGTCGATTGCTGCTCGAACATGTTTTTTTTTCTGGAATTTAAAAATTTCCTACGATGCCACCATTTCCTTCCTACTTCTATATATATAAAAGTAAACTCTTTAAGGTTTATCCAAGCTTTCGGAAATGTTTATTTCCATCATCAGGGAGACTACAATAGATAAGAAACCCAATAGTAATACATATTAGGAAAATATGTTATTTAACTTGTTGAGGTTGGTTTCAATATCGTAACATATTCATCTAACATAGTGATACAAAAGGAAAAAACGTAGATCGAGGAATAGAACGAAGTTCAAGTTATACCACCACATTAGCGTTGTTTAAAATTATATAAATATAAATGTGTACTCTATGTGGTGTGACAAGTGAAACTGACAGGTTAGGAATAAATCTCGCAATTATATTTATACCAACGACACCTGACGGGTGTCACTTGGAAACAGGTAGCGGTAATGTTCGAAAGAACATTCCTCGATGTACGTTTTTTTTTCCTTTTGTATCACTATGTTAGATGAATATGTTTGACATCATTGAAACTAACCTCAACAAAGTTGTAAGTAGCATATTGTTTCTCACTTGAATATGAGCTTTAGTCTTTCTGTGAACTGTGAGATGCGGGGAGCGGTTTATTCATACTTTCAATGTGTGTTCTTTCGTCATTACTTTTATATTTTACCGTGTGACTGTTTATTTTTTTTTAATTATTAGTAAAAAATGACTTTTGAAAACTTTTAATTTTAATATTTAATATGTACATACTACGAAAGTATTTGTTATATTCTTACCATGTGACCTTTTATACAAAAATGTAAATGTCTTAAGTATAAATGTTAATAACTTTCAATACACATATAGTCTAATCCCAATTGGAAGGACAATAAAAATAACAGCACTATGAGGAGTGTTCATATGCACTGCCCGGCAAATGGAAAATTTATATACTACCAGTGTTTTTACTTTCAGAGCGTTCCTGGTACAATCTTAAAAATGTTCAGTCGTGCGGAAGAGAATTCCTTCTCGGAACTTTTTATGTCGTTCCAATTGGGACTAGAAATACTACACCACAAATGTATGAACTTTGTCGACAAAATGTAAAATTTTAGACAATAAAGCTTATCTATCTATCTAACTATCTATTAATATTGGTTTTTTCATCTATTGTAGTCTCCCTGATGATGGAAATAAACATTTCCGAAAGCTTGGATAAACCTTGAAGAGTTTACTTTTTCATTGCTGCTTACCCCAGTATCTCTAGTTTCGTACCTAACTAGTCAGCAAATACTTCCCACATACATATATATATATATATATATATATATATATATATATATATAATATAAATATATATATATATATATATAAATATAATATATATATATATATATATATATATATATATATATATATATATATATATATATATATATATATATATATATATATATATTTATATATATATATATATATATAATATTACTAGTTAGAAATATTTTTATGGAGGTTGCTGTCAATAGGACTGCAACCTCAAAGGAAAACATAAAATTGGTTTTTGTGTTTCCTAAACTCAGTTTTTTTCAACTAGTCCAATCAAGAGACCACCTTCTTCTATATATATATATATATATATATATATATATATACACTGTGTCCGTAAAGTATGGAACAAATTCATTTTCAGCTAAACAGGTCATTTTAAGAAATAATCCTGAAACACGTGATTTTTGATGTTAACTTACCGTATTTTAAAATAATAATCTAATATACAGGGGAATTACGTTCGAGTAATGACGTCACCGTCATTTTTTTTAAATGTAACACCCCCATTTTGTCTCAATTTTCGGATTACTCTAGCTGAGCTGATTCCAAAAATGTATCACATGTTGATTCCAATTGGTACAGGGTGGACAAAAATACAATAGTTTTGTGTGTGCTCATAAAGTAACGCGTAACATTCTTTATTACGTAAAGTAACAATATTATCAAAAATACTTATTGTCTAGCGGCAATTGGTTTAAATGTAACACCCCGTAGTTTGCTACATGTTTAGAGTAATAAAAATGAGCTGTTTCCAAACATGTTTGGTACTTGTGGTCTAGCAGACAGAATATGACAAAAAATATTTCTTATCTATTTATAAAAAACATAGTCGTCTACTTTTTTGGGAAATGTCATTTTTTGTTTAGTAATTTATTGATGTTCAGTGACAGTTCAGTACTACAATATTTTTGGTATTCGTGAATATTCGAATGATTGCTTAGATTTAATTGGAAGTAGAAATGGAGTTAAGTGTAAAACAAAGAATTGAAATACTTATGATGATTGGGTATGGAGACAGATCGCGAACTCAGATGGAAGTGTGCAATTTGTTTAATGATAAATATCCAGAAAGACCTGTAACGCGTTCAACAGTCAGTAAGATTGAAACGAAATTTCGAGAAATTGGTAATGTTGAAAATGTACGCAAATCAGGTCGCCCCCTGCAAATGCTGTTACAGCATTAGATGTTTTACTGAGTTTTGAGGAAGATGCGCACACTTCTGTTCGTAAAGTTAGTCGCTATATTGGTGTTAGCAAAACAACGGTACACAAACTATTGAAGCTTGAAAAATAGCATCCTTATAAAATCAAACTTGTGCAAGAATTAAACGAAGATGATCCCGATAGAAGACTCCAATTTTGCGAAGAAATGATGGATAAATGTCACCGAGTACCACTCTTGATACAAAATATTATTTTTTCTGATGAGTCCACTTTTATGTTAAATGGTGAGGTTATCCGTCAGAATTGTAGATACTGGTTAAAAAAAAACCCCCCACTGGATGCGTGAGCATCATACACAATACCCTCAAAAGGTAAATGTATGGGCTGGAATTGTACAGAAATCGAATCATCGACCCTACTTTTCGAAGGTAATTTAAACGGGGCAACGTACCTTGAGTTTTTAAGGGGGTATCTCGTACCTACTTTACGTAATTTGTTTCCCAGCAGACGTAATCCTGGAGGTTTTGATGAAAGTTTATGGTTTCAACAGGATGGTGCACCTCCACATTATGCTGTAGATGTTAGAAGGTACCTAGATGAAATTTTTCCGAACAGGTGGATTGGTAGACGTGGACCCACTGAATGGCCAGCGAGGTCACCAGATTTAAATCCTTTGGATTATTTTCTGTGAGGCCATCTGGAGAATGTTATTTATAAAACGAAACCAGCAAATATTGCAGATGTACAAGAGAAAATTCGAACAGTAATAAACAATATTACGCAAGAAACCATACACAAGGTTCAACAAGAATTTGTACACCGTTTGGGTTACTGTTAAATACAGCAAGGGCTGCAGTTCGAACAGTTATAAAGTCATGTATTCCAGCATATTCTGTCCGCTAGACAATAAGTATTTTTGATAATATTGTTAATTTACCTAATAAAGAATGTTACGCTTACTTTATGAGCACACACAAAACTATTGTATTTTGTCCACCCTGACCAATTGGAATCAACATGTGATACATTTTTGAATCAGCTCAGCTAGAGTAATCCGAAAATTGAGACAAAATGGGGGTGTTCCATTTAAAAAAAATGACGGTGACGTCATTACTCGAACGTAATTCACCCTGTATATTAGATTATTATTTTAATATACGGTAAATTAACATCAAAAATCGACGTGTTTCAGGATTATTTTTTAAAATGACCTGTTTAGCTAAAAATTAATTTTTTCCATACTTTACGGACACAGTGTATATATATATATATATATATATCCGTCATAAAATTGGCTACATATGGGAAAAAAATTGTAATTGAAATTTCTGAAAAACTCCAATGGCGGTTCGTTTCTGCATGTCTGACAACTAAAAAATCCGTTGCGAGTTATATCACGTGATCTCAGATTTGGCGGGAATTAAAAAAGAATTGTCTGTGGTGCCGAAAACTGGGTTGAATTGACGAAAAATTTTATAGAGTAAATGTGTTTGGAATTCAATGAGGACCACATGTACCAATTTTGAACCAGATTGTTTTATCTGGAAACAGCTTTTATAACCTAAATCCAATGAGTTTAGGTCAAAACTAATCAAATATTTGTGGAATAGAAATTTTGCGGGATATTAATTATGAAAACACGATTTAGTCCTGTCACTAGGTATAGACATGCCCTGTATATTGATGCACATTAGCTTATTCAATATTCTCAACCCGTAAATAAATAAAATATTTGTAATTAAGACTTAATGATACACTATTTATCCAATTGAATTTAGTATTGTTTGGGTAGATGTGGAAAATAAAAAACTCAATAAACAAACAATGTACAAATTTTAAATATTCTACGTGCTTCAAGGCTTTATACATAGAATTGTTCTGGAAAACATTTCATGGCGAACAATTTTCAACATAGTTCTGTTGATCAGTGCTGCACAATTCTTTATACAAATTTCTAGATGTTCTACATTTTGAAATGGGCGTTATTTGTAAACATTGCATTCCAGGTATCCCCATAAAAGAAATCACACGGTGTTAGGGTTTAATATTAAATTTAGCAAGGACAAATAATGTATTATCAAGTTTTAAAACATTAGTTGGTTTTGATTCTATTTACGGGTTGAGAATATTGAATAAGCTCATACGCATCAATATACAGGGCATGACTATACAAGACTAAATCGTGTTTTCATAATTAATCTCCCGCAAAATGTCTATTCCACAAATATTTGATTAGTTTTGACCCAAACTCATTTGATTCAGGTTATTAAAGTTGTTTCCAGATAAAACAAGAATGTATAATATTTTAGTAAGGGTAGAGGAATAAAATGATTTTTTTTCAATCTGGTTCAAAATTGGTACATGGAGCCCTCGTTGGATTGTAAAACACATTTTCTCAATCAAAATTTTCGGTTTTTTTACAATTTGACCAATTTTTCGGCACCACAGACATCTTTTTTTTTAATTTCCGCCAAATCTGTGGTCACGTGATATTAGTCGCAACGGATTTTTCAGTGTTCAGACATCCAGAAACGAACCGCCATTAAAGTTATCTTTGACTGAAATGAAGATAAAACCCATGTTAAAATTTTGATAGAATTGATCCCAACTAACATTATAGGAAAATTATACCAAGCAGTGGGGTAAAACGGCTTCAAGAAGTCCGAATTTACCGATTTCTGACCAAATATTTTACCTTCAAGTACTAACTATCTCCAAAGTTATAATTGGAGTTATAGAAACCATAATTGAGACCACCAAATCTCCTTCAAAAACCAAAAACTTAATAGGCGTAGTGCGTAGTATGGAATTACTTGTTATGGACTTCAAATATACCTTCACAGCCTCATGGGTTAATAGAGTTATTCACTAGGTTAAATTTTACCTAAAGGTAACCAGCAAAATGTATTCAAAATACTTGGAACTCTCAGGAAAAACCTTCTGGTGAATATTTACCTAATTATTACCTCATGTGTGTTCATATAGTCAGGGAATTGACAAGTCAGTAAACAGGTCTACTATATACTCTTCATTACCTATTTTGGCACCGATTAAGTTAAAGGAGTTGCCTGGACATTTCTTGACCTAGTTTATACCTACTGCTCTATAATGAGGGCGAGATTACCACAATATTTGTCTAATCAGACTAAATGTCTACAACGAAGTCAAAGTTACCTGAAATAAAATCCTCAAAGTAACTTAGTCTATCATCAGATATTAAAGACCAAGTCGATTCAGATGACATGATACAATTTACTTCCTTTAATTTTTCCATTGTGCCCTAAATTTTAGAAATCTATAAAATGCCGAGCGAAATTTCGAATAGATTTAGTAAACTATACAGGTATACCACCAACTATTATCGATTAGCTGCCAGAATGAGAACAAATGAACATATAATCTGAAACCATCCTATACTTTCCGATGTCCAGAGATCATAGCCATCATCTTCCACTCAGTCATCATCAACTGCAGAAATTAATGTAGAGTGTGAAATTGCTTTAACTGATGATGATAGCGGAGAAAAATATGGATGAGAAGACGATGAGTTCAATGGGAATAAGGCACAAAGCTTGGAAGATAACCTCTCATTGTTAGAGGTGCTCAGACATTGGGCCTTGTCGCATAAAGTCTCCATACAAGCAGTTGGTGGTCAACTATGGGTGATGCTCCACGTCTTTATGACGGCAACTATTTTAAAACACTCATCCATTATTGAAATAAAACATGAAAGCGTTAACCTTAAACTTTGGTTAGGTCTTAGGTCATGTTGGTAAGAGATGGATGGGAATGACAGAATGCACTGAACAATCAATGGGCTGCGTTCAGAAAGTTCGTCTGTCGCCAGCGGTAAACTACAGCCGCGACGTTTTCAATGATGCAGCGACAAAATGGAATTCAATGAAGTTCATCCTTTGAACTGCATGGATAAAAAAATGGTATTGAATACGCAAAAAATCAAATCAAATAGAAAATTTATTTTAACAAAAATAAGAGATTGATGTGTTGAAATGATGAGTTTCCACGGCTTCGAAAAATTTCAAAACCAACCAATCATTGGTCGATTTTTTAATGGTATTTACAGTTGGCTGATAAATTGTATATTTCGGCACCGCATGCGGAACGCAGAAATGTCAAATCAAAATTATTCAGCCAATCACAACACACCATTTCATATTTAAAATGTTATGATTTGCTATTTCTCTTCGGAAAGAGATTCCCTCATTAGACCATAACATTAATCATGGTTTCAATTTGGGGAAGATGTGCACCGAAATATAAATATCGCGTACTATTATCAACATTACTGATGGATTTGATATTTAATTTCAGAATAGACACTCATTACAGGGTTTTGTAGTCTATATCCATAGGTTACTTGCTTTTACCATTAACATTAGCAGAAAATATTCATTTTTTCACCCCGTATTGACATTTGAGTGTTTCTGCACAGAACATAAAAATAAGTAAAATATAAATTTATTATCCACGATTCGCAATCCACCCAGAGAACGAAACGTATAGACTTGCATGAAAAAACATCCAATAACATATAATAATAATAATAATAATAATAAATGCTTTTATTGAAAGGTTACATACTCTGTACATAGAACCTAACAAAAGGCAGGATTCAATATCTGGCATGAAACATCATTGCAGAGCTCTTCCATCCAACCATCAAAATATATTCATGATCATGCTTAATTTAAAATATTCATTACAAAATAAAAAAATAAAAACAATAAAAATAAAAAGAACAAAAGTATTGGAAAACTATATATAAAATAAAAATATTGCAGGAAATCAATACGAAAATATTAATAGAAGTTGAAAACAGGGTGTGCCAATTCAAGTTCGTTTTATATCATATTTCAATATACGGAAAGCTGTTTTCGATTAAATATTGTTTCAGTTTTTTTTTTAACGTATTGAGTGAAAATGCTTTGAATTCAGTCGGTAACCGGTTGTATAAGCGAACAATCTGATACGAGAAGGAGCCACGGAAGAAAGAAGTTCTATGTTTAGGCGCTGTCAGGTTATTCCGAAATCTCAAGTTCAGATTGTGTATATCTGTTCTGAAAGATAACTTTCTGAATAGGTAATTGTATTTCATCACGTGACCACAATGTGAAAGGGTCTGAAATCCCAAGATAAGGAAAATGCACTTCAAAGTCAGGAATAAGGTTACTTTCGACTTTGAACAAAGTCTATGTGTTCTCATAGTTAAAATTTTGAGGAATTTCGACATATAGGTCCCATATGGAACCTACGCCATATTTTTTCGGTTTGAACTGTTTCCGCCATTATAAAAATAATACATTATTTTCTCGAATCGACCACATTTTAATGATTGGTAGTCAAAAAATAGGTGAATATGATATGTATAGACACACTTCATCTATAAAATCAGTTTTTGAAGTGTTTGATAGAAAAAGATGTGAAAGTAGACATAAATTAATGGTTTTTTTTTCCATACAAATTCAATAATTTGATGGGCCCACTTGTTTTAGACGAGTAAAAATCAACATTATCACAGAAAAGTTTGTATCGCAAATAAAATCACAACTAGGTGTGAATGCGAAACCATCACTTATTGCATTCTCTGCTATACGTTTATTGACAGTTCTTTCTTCATACGCCATGTTCATGTCAACTTCAACGCTTTCACGAATAAGCATGTAGGTTAAGATACACAATATACAGTTAACTTTTATTATCTTCTTCTAACCTGCCATGGTTTGTTGTTTGTTTTATTACAGCATTTATAACCTGAAATAGGTAAAAATGACTACATTTTTACCATCAGTCGACTAGTCTGGAGGCAATTTTACCTATTTATGCCTTCAACTTATAAGGAAAAATGTCTTAATTTCCCAAATTTCGACTTCTGAATTACTTCAATTTTTTTCCCCATAATTGTAAATTTAAGGTAATTATAACGTAATAATTACCTTCGCCAATTAGGGCGCTGACCTATTAGAAGGTCGAAATGACGTAAATTTTACCTATAATGTTTGTTGGGGTCTTAGTAATTCGAAAACAATGAATTCAGAAAACTCTATTTGAAAAGGTACAACTTTGGTTTGTCACACTTTTTTGACACACCCTGTAGACTTGAATACTTTCCACACCCAATATCCACGGTGTAACCTAGCTTCTTGCACACCGGTGAATGACTAGTATATAATGCCATTTTATAACAAATTACAATGGTTAATAATTCAAGAAAAAATATTTATATATTTGTTTGTCAAAAAACGAATTATCGAGTTTTGGGGGTAATCATATTTTTATATTTTTTTCTGATTTATTATCTAAAAATGTCAAAAAAAAATATTTTTGATTTTTTTGGACTATTAACTATTAGCGGTTCTGCAAGAAGTTAGATTACTACCTGTATATACATATATCGGAGATAGCACAATTCCGAAAAATTGTTGCGTTTTGAGAAACCGTGTCGTTTGTGATGTTCCACTCTGTATATTTATTGTTATTCCTAGCTTGTTTTGGTACCCAAATTAATCATACCTACTCAGGGGCATATCCAAGATTGACATCATTATTATAAATGTGCCGATTTTTGTTTGAACATTTAGAAAGTAGTTTTGTTTCAGATCGTTTCCATAATCATTTCGTGCTGCAAGTAATTAACAAAAAAATCTATATACATTTCATAGCGGTATATGCTAATGAGAATAGACGTCATTTTTCATATAAGTAACAGCTCGATTGGCGATTTATCAACATTGTCGGATATTATGTAGATTCATTCCAAACAAAATATTAGGGAAAAACTGATTGAAACTCTGACAGATTAATGAAATCTCATGAAGTTTTGAAGAAAAAAAAAATCTTTGACATTTTGGCTCCGCGAAAAAAGGCCTTGTAATGTTCATTACAGCACCGCCGTAGCCACGTGGATATGTTTTGGAAAAATTGAGCACTATCTATAAGATTCATATAGGCGGGATAAAGAGGGAAATGGATGCAAAATACACAAAAAAAACAAATACCCCTCTACTATATTCTACATTAAACTCTGAAACTAATTGTGATTCGTCCTCTGCAAACTTTAAAGGAATAGGTACGATTAGTTTCAGCTAATCTAGATACTAAGCATATTAAATATAAAGGAAATAAAATAAATATATATCAAATATATTCTTGAAATTTTATAAAATCAATTATTCTTAATCCTAAAATAATAAATAGAAAAGATAATAATAAAACTCACCTCATAAGAAATAATTTCAGCTACAGAACGTTAATTGGCCAATAAAAAATAATTTGAATTAGAAGATCAACCTGCTTTTATAATAGTGTATACTTTCAACCTAGAAAAACATAAAAACAATGAAGATTAACTGATCCTTAAATTTGCAGTAATGGAAGGTACACATGAAAATGAGGCTGAAAATGAATTTACAACAGTAGAGAAATAAAATAAATTAAAATTAGATATTGAAGGATACGTTTCCTTAAAATAAAAACAATTAAATAAATGGCATCAGAAAAAGGTTGGATGAAAACTAAAAATCCCACTTTATTAGGCCCCTCACGAATTTGAATATACCCTAAAATATTACCTTCAAGTAAAGTTGAAAAGGCAATCCCAACTAAAGTACAAACAAATAAAATTACCCTAACCACAAATATCAAAACTCAATATTTTAGTATTAAGTATTATTTGTAAAATTAATTATACAATATTTTTGGTTCTCTTTCAACTTCGAAATATTCAAATTCTCAATTTATTTTGATGAACCCTGATGCACAACGTACAAATATTCCATAGTTTCTAATTTGGAAAATTAACTGATCAACTGAAATCACTTTCAAATGAAAATTCTTATATATTATTTTGAAATGATTAATCCCAAATAGTGTTTAATTCAGCCCATTTCTTATTTTTCTAAATACATTTATTTCATTATAAATAATATATAATTAAAACTAATTAAATTCAATAACATCATTTCTATAACCGCAACTGCTGGCACAAATGTTTTTTATTATTACTGAATCCTAATTCTTATAACAATATTTATTGCAAAAATTGATTAGAAGAAATGTCAACTCGCAAAATTTCTGTTTTAAATAAAAAAAAAACATTTTTAAGAAAAAATTGAACTTTTCGTACTTACCAACATTACTATAAACATATTCTTAATCCTACCTAAAGTTTTTCAGCCAAACAGAAACGTAATAATTTTTTTGATTTTTTTTAAATAATCTATAGGGTTTTTCATGTATCGCCCACACTTAGCCTTCTGCAAATGCATATATAGTTGAGTAGCAGTATAAATAATGAGAAAACAAATTGCCAGAACTGGAATTCATTATTGAAATTTTTAAAACTTTTTTTAGGTAGGTTGGCAGTAGCGCTTAGTCTTTTTGCCACAAAATATTCAATGAATGTTCCAAATGTTTATGTATGTATAACTTTTTCTTTCCTTTTATAATGTATTCCACCACAGCATCATAAATTTCCTTCTTGCATGTAGCAAGTAATAATGGAATGTTACTGGGAACGATTCAATTATGTTCTGTAATTTGTTAATTAGTTCTGAGGTTACTTGTCGATTTTGTAAACACTCAAAAAATATGTGATTAGGGTCTGCAATTGCCTTATCGATTGACATACAGATGAAACAAGCATTCCAATTTTATGTGAATGTGCTGGAAAGTGATAATTGTGTATTTTTCAAGCCATAAATTGATACTTTTGTTAAAAAATATTTGTAAAAAATTACATAGTCATTGATTATAGAATATTGTAATATATATATATGTATATATATATATATATATATACAGTGCTTCCCCTCCCCCCCTCTTATTTTTGGAACGATTATACATAAACAAGTGAAATTTGGAAACTGAATATTAAAGGTTGTAAACTTCCCTACTACGATAGATGACGGAATCGTCAAAGATGACGTCACAAGGCCATTGTGACCAATAATTTTAAATAGAACCCTACGGCAAGCGACACCTCTTTTTAAAGGTATCGAAAAAACCTATTCAATTACACCAATTTTGTTTGTGTTTATGGCAGTTTTGGCAACTCGCTTTTAAAAAACGCAAAGCTGTGATGAATTAAATCTGTTATACTAAAATTCCATATTCAAGCTCCGCCTCTGGATAGTTGTCAAATGTGACGTATTTGTTAGTCTCCTAATTCGACGTTTTGTAATTGTCCAATTTTTTTGTACATTTAATAATTTGTGTATTGTTGATCGAACATTCGAGATATTTCGATTTAAATTAATCGATGCATTTGTTTGTCAAAAGTAAAAGCAAATTTGAAAACTTTTTTTTATTTCAAACGCTAATTTTCAAGCAGCAATAAACAACGGAACACAAGACATAAATCTAAATCAATATCTCAATAAATAGTCGAAATATCCACATTCTTTCCATTGATTCGGCACCTTTGGAAAGTTCCTGAGCATTTTGAATCCATCTACGAGAGTTAATTTTAGATTACTCAATTCTTCAATTTTGGATAGGTGTCTGGTGAATTGAGGTAGTTCCGCCACGAGACAGTTGGATTAGGAAATTATTAAAATTTGGCATACGTATTGTTTAACATGTGAACAACACCTCTATAATTTTAACAAGTTTCAACATCCCGAACCCGAGATATATATAATTGAAGTGGACTCAATTAACACGTAACATATGGACCATGCATAGGCAAACAGCACATCATTAGTTCTACCGTTAGTACTAAAATTAAGTAGTTTATGAAAAACGAGGAGGAGTTTGAACAGGACATCACAGATATTGTGAAAAAAACAAAGTGATTGACCATCTAGTTTGACAGATATAATCAAAACTACTCTTGTTATTAAAAAATAGTCCACGGGAAGCGCACACCTAAAGGGGTCGTAGAGAAATGCGGATTGTGCCAGGGACTTTTAAAGAAGAACGGGGACCATTTGAGGGTCTGAACGCAAAAAGACTCCTCTCCCAGTTGACCCATCGATTTTGACGATACCCCCATATTTCCCAAAAAAAGTTTAAAAGAGTACTACAAAAGTCCATTGAAGTTTTATCGAAAAACGATAATTTGTTCCCATGACGTATGATTTTCAGGGGAGGGGGTGGGTCTGATTTTTTTGCTTTCGCCTTTCGGGGATATCAATTTTTGAGTCGCCGACTTCTATAACGAAGAAATTTTCTAGAGTCGATTGGGGGGGCAAGTGCCCACCTTCAAAAAAAATTTTTTCGCGTTTCAAATCGAAAAGTCCCTTGAAATTTTTTTGATTCCGTCGAAAATAATTACCTAATTCAACTGTCTCGTGGCTGAACTACCTTAAGGATTTAAGATGTCCCACAGGAACAAATCCAAACTGTTAAGGTCTGATGACCTAGGGGCATGGTTGAGGCCCTCCCCGACCTATCCAACGGTTGCCGAAAGTTTGATCTAAAAATTTCGCGCTTGATGCTAAAATGTCTGGAGCACCGCATGCATAAAACCACATTTCATTTCGTAGTTTAAGCGGCACATCTTCCAGTAAAAGAGGCAAATCTTCTTCAAGAAAATGACGATATTCTCCGTTTAATCTTCCCGGAATAAAGAATGGACCTATGAAATAATCTGTAAGGATTCCTGCCCACACGTTAAGAGATAACTGTTTTGGAAAGCGATTCCTGTATCGCATGGGGTTTCTCTGAACACAAATGATTGTTGTGAAATTGCGTGTAGCGTTGGTGCGAAATTTGCTTCGCGGTAAACAGGATTTGATTTTCAAATAAAGGATTTTGAATAAGGCATTGAGAAACCAACGACAGAAGTTGATACGTAACGGAAAGTCACGAGAACAAGTGCCGAACTCTTTGAATATACCAGGGATATAAAAAATTATCAATTAAAATTTTCCTACCGAAATGAGAAATGCTTAACGTCAGCACGTCAGCGCCCTTTTTTTTTGGGCATGTTTCCGGGTGTTTCCTACCAGATTAAGAACTGCTTCTTCGGTTTCTAGGGTTCTTACCATCCGATGTGCACCCGACAGATGACTTGCTTTCCCAAAACTTTCTGTTTCCTTTAACCGAGCTGAATTTTGACAATGTTTTTTTTTTTTTTTTTTTTTTGAGTTCTGTCGATACCGTGGTATGGGTAGGACTGCATAGACGACGAGGAAAATATTAGCGATAACTTCCCTTGGTGGAAAAATCTTAAATACCCTCCTTCCCTATAAACATATTTATAATTGGGAGTTGAAAATTTAATTATGGGGATTTCCTAATCGGGGAAAAAAAAAGAAACATGTTTGATCACTGGGGGAGGGACTCCTCCCCTGACGAATAGAAAAACCAAATCATATCCGAACAATTAATGGGAAATATTGAAAACAAAAAAAAGTAATAACCTTCAAGGTCAACCCCCAAAGCACACATGATAAAGAAACAGTGAAAGTCAACAAAAGACCAACTTTTATAAAAGCTTTAAGATAATGGACCTTTTTATCCACATGGGATCTACTGAAAATCGGCAATCATATAGGTGCAATCATTTGAAATTGCAAAGGAAATCTTTTTATTTAAAACTTTATGATATTAGAAAATTAGAAACAAAGGGAAAAATAGAATAGGATTGAGTTCTAAACCATATTGCCAACAATTTTTAATAATGAGGTGTTAAAAAACAAAGGAAAAAATATATATCCCTTATAACCAAGTCACAAGAAAGGAATTGTAAGACATATCAACCCTTATTTTTTTCGAACAAATAAAGTCCATATTTTGGATGCCAAAACATTGACTGAAAAGATTAAATCAAAAGTTGTCAGATGATAAGGTCGAATATGACCCACAGGTACCGTCCTGTTCACATTTGGGGAAAAAATTTTCCCCGCGGTTAATTTGATTTCAACCCCCACCGTCATCCCATATGGTCCAGTCACACAAGTTTTCCTTATTATTGGGTACTAAAACCCCAAAAAGTGGGGGAAAAAATTTAAAAATTTTAAATGTGGATCAAAAATGAAGATAGGGGAGGTAAAAAAGGGCAACTGTCAAATTAAAATGCATTCATTGTGTAGTGATAAAGTCCACATCTAAAACATGAAGAATACAAAAAAAAAAAGCCAAGCACTAATGGCATATGAAAATATAAATATTTTGGGGGAATTTTCCCCCCAAATTAAAACAAATGATGTTGAATTTTTCCCCCCTTTTTCCACAACTAAAAACCACACAAAAAGAAATAGAATAACGTGGACAAAGAAGGCTAGACCCAAATAGAAAAATACAAACAAAACCAAACGCTACCAACAAGAAATTAGTAAACACCGGGAAAAGGTTGAACATTCAATCCCAAGTTACATAGGCCCAATAGTCAGTTATTATACCCAATGGAAGACCTCCAAAGCAAAGTTTCAAGAGAAAACAATACCGCGCCTATTTTGCCCTAAAAAAAAAGAAACAGATAGTACAGACTTATTTAATCAAATTCACCCGAATATCAGACTCATAAAAGAACAATTTGCAAAATGATAAAAATTCACATACAAAAAAAAAAACTATACCAAAACTACTCGGATCCAACAACTTTGAGAATTTACAATGCACTGATATCAGTCAGATTGCACCCTTATTAATAAAAATTGAAAAAAAAAAACCAAAAAAAAAAAAAACAAAAAAAAAAAAAAAATGAAAACAAAATACTCAATGGAATATTGGGCTAAAATAAATAGATAATCTATAACACTAATCAGAGAAATAACCCGATATTTTAATTTTAAAACGAAACATTTTGAAACCCACTATCAGATAAATTTTAAATTTGCATTATACGAAAAGATCGGAATGATGGGAAGGGGAGTAGAACAATGATCAAGAAGGATATCAAATACAAAAATACAACAAACAACCTACAAAATAATCAATTTCAATTCATATTGGAAAACGGAATAACATAGTCAAATATATCACCCCCACAAACAAAAACACCCAAATAATGAAAAACAAATTAGAACCGCTCGAAGGAAAATCATTTGATGGGGACCTGAATGCGCATCATCAGGTTTGGGGTAGCTTTCAAATAACTTAAAGGAAACATTATGCAAATAATAGACGAATTGAACAGTAGTACAAAAATAACACCGACAAGATTGACACCTCCAAATGAAAAAACCCCGCCCAGTAGAATTACATTGGTCACCCACGATTGGCCACAGAATGGAAAGGGTTCAAGATGGAAACAGTAACTACCCAACCCTTTGCGTAATCAACCCAACCCATAAATAATAACTATAAAATTAATATAGAAATAATAGCAGAAATTTGAAAAGCCAACTGGGCTTTATATACAAATAAAATATCAGGGAAAGTTTCAATCCCAGGTGAGATTGGGAATTATTTAAATGAGAATAACGGATTCAAAAAAAAATGAAAAATAAATAAATTTAAAATAAGAAAATTTGATTCCCAAAACTCCCCCAAATTAAATTTATTGGCTAAAACGCATGATCGCAATCACCAG
Organism: Gonioctena quinquepunctata; assembly: GCA_018342105.1. NCBI lineage: Eukaryota > Metazoa > Arthropoda > Insecta > Coleoptera > Chrysomelidae > Gonioctena > Gonioctena quinquepunctata. Next base: position 512,278 of record JAFIRS010000806.1, on the reverse strand, counting down.
GGGTTTCTAAAAAATAAGAAAAAAACGAAAAATTCAAAAGGCCCACCTTAAATAGAAATTCCAACCCAACTTATATCTGGAATACTGTAAAAAATTTTAATCCAAAATTCAAAACTTCAGGAAAAATTTCCCGACACTTCTAGCCATTAATATACTTATCAATTACACCAGTAACATACAACCAGATTTACTTAGAAACAAATGAAATAAAACTATTTTAATATAACAGAATTAAAAAATAGCCTTTAGGAAAAAGATAAGCAACAGGAATAATAATATCATACTCCATTTATTATAAACCTTCCAGACGAAAACTTAAACAATACTCAACATATTAAAAAAGCTTAATGGGTGAAAGGCTTCCGAATCAATGGAAACAAAGAGGTATAGCCATTTTAAAACAACCGCGACCCATCACTGTCAGATAATTAAGAATCCCGGGGACTGGAGTCATGTGTTTAAGATATTGGAATCTATGATAAAAAAAAAGGATAGAGGGATAACGAGAACAAAAAAATATTTTCCTTTTTTCAGACAGGGTTTAGATGGAATGGGAATAAACGATAACGTAGCATATATAACGTCATATGTTCAACTAGCCTTCAGCCAAAACCTGTATGTAATTGCAGTGTTTTTAGATATAAGAGCTGCATATGACCATGTTAACATATACATTCTATATAAATACTTAATACAACTGGAAATACCCACAGAAATATGTAACTCATTATAAGAATCCTGAAAACAGGAAATTTTCATTAAAGACCAAAATGGACAAACACATGGACCAAAAACACTAATACAGGACTACCACAAGGGTCACCATTAAGTCCTTTATTATTTAATATATATTTAACAACGCTATTTGAACAGATCCCAAAGGATAACATTTTATTAGGATATCCGATGATTTATGTATATTAATTCGTGGAAAAATCTAGAAAAAAATGACTAATAAAATTAACATCACATTAGAGTTAATGAATCAATGGATGCAAGAGCATGGCTTCAGTCTGTCCTGGACAAATGTGAAGCAATGTGTTTTAGTAAAGGACAAATAAAAAAATAATCCGCCAAAATTTACATTGACAACAAAATCATTCCCACAAAACCAGTTAAAGTACTTGGGGTAACTATCACAAAACATCTAAAATGGGATAACCATATTCAGAATATTTCAACAAGAGCAACCAAAGGAATAAATACCATAAAAACATTCAGTAGGGTTTGGTGGAGCTGATCCACTAACGTTACACATGGCTTTTAACGGCATAGTCAAATCCATTTAGATTTCGGATCCATATTTATAAAACCGACCAGTCAAAAAAACTTGAAGAAACTAGATAGAATACACTTTCAAGGTTTACGCTTAATCACGGGATGTATGAAATCAACCCGAAAAAACGCACTTTGGGAGAAACATCCGAAACAAGCTTAGATTTAGACGTAAATGGCTAGCAACCAAATTTTTAACAAAAATAATGGCATTTAAGAATCACCCCATAAATCATTGGTAGAAACAATGGAAAATTATTGCAATTTAGACAAGGGGCTACTGGCATGGGAAACAAACTCCATATTTAGTAGAAGCTTTCAAATATATACAACCATATATGAAATAAAAATACTAGTGAAACCTTACCTTGCTTTGAATTTGATTACAAAAACAAACTCGACAACTGAATATAATGAAGCTATCTTTAAAAAAACAAAAAAAAAATGAAAAAAATTTTTTTATTAGCAACAGAAAATTACAAAGTAATCACACATTTATATACACTCGATGCATCCAAAAGCAATAACAGGAGGGGTCTTGGGACATATCCCGGAAATAGAATGTAACTACACAACTAGGCTCCCTGACATATTAGATATCTGTAGCTCTGAAATAATAGCGATAAAAAAGGGTGCTCGATATGTCTTGAAAGAAACCTAAGCAATAATATAATTTTACAGATTCACTAAGTGCATTGAATAAACTATGTATAACCAGAATTGAAGAAAAAAATGATTGTACTTGCCTAATGACAAAAAGACTTTATTGAAATGAATGATAACAACACAAACATAACCCTCGCTTGGATACCAAGCCATTCGAAAATACCAGGAAATGAACAAGCAGATCTATTGGCTAATGTTGGTAGAAACTTAAACATTCCCATGAATATCAAAATTGATAAACCAAATATACTAACAATTCTGAAAAACTAAAATCAAAGGTGAGCACAAAGCAAAATGGAAAACATAGGTAAACACAAAGGCAAATGGTACATGGATATACAAAGTCAATTCCCGGATAAACCTTGGTACTCCAAATTTCCTTTATAGACCGAAGACACATTACAACAATCATTCGGATGAGAACGGGACACTGCTTAACAGCAGAACATTTACACAAAATAGGAGTGAAAGATGATGAAAAATTGAATGTGGACAAATCGAAAATTTAGATCATGTATTTTTCAATGTCCCTTAAACCAAATTATACAGATAGATTTTTATGAAGAAATTAGAAAACGGCATGTGTACAATTTCAATATGAAAATGGTTCTTGCCAACCTTAACTCAAATATTATTAAGTTAATTAACAAATTCATCAACTACAACAAAAATCAACTTATAATCTAATATGTTTATTTACAGATCCTATCTTTCAACACCCTGGGTTTCCTTTTTCCGAGGCAAATTTCGGTTGTGTAATGCCCTCCGTTGCCCGGGAGCGAGAAGAGTCTAAATGTATCCTTTGTTGTGATCTTTGTTTAATAATACCTTTTACCCCCACACCTTTACAGCAAACACAATTTTATAATAGAGGGTAAGAGTTTATCTCAGATACACTTAACGGTGGCCCTCAAAAAATATAACAGGAGAAGAGCTGGCCAATTTCGAAGAGAACAGGCCATAATTATTTAAGAAGAAGAAGAAGACAATGTTTTTGAAGTAGAGTTGTGCGGTTCGGATAACGCTCCTGATACAAACGTCTAGCCTCATATGCATCTCCGTTAGAAAGTCCGTATGTAAAATGTATGTCAGCATACTCTGAACTGGTAAAGTTTACCATGTTTTAACAAATAATCACAATAATAATAAATGAAAGTATTTAACTATGCGTCAAGATATTATTTTTGACATGACTGCACAAAAAAAACATTCGAATAAACTTATTAGCCTACTTGATATTTTTGTTTTCAAAGAGATCGCGAATCAATGAGAAGAACATTGGATGCTTCGATTAATTTGAATCAAAATATCTCGAAAACGGCTGCTTATAGCGACTTTTGAAAAGCATACCTTTTTCACGTGAAAATTATGGAGGAATCGATTTTTTTTCTAGAAAATGTGATACATACGTGCACGACAAAGTTGTGATTCCCCAATTAAGGACCAAATTATGGGCCAAACTAAGATAAAATTTGAATTTCTCCTATTAAAAAATCCCCAAATACCGATTTTCGTCCAAATATCGACATTATTTTGAAAATTATGAACGAGAAACCAATATAAAAATAAATGTTCAACACCTTGTATATCAAAAATGAAGGGCTTGCGGACCCATGCTTATATGATCTTTTCACCTTATAAATAACTGAGGAATCGTCCTGTAAAATATAGGACAGTTATTACATAACACTCTGTATATGAAATGGAGGATCACATAAACATGGATAGAGTTAAAATTGTAGAAATAAAATAATTGTGTTGTGAAGTTTAGCAATGCCGGTCTCATCACAGATGTTGATAGATATCACAGTGTTCGGAGCACGTATATAAAGTTTAAACATATTGCCTAACCCCTGTTAAATGCTCGACGTATATGTCGCGCTACCACTTGATGGCGTCGCTACACATTAGGCGACTCAAGAGCCCCGCGCATCTTTGGGACACCCCGCACTTCCTTAGGACTTATAATAAGAAAATAAATAATAGTTTAAAAACTAAAGAACACGCTTTAATAGAAAACTAAACTAAAAAGTATAAAATAACTTTAAATGAATAGAAAAATCGAATTAAACGGTTTTCTTCACATAAAGGATTCAATATAAAATTGAACCAGAAGGTGGTAATTATCAGGTGAAAAACAACTACTTTCCTGGCAAATACCACGCAGAACGTTGAATGATATTCACCTGAAAATCCATGCATACTTCCATATAATATCAATGGACATTGAATGCAAATGTTCCTTTCTGATAAGCTCGATTATGTTTAATTTTAACTTTACTTTGAATGAGTTTGAAATAAGAATACAATGATTAACAACAAATTTATTTCATCGAAAAAAGCGTGGGAAGCTTGATGTCAATTGTTGTTAATATTCAATGGACAGATATTGGTAAAAGTAGAATCATTATGAAAATATCTTAAAAAGCACCCCACGATTTTTTTACGATGAAATAATTTTGTTGTTAATCACTTCAGGAAAAATTTACCCGACACTCCCCTAGCCATTAATATACTTGATCAGATTACACCATGTAACATACAACCAGATTTTACATTAGCACAAACAAGACGTGAAATAAAACTATTTAATATAACAGAATTAAAAAATAGCCTTTTAGGAAAAAAAGATACAGCAACAGGAATAGATGACATATCATACTCCATGATTATAAACCTTCCAGACGAAAACTTAGAACAATTACTCAACATATATAACAAATGCTTAATGGGTGAAAGGCTTCCGAATCAATGGAAACAACAGACGGTACTAGCCATTTTAAAAAACAACCGCGACCCATCACTGTCAGATAATTATAGAATCCTGGTACTGGAGTCATGTGTTTGTAAGATATTGGAATCTATGATAAAAAATAGGATAGAGTGGATAACTGAGAACAAAAAAATATTTTCCTTTTTTCAGACAGGGTTTAGACGTGGAATGGGAATAAACGATAACGTAGCATATATAACGTCATATGTTCAACTAGCCTTCAGCCAAAACCTGTATGTAATTGCAGTGTTTTTAGATATAAGAGCTGCATATGACCATGTTAACATATACATTCTATATAAATACTTAATACAACTGGAAATACCCACAGAAATATGTAACCTCATTATAAGAATCCTGGAAAACAGGGAAATTTTCATTAAAGACCACCTGTATGTAATTGCAGTGTTTTTAGATATAAGAGCTGCACATGGACCAAAAACACTAATACAGGACTACCACAAGGGTCACCATTAAGTCCTTTATTATTTAATATATATTTAACAACGCTATTTGAACAGATCCCAAAGGATAACATTTTATTAGGATATGCCGATGATTTATGTATATTAATTCGTGGAAAAAATCTAGAACAAATGACTAATAAAATTAACATCACATTAGAGTTAATGAATCAATGGATGCAAGAGCATGGCTTCAGTCTGTCCTTGGACAAATGTGAAGCAATGTGTTTTAGTAAAGGACAAATGAAAAATAATCCGCCAAAAAATTTACATTGACAACAAAATCATTCCGCACAAAACCAGTTAAAGTACTTGGGGTAACTATCACAAAACATCTAAAATGGGATAACCATATTCAGAATATTTCAACAAGAGCAACCAAAGGAATAAATAAATAAAAAACATTCAGTAGGGTTTGGTGGGAGCTGATCCACTAACGTTACACATGGCTTTTAACGGCATAGTCAAATCACATTTAGATTTCGGATCCATATTTATAAAACCGACCAGTCAAAAAAACTTGAAGAAACTAGATAGAATACACTTTCAAGGTTTACGCTTAATCACGGGATGTATGAAATCAACCCCGACAAACGCACTTTTGGGAGAAACATCCGAAACAAGCTTAGAGTTTAGACGTAAATGGCTAGCAACCAAATTTTTAACAAAAATAATGGCATTTAAGAATCACCCCATAACATCATTGGTAGAAACAATGGAAAATTATTGCAATTTAGACAAGGGCTACTGGCATGGGAAACAAACCCATATTTAGTAGAAGCTTTCAAATATATACAACCATATATGACAATAATAAATACTAGTGAAACCTTACCTTGCTTTGAATTTGATTACGAAACACAAACTCGACAACTGAATATAATGAAGCTATCTTTAAAAAAAACAAAAAATAATGAAAAAGAATTTTTATTAGCAACAGAAAATTACAAAAGTAATCACACATTTATATACACTGATGCATCCAAAAGCAATAACAGGACGGGTCTTGGGGTACATATCCCGGAAATAGAATGTAACTACACAACTAGGCTCCCTGACATATTAGATATCTGTAGCTCTGAAATAATAGCGATAAATAAAGGGTGCCCCGATATGTCTTGAAAGAAACCTAAGCAATAATATAATTTTCACAGATTCACTAAGTGCATTGAATAAACTATGTATAACCAGAATTGAAGCAAAAATGATTGTAATTGCCTAATGACAAAAAGACTTTTATTGAAATGAATGATAACAACACAAACATAACCCTCGCTTGGATACAAGCCATTCGAAAATACCAGGAAATGAACAAGCAGATCTATTGGCTAATGTTGGTAGAAACTTAAACATTCCCATGAATATCAAAATTGATAAACCAAATATACTAACAATTCTGAAAACTAAAATCAAAGGTGAGCACAAAGCAAAATGGAAAACATAGGTAACAAAGGCAAATGGTACATGGATATACAAAGTCAATTCCCGGATAAACCTTGGTACTCCAAATTTCCCTTTATAGACCGAAGACACATTACAACAATCATTCGGATGAGAACGGGACACTGCTTAACAGCAGAACATTTACACAAAATAGGAGTGAAAGATGATGAAAAATGTGAATGTGGACAAATCGAAAATTTAGATCATGTATTTTTTCAATGTCCCTTAAACCAAATTATACAGATAGATTTTTATGAAGAAATTAGAAAAAACGGCATGTGTACACCATTCAATATGAAAATGGTTCTTGCCAACCTTAACTCAAATATTATTAAGTTAATTAACAAATTCATCAACTACAACAAAATCAACTTATAATCTCTAATATGTTTATTTACAGATCCTATCTTTCAACACCCTGGGTTTCCTTTTTCCGAGGCAACATTTCGGTTGTGTAATGCTCCTCCGTTGCCCGGGAGCGAGAAGAGTCTAAATGTATCCTTTGTTGTGATCTTTGTTTAATAATACCTTTTACCCCCACACCTTTTACAGCAAACACAATTTTATAATAGAGGGTATGAGTTTATCTCAGATACACTTAACGGTGGCCCTCAAAAAAATATAACCAGGAGAAGAGCTGGCCAATTTCTCGAAGAGAACAGGCCATAATTATTTAAGAAGAAGAAGAAGACAATGTTTTTGAAGTAGGAGTTGTGCGGTTCGGATAACGCTCCTGATACAAACGTCTAGCCTCATATGCATCTCCGTTAGAAAGTCCGTATGTAAAATGTATGTCAGCATACTCTGAACTGGTAAAGTTTACCATGTTTTAACAAATAATCACAATAATAATAAATGAAAGTATTTAACTTGCGTCAAGATATTATTTTTGACATGACTGCACAAAAAAAACATTCGAATAACTTATTAGCCTACTTGATATTTTTGTTTTCAAAGAGATCGCGAAAATATTTAACTATGCGTCAAGATATTATTTTTGACATGACTGAAAAAAAAATTATTTTTAAAAGCATACCTTTTTCACGTGAAAATTATGGAGGAATCGATTTTTTTTCTAGAAAATGTGATACATACGTGCACGACAAAGTTGTGATTCCCCAATTAAGGACCAAATTATGGGCCAAACTAAGATAAAATTTGAATTTCTCCTATTAAAAATCCCCAAATACCGATTTTCGTCCAAATATCGACATTATTTTGAAAATTATGAACGAGAAACCAAAATAAAAATAAATGTTCAACACCTTGTATATCAAAAATGAAGGGCTTGCGGACCCATGCTTATATGATCTTTTCACCTTATAAATAACTGAGGAATCGTCCTGTAAAATATAGGACAGTTATTACATAACACTCTGTATATGAAATGGAGGATCACATAAACATGGATAGAGTTAAAATTGTAGAAATAAAATAATTGTGTTGTGAAGTTTAGCAATGCCGGTCTCATCACAGATGTTGATAGATATCACAGTGTTCGGAGCACGTATATAAAGTTTAAACATATTGCCTAACCCCTGTTAAATGCTCGACGTATATGTCGCGCTACCACTTGATGGCGTCGCTACACATTAGGCGACTCAAGAGCCCCGCGCATCTTTGGGACACCCCGCACTTCCTTAGGACTTATAATAAGAAAATAAATAATAGTTTAAAAACTAAAGAACACGCTTTAATAGAAAACTAAACTAAAAAGTATAAAATAACTTTAAATGAATAGAAAAATCGAATTAAACGGTTTTCTTCACATAAAGGATTCAATATAAAATTGAACCAGAAGGTGGTAATTATCAGGTGAAAAACAACTACTTTCCTGGCAAATACCACGCAGAACGTTGAATGATATTCACCTGAAAATCCATGCATACTTCCATATAATATCAATGGACATTGAATGCAAATGTTCCTTTCTGATAAGCTCGATTATGTTTAATTTTAACTTTACTTTGAATGAGTTTGAAATAAGAATACAATGATTAACAACAAATTTATTTCATCGAAAAAAGCGTGGGAAGCTTGATGTCAATTGTTGTTAATATTCAATGGACAGATATTGGTAAAAGTAGAATCATTATGAAAATATCTTAAAAAGCACCCCACGATTTTTTTACGATGAAATAATTTTGTTGTTAATCACTGTATCCTTATTCAAACTTATTTAAAATTATTTTCCACTTTTTGATTTAGTTTTCTATTAAAGCGTGTTCTTTAGTTTTTAAACTATTATTTATTTTCAACTTTTTAGTTTTGTTTTCTATTAAAGCGTGTTTTTTAGTTTTTCAAACTATTATTATTATTATTTAATTTGTTTACCTATTATTCTCCAATTTCGATAATGACAAAATAATCACAAAATAATGACAAAATAATCATAATCCCCAAAAACCCCCACATACAAATTTTGAATAGAATCGGACCATAATCACAAAACTCGTCTACCATTTTGGAGCCGCCATCTTGCATTTTTCAGTTTTGACAGAAGAATCATGATCTCTGACCACGAAAACCCTCAGATACCAATTTTGAAGCGAATCGGACCATAATCACAAAACTCGTCCGCCATATTGGAGCCGCTATTTTGTTTTTTCTTCCAACAAAAATTTCTTAATGCATTGTCACCGGAATTATGTACACCTGCCAAATTTCAAATTATTCGTACGTCTAGAAGTGGGTCAAAATCGCGCCCAAAAGAGTCGGTTACAAACAAACAAACATACAAGTGAAGCTAATATAAAGCGTGTAATATCCAGAACTGCACCTTGACAATGGAATTCAAACTTTACCTGCTTCTGGCAACGTTTAAACACCTACCTAGCCTTTAATTTTTTAATTTGACATAATTTCTGCAGTTGAAAACTATAACTACAAAAAATTTCAAAACTGCGATCAAAGAATTTATTTTTATTAAAAATTAGGTCGTTTGACCACCCGCCCACGCTTCCCTTCCGGTAGCAACTTCTGGCTGCAGTGCTACGTGCTTGTCAGCCAGGGTTTTTATATAATAATAATTTTAAAAAACGAAAAAAAACGCTTTTATAGACAACCAAACTAATAAAATAGAAAATAAGAAAAAAATGTATTTGATTTCAAGAAAATCGTGGGGTGCATGGTGTCCGTAAAGTATGGAACAAATTCATTTTTAGCTAAACAGGTCATTTTAAGAAATAATCCTGAAACACGTCGATTTTTGATGTTAATTTACCGTATTTCAAAAATAATAATCTAATATACAGGGTGAATTACGTTCGAGTAATGACGTCACCGTCATTTTTTTTAAATGGAACACCCCCATTTTGTCTCAATTTTCGGATTACTCTAGCTGAGCTGATTTCAAAAATGTATCACATGTTGATTCCAATTGGTACAGGGTGGACAAAAATACAATAGATTTGTGTGTGCTCATAAAGTAACGCGTAACATTCTTTATTAGGTAAATTTACAATATTATCAAAAATACTTATTGTCTAGCGGACAGAATATGCTGGAATACATGTTATGTTATAAATGTTCGAACTGCAGCCCTTGCTGTATTTGACAGTAACCCAAACGGTGTACAAATTCTTGTTGAACCTTGTGTATGGTTTCTTGCGTAATATTGTTTATTTCTGTTCGAATTTTCTCTTGTACATCTGCAATATTTGCTGGTTTCGTTTTATAAATAACATTCTTCAGATGGCCCCACAGAAAATTATCCAAAGGATTTAAATCTGGTGACCTCGCTGGCCATTCAGTGGGTCCACGTCTACCAATCCACCTGTTCGGAAAAATTTCATCTAGGTACCTTCTAACATCTACAGCATAATGTGGAGGTGCACCATCCTGTTGAAACCATAAACTTTCATCAAAACCTCCAGGATTACGTCTGCTGGGAAACAAATTACGTATAGTAGGTACGAGATACCCCCTTAAAAACTCAAGGTACGTTCCCCGTTTAAATTACCTTAAAAGTAGGGTCCGATGATTCGATTTCGTACAATTCCAGCCCATACATTTATCTTTTGAGGGTATTGTGTATGATGCTCACGCATCCAGTGGGGGTTTTCTTTTGCCCAGTATCTACAATTCTGACGGTTAACCTCACCATTTAACATGAAAGTGGACTCATCAGAAAAAATAATGTTTTGTATCAAGAGAGGGTCTCGGTGACATTTATCCATCATTTCTTCGCAAAATTGGAGTCTTCTATCGGGATCATCTTCGTTTAATTCTTGCACAAGTTTGATTTTATAAGGATGCCATTTTTCAAGCTTCGATAGTTTGTGTACCGTTGTTTTGCTAACACCGATATAGCGACTAACTTTACGAACAGAAGTGTGCGCATCTTCTTCAAAACTCAGTAAAACATCTAATGCTGTATCAGCATTTGCAGGGGGACGACCTGATTTGCGTACATTTTCAACATTACCAATTTCTCGAAATTTCGTTTCAATCTTACTGACTGTTGAACGCGTAATAGATCTTTCTGGATATTTATCATTAAACAAATTGCACACTTCCATCTGAGTTCGCGATCTGTCTCCATACCCAATCATCATAAGTATTTCAATTCTTTGTTTTACACTTAACTCCATTTCTACTTCCAATTAAATCTAAGCAATCATTCGAATATTCACGAATACCAAAAATATTGTAGTACTAAACTGTCACTGAACATCAATAAATTACTAAACAAATAATGACATTTCCCAAAAAAGGAGACGACTATGTTTTTTATATATAGATAAGAAATATTTTTTGTCTATTCTGTCTGCTAGACCACAAGTACCAAACATGTTTGGAAACAGCTCATTTTTATTACTCTAAACATGTAGCAAACTACGGGGTGTTACATTTAAACCAATTGCCGCTAGACAATAAGTATTTTTGATAATATTGTTAATTTACCTAATAAAGAATATTACGCGTTACTTTATGAGCACACACAAAACTATTGTATTTTTGTCCACCCTGTACCAATTGGAATCAACATGTGATACATTTTTGGAATCAGCTCAGCAGTTCCATTAAAAACAAATGACGGTGACGTCATTACTCGAACGTAATTCACCCTGTATATTAGATTATTATTTTAAAATACGGTAAATTAACATAAAAAATCGACGTGTTTCAGGATTATTTCTTAAAATGACCTGTTTAGCTAAAAATGAATTGTTCCATACTTTACGGACACAGTGTATAATTATTGATACCATGCACCCCACGCTTTTTTATAAATAAAATACATTTTTTCATATTTTATATTTTTTTAGTTTGGTTTTCTATATAAGTGTGTTTTTTAGTTTTTTTAAACTATTATTCATTTCCCACTTTTTAGTTTGGTTTATTTATAAACGCGTGTTTTTTTAGTTTTTTTTAAACAATTATTTTCATTATATTTTTGCAAATAAAAAAATGGAATAATAATAAATTAGTGTATTGTCATCGGTCCTCGATAATTCTACAAAGTTTGAATGAAATCTGACTGTTTAAAGTGGGTCAAAATCAAAATCGAGTCGGTTACAAACAAACATACAAGTGAAGGTCGGTTACAAATAAATAATAGTTTAAAAATTTAAAAACACGCTTTAATAGAAAACTAAACTAAAAAGTAGAAAATAATTTTAAATGAGTTTGAAATAAGAATACAGTGATTAACAACAAAATTATTTCATCGTAAAAAAGCGCGGGGTGCTTGATGTCAATTGTTGTTAATAATCCATAAACAGATATTGGTAAAAGTAGAATCATTATGAAAATATCTTAAAAAGCACCCCACGCTTTTACGATGAAATAAATTTGTTGTTAATCACTGTATTCTTTTTTCAAACTCATTTAAAATTATTTTCTACTGTTTAGTTTAGTTTTCTATTAAAGCGTGTTCTTTAGTTTTCAAACTATTATTTCTTTTCAACTTTTCAGTTTTGTTTTCTATTAAAGCGTGTTTGTTAGTTTTTCAAACTATTATTATTATTATTTAATTTTTTTAACTATTATTCTCCACTTTTGAATAGAATCGGACCATAATCACAAAACTCGTCCGCCATTTTGGAGCCGCCATCTTAAATCCTTCAATTTTGACGAAATAATCATAATCTCCAACCCCCAAAACCCCCACATACCAATTTTGAATAGAATTGGACCATAATCACAAAACTCGTCCGCCATTTTGGAGCCGCCATCTGGAATTTTCCAATTTTACAAAAGAATCATAATATTGGACCCCAAAAACCATCACATACCAATTTTGAATAGAATCGGACCATAATCACCAAACTCGTCTGCCATTTTGGATCCGCCATCTTGAATTTTTCAATTTTGATAAAAGAATCATAATCTGTCATAGTCTGTCACGAAAACCCTCAGATACCAATTTTGAAGCAAATCGGTCCATAATCACAAAACTCGTACGCCATATTAGAACCGCCATTTTGTTTTTTTTTTCAAACAAAAATTTCTTAATGCAATGTCACCGGAATTATGTACACATGCCAAATTTCAAATCATTCGTACGTTTATAAGTGGGTCAAAATCGCGCCCAAAGGAGTCGGTTACAAACATACGGTTACAAACAAACATTCAAGTGAAGCTAATATAAAGCGTGCAAAAATGTTCATCGCACCTTATGATTTTTTATTTTCGTAGCAAGCTCATAGACTATGTCTATATTCATGCTAACTGCTCAATGAAAATGTTGCTTATACTTCAAAGTCATCTACAATAAATTGAAGCAAAATCATGTGAAACTCGCGGACTTTTTCGTGATTGCTACAAAACAGTCGTCATGATGGTATCGCAGTCGTATTTTCTGAAATAGATATAGATATAAATGTAATTTTCTCTCCGAAATTAAGGTCGCCCTATCAGACCACGTAATTACAGTAATAAGGAACCAATCACTGCGGTAATTTTCCGAAAAGTATATCAGGTCGACGGAAAGTGAGTAACAACCGTAAAAAACGGCCACCAAATTCTATAATTATCGTAATAATGGTGTACGGGGTCATATCTCAAGGATCGAGGAGGTGATAACAGAAAGGGTTGGAATCGGATAAGGTTTTTGTGTGGGAATGGGGTGAACATTTTAGGGGCGTATCCTTCAAGTGGTATTCAGCAACATGATCCCACCAAATATTTTTATTAATATTTATGTTTTATACAGGGTGAGTCAGAATAAGACCAACAATCTCCGGTTACCAGATTCCTCACCTCCTTTCGAAGTGAAAAGTTGCTATCAAGGTATGTCCTAAAATGCATCCCCTCTGAGATACAGGGTGTCGAAAGTACGAAAAAAATTAAGATTTAATTTGTTTTCTCCAAAATTCCTGAATGAAAAAACTTGAAACTTGTTACACTAATCTGGGTTTTTCAACGAGCTTATTTGAAGTTATAATTTTTCATTTTCGTAAACCAGTGGCGTAGTTACGATGGTATGTGGTCATATGTTCCTTCATAATTTCTTGGGACAAGTGAATGGACAAATGAGCGTTTGACATCAGTTCGGCTCATTGATACTCAACCTGAAAGTCATAAAATTCCATGTGCCTGAAAGTGGAGGTTTCTGAGATAATTGAGAAAAACTGAAGATATGTCCTTAGTAGAGACATAATTTCATATGTGCAATCATCGCATAATGCTAATTTCTTACAACATATCGGAATATGTGTCAACCTCCTGAACATTTTTCAATGTTGGGAAAATCTGAAATATAGTACGGGTGAGTCAGAATGACCGATAACTCCATTTTTTCATATCATATCATTTGATCGAATCGATGTCGCGGATTCACTGATATGTTACCATACTTTCTTGCATATGATTGTTTAGACAGATCAACTGCCAAACAAACCCAACCTCAAATTCATAATACTCCACTCAGATGAGAGTTAAGTTCTGAAATAATTTTTGCGAAACACTGAATATAAGTACTCTTAATTTGTTGAAGTTTATGTTGGATTATCATTATCGAAGCCATTTCTGATTGAATTATCTAGGAAAATATTATCCAATCAACATGTTTCTGATGGAGAACAACAATTATTGTGTATTAATATCTACTTAAATGATTTCTTTCGATTCGTGATAACTAGTTGCAAAATCGAGCCTTTCATGCTAGTTTGTGGTAGGCTGTTCAGAACACCTCCTGATCAATGCATGAAACATACACGAAATTTGGATCCGAAAAGAAAAGTGGCCTTTTTCCATTGTTCCCGGTAGAAACACACTGATATATCGATACTTACATCAGACATAATCTACAGTAACCCAAAACAGTTAGTTTGTATTATTGTCAAGTCATCTGTTACCATTTCAGTCGGTGAACATCATTTCAAAATGGATTATTCATTTGAAGAATATACAGATATGCATTTCATTTATGATGAAACACGGGGAAATGTCAGAGCCGCTGCTGACTTATATCAACATAGATATCCAAACAGACATCATCCACATTTCACTATTTTTATAGCTCAGGGTCCTTTAAATTCAGTAAACACCATTGTGGTGCGAAAAGAACAAGAAGAGATAATGTTACGGAAGAACAAATTCTTGAACGATTAGCAGCAGATTATTCTACCAGCACTCGGGTTATTTCGTATAGGTTACAAGTGTCACAAAGAACAGTAAGTCGGGTAGCACGTGAACAGCTATTGTATCCATTTCGCCTACAGAAGTTACGTATTGTATCCATTTCGCCTACAGAAGCCCTAGATGCTGGTGATTATGGCCCTGGTAGACTTTTTTGTGAATGGTTTTTGAGGATGTATGGAGGAGCAAACGAGTTTTTTAGATATGTTCTATCCACGGATGAAGCATGTTACACAAGAGATTGATATTTCAATAGTAAGAACAGCTATTTATGGGATGAACAAAATCTGCATGAAATGTTTCAAAAAGGCTACCAACAAAAGTTTTCAGTCAATATTTTTGTAGGAATGATCGAAAATCTTATCGTTGGATCATATCTTCTTCCTCCCCGTTTGAAAGGGCAGAACTACCGAGTGTTTCTTGAACATGTTTTACCTGGGCTACTTGAAGACGTACCTCTATTGGTTCATCAAAGAATGTGGTATCAATATGAAGGAGCACCGGCCCATTTACAACGAATCGTTCGTCAATATTGTGATCAAACATTCCATTATCGGTGGATAGGTAGACGTGGTCCCATACATTGGCCTGAACGTTCTCCGGATTTAACTTCACTAGACTTTTTTTTGTGGGGATACCTTAAATCCCTAGTGTATGAAACACCTGTAGAATCTGTGGAAGATTTAACGGCAAGAATTTTAGCAGCATGTACGTTAAATACAGGATACACTAGGAATATTCCAAAGCGTGCGAGAGTCGATGCCAATTGTGTATTGAACAAAATGGTGTTCCATTTGAATATTTTATTTGATGCCTCGTTTGTTTCTATGTAGTGTATCCACTTAACCGTTTCTATTATTCAAGTAGATATTAATACACCATAATTGTTTTTCTTCATCAGAAACATGTTGATTGGATAATATTTTCCTAGATAATTTAATCAGAAATGGCTTTAATTATCTTCAGTTTTACGCGAAAACTATTTCAAAGAGGAGTATTATGAATTTGAGGATGGGTTTGTTTGTCAGTTGATCTGTCAAAACAATTTTATGCAAGAAAGTATGCTAACATTTCAGTGAATCCGCGACATCGATTCGATCAAATAATATGAGTAATGAAAAAATGAAGTTATCGGTGTCATTTTGACTCACCCGTACTATTTTTCCGATTCTCCCAACATTGAAAAATGTTCAGGAGGTGCACACATATTCCGATATGTTGAAAGAAATTAGCATTACGCGATTATTGCTCATAGGAAATTATGTCTCTACTAAGGACATATCTTCAGTTTTACTCAATTATCTCAGAAACATCCACTTTTAGGCACATGGAATGTCATTACTTTTAGGTTGACTATCGATGAACCGAACTGATGTCAAACGCTCATTTGTCCATTCACTTGTCCCAAGAAAATATGAAGGAATATGTGACCACATACCATCGTAACTACGCCACGGGTTTAGGTAAATAAAAATTATAACTTCAAATAAACACGTTGAAAAACCTTGATTAGTGTACCAAGTTTCATTTTTTTTTCCTTCAGGAATTTTGGAGAAAACAAATAAAATCTAAATTTTTTTCGTACTTTCGACACCCTGTATCTCAGAGAGGATGCATTTTAGGACATACCTTGATAGCAACTTTTCACCTCGAAATGAGGTGAGGAATCTGACTCACTTGTATATATATATATATATATATATATATATATATATATATATATATAGACCCATTTAAAATGGAACCACCCCTGTAAAATACGCATGTACCAGTCATTCTCGAAAAATTTTTTTTTTGAAAATTAAGCATCAAAAACTGTATCTTGACACAAATTTTCATATTTTTAGTTTCATTTCCAAGGTACTCTATGGTTTTTTTTCTTCGTTAAAAACGGCAAAAGTTTATTGGGCAATTTTTGTTTTTAAATTTGACTACACCACTGGATTTGTAGTCGTTATAAATGGAAACCATGAGAACTTCATGAAAAAATATTGGTTAACAACGAACTTACAACAACTTCAATTTTGGAAACAAAGTATTTTTTATAAATTTTCATTTAGATTATAGACATATTTAAAATCTGGCAACACTGCCGATACAAAGTAGAACACCAGTGAATTTGTACAGCAAAAATCAAGTCAATAGCCCATTCCGTTCTACAGTTATAATTCCTGAAAGTATGGTAATGTGAGCGATTTCTGGTGGAAGCGATTTTGTAATAAAAATCTAACTACGCCACTGGATTTGTGAATTATATTCCCTTAATATCATTTATTTAAGTTTAGGTTATAAGTGTATTCGAAAATAACAGAAAATTAAAAATTTATTTTCAAGTTATGCAGTTTTCAATAGCCGATAAAAACGAAATGAACCGAATCAAGTTTTGAAGTATCAAAATTATTTATTCAATAATAAAACAGAAAGCAGGACAAAAACAATTTCCTTTTTCATTCTGCAAAACTCAACTGAAACAAGCTTTCAGAGAAGGTATCAATAATTTGAGGAAAGCTGAACTAATACATTGGGCATAGGTATTGTACTAAATCAATAGTTGGCTGTGATTTAGTACACCACAAATCGCTCACATTACCATACTTTCAGTAGTTATAAGTGTTGAACGGAATGAGCTATCGACTTCGGATTTCCGCTGTACAAATTCACTTGTGCTCTACTTTCTATCGGCAGTGTTGCCAGATTTCAAATATGTCTGCAATCTAAATAAAAATTATAATCAATTACTTTGTTTCCAAAATTAAAGTTGTTGTAACTTCGTTGTTAACCAATATTTTTTTATGAAATTTTGATGGTTTTCATTCATAACGACTACGAATCCAGTGGTCTAGTCAAATTTGGAAAAAAATATTGCCTTATAAACTTTTGCCGTTTTTGACAAAGAAAAAAACCATAGAGTGCCTTGGAAATAAAACTGAAGTTATGAAAATTTGTGTCAAGACACAGTTTTTGATGCTCAATATTAGAAAAACATTTTTTTGAGACTGACTGAAAAATGCGTATTCTACAGAGGTGGTTCCATTTTGAATGGGTCACACTGTATATATAATTCTACTGTACGTGTGTGGCAATGAACTTCTCCTAAACGGCTGGACCGATTTGAATGATATTTTCCACATGCGATTCACAAATCAGCCCGGCAGATGGCGCTGCAGTCGGTATCTAGGTTATTTATCTATAAACAGCTGGACCGATTTGAATGGATGGTTTAGATTCCTGGATGGTTTAGATTCACAAATCCCTAAATGTTAAGAGTGGTCCACCCTTTATTTTATTTTTTTTGGAAAAACATTTTTGTTTTTATTTTTTTATGATACCGCATTCAAAAATACATACAACCCTGAATTTTCACCTTTCTACGATCAACTCCTATTTTTTTGGCAAGATTTTTATTTTTATTTTGTCATGACTTCATATTTCTCTTAATTTTCACCATTCTACGATCAACCCCTATTTTTTTTATTTTTCTATTTTATAGAAAAAATGGGATAACAGGAACGGGAAAACGGAATACCGGGATAAATAAAAAAAGGGATAACAGGAAAATGGGATAACGGAAATAACAAGATAACGAAAAAACGGGAAAACGGGATGACGGGATAAGGGGAGGAGGGGAAAACGGGATAAAGAAAAAATGGGATAACAGGAAAACGGGATAACGGGATAACTGGATAATTGGATAACTGGATAACATGATAACGAAAAAACGGGAAAACGGGATGACGGGATGACAGGATAAGGGAAAACGGGAAAAGGAATAACGGTTTAAATAAAAATGGGATAACAGGAAAACGGGATATCGGGAATAACTGGATAACGAAGAAACGGGATAACGGGAAAACGGGATCAGGACAAGGAGATAACGGGAGAATGGGATAACGGGATAGAGGAAAAATGGGATAACAGGAAAACGGGATAACGGGATACGGGATAATGGGATAACGGAAAAACGGGAATAACGGGATAACGAAAAAAGGGATAACGGGATGACAGGATAAGGGGATAACAGGAAAACGGGATAAAGAAAAAAGGGGTAACAGGAAAATGGGATAACGGGAAAACGAGATAACGGGACAACAGGAAGCGGAAGGAGTCAAAAGCATAATCTAGATGGAACAACATAAAGGAAAACATAGAAAAAAAAAGAAATTCTACGCGGATGAGAGTTTTCGGGAAAAACATTTTAGGGAACATAGAAATTTGGACAGGACAACGTCTTTCGGGTCCGCTAGTATATATATATATATATATATATATATATATATATATATATATATATATATATATATATATATATATATATATACTCTCTAAAGTAAATTTAAATTTCGAGTGAAACACGTCCAGAATTTCAGATTTATTATTTTTGGAGATTGCTTTTGAAAAGGGGGACAGGGAAATATAGTTTGTCTAAGCATTTTGTTGTTGTGTTCCGAGTTAATGAGATCAGCGCAGATAGGTGACCAATTCCATTTCTATTGAAATAACTTGAATCTATACAGAATTTAAAAACTTTCATGAAAGCATCAAGGCATAACGTGGTGAATTCAGAAATTGTATTTCAATTTTTTTTTTCATTATTTTTCTTGCAAGGTCAACTGAAATGTTGGTGAGAAAAGATGTTACATCTAAAGAAATTAGTATGTAATTTCCAGGAATTGTTTTGTCCCGAATGAAATTGGAAAATTCGAAAGAGTCATTCACGTAACCGTTGTCTTGTTCAAATCCATGTTTTAGTATTTCCTTGAGCCATTTAGACAGCTTATAGATAGGGGAACCCCATCATCCTTGATGAAAAACCATATCAAACACACGTCCTATTTCATATTCCGAAACGATTTGTTATCATTATTTTTTTACCACACTTGTTTTTCACTATCGATACAACAAACTATATTTTACACTGATATTTTTTTAATGTTATTATTTCGTTTCCTACCCAATTCGTTCCTCATTATTATCAAGGCAATGAAAACGAAGCACAACTACATATTTCCGTGTTTTTCCTGGTTGAATTGACTTTAAATCGCCAACAAATATTGATATTAAACTCTGCATGTATCCAATAAACATGTAACATCCTTGAAAAACGTTCCACATGATAGCGAATTATATTATCAGCATTTTCCTTCATTTCTAACCCACATAAGTACGATAGAACCGCAGCTGGCGATTAGCAAAGGTAACCTTACCACGTCCTTGGATGTTGCATTCTTATCTTTCCGCAAGTGCAAATTCCTCTCTGATAAAAGCATGGAACATCATCAGCAACAGGGTCGGAGAAAAAGGGACGACAAAAGAAATAAAAAATCGGTGGCTAAGTTTTCAATAGATTGCGTATTTTTTCTACGACTACCCAGAAATATGCGCCTTGTATCAGTCACGATGGTCGCTTATATACATCTTTCCATTTCCACATGTTTTAGCATGACCTGTAACGAAATGAAATAATTCCCACAATGTGACACGTGAAATCAGGACCGGCTCTATAGTCCAAGAGCGGGCTGCAGAAAATCTGACCAATCGAGTAACAGAATGAAATGTTTTTAAAATGTTAGTACTCACAGCAAATATAAGAACAATCATTGACTGCCTAGGCGAAAGTTGTGCATAAGTTTTGTATGGCCTTTTTTCGCAAAAGCAACTATACCAATGTAGCAACAGATTGGTAATACTGTCGTGAATTGGGGTTTGTTCACGACTAACTAGGTAGATTCAGACCCTTTATTGATTGAAAACACTTTTTAAAAAAATATAGAAAAATATTTATTAGAAGGACTAAAATAATGAAATGAATTATAAATGAAAAATGAACCTTTGAATCCCTTTTATTACCTAGTTATGGATTTCAAATGTATAGAACAAATATGTTTTACTTACAGAAATAAATGTGGACTAATTCCAAGAACCATAATATTCAAAAGGGCTTCTTAACTTTCCAACTCTCTAACTGCCCCCATTTCTCAATCTAGCTTTGGGCACGGCAAAAACCCAACGTCGACTCCCCGATCAAACCATCAGTCGTCACTTTTAAAAACTCTTGTTTATGATTCATGTTTTGTAGAATAAGCACATTGTGACCCACTTGGAAATTATACTGATTGTTTTACTCTACGGGTTCGATACATTCTTGACAATACTCCAAAATCGCGTGCCCCGACCGATAATATTTCAGAACAACTGATGATTCGATACAGGTTTACAGGAACCATGAAAATGGCTTTTCTTCAATACATAGTCAAAAATGTATCGAACGCCCCGTAGAGTGAACCAATCAGTATAATTTTCAAGTGGGTCACAATGTGTTTTTAAAAGTGACGATTGATGGTTTGATCGGGGAGTCGACGTTGGGTTTTTGTCGTGCCCAAAGCTAGATTGGGAAATGAGGGCACTTAGAGAGTTGAAAAGTTAAGAAGCCCTATATATAATCAATTTGGGGATTACGGTTTTTGGAATTAGTCCATATTTATTTCTGTAAATAAAAAATATTTGTTCTATACATTTGAAATTCATAACTAGGTACTAGAAGAGATTCATCGTTTCATTTTTCATTTATAATTCATTTGATCCTTGTAGTCCTTTCATTAAATATATTTCTATATATTTTCACAAAGTGTTTTCAATCAATAAATGGTCAGAATCTACCTAGTTAGTCGTGAACAAACCCCAATTCACGACAATACTTTCAACATTAAGTATCTTCCCAGTTGGTCGAGCGGTCTAAGACGACAGATTCAAACTGGTTCGTGGGTTCAAACCCCAGCTCTCGCAGCTTTTTTTTAATTTTTTCCTTCGAAATTGAAAAATGATTTGTTTGGGGTGAACATTCGTCCCAAAACAAATCATTTCTCATGTCTGGAATCCAATGGTTGTCTTGGAGTGGCTCCGCACTGGAAATATTAATAATGAAACACTATTTAAATGTGTTCAATAAAATATAACTAGTGTGTGTTGTCTGGAAATAAAGAGATGAAATGGTTTGAAAATCTCTATATTCAATATGATGTGTCATCATCATTTTTAGTTTCGAAATAAAATTGAATGCACAAACGATTTTATTTTTAAATATAAAGCCGTTGCCATGAAAAGCTTGTTTGATATGAAAGAAGTAAGCAAACATTCTCCAAACTATTGGGTCCAGAGAAAAGCAATTGTTTGTTTATTTTTTTACTGAGACTATTTGCTCCCTCCCCTCTTTCATATATTTTTTTACTCCTTGTATCATGTTGCCCGCTAGATTTTTTAACTTACGGACGATCACTCATATTCAACTATCTCGAACTACTATTACTATTTTCCACTCTGGAAATCATGGTGACACGCAGTCGTGGATAGTGATAAAGTATATTTCCTCTCTACAATCAACGAATCCGGGTTATTTATTATCTCTCTTGAAAGAGTATTGTGAGATTTCGTTAATTAACTATGGAATTTATATGCATTATTACGTGAAATATTGATCTATTCAGCAACTGCAAATTATTATTATTTTTTGGTTTAATACATTGGAGAAAACATCAACTGTTCGAATTTTTCTTTTGAACTTCAATTATGAGTGTATATATTTCCCAACAACGAATAACTCAACTGTTCATTTTGAATATCAATTTTGTTCTCAGACTTAGATTTGAGAGTTGATAAAGGAATATACATATATATACATATATATATATAATATATATATATATATATATATATATATATATATATATATATATATATATATATATATATATATATATATACTAGCTGACCCGACAGACGTTGTCCTGTCCACATTTCTATGTTCCTTAAAATGTTTTTCCCGAAAACTCTCGTCCGCGTAGAATTTCTTTTCTTCTATGTTTTCCTTTATGTTGTTTATGTTGTCCCGTTATCTCGTTTTCCTGTTATCCCGTTTTTTCTTTATCCCGTTATCCCGTTTTCCCGTTTCCCCTTTCCTGTCATCCCATTATCCCGTTTTTTTGTTATCCCGTTATTCCCTATATCCCATTTTTCTGTTATCCAGGTTTTTTTGATCCCGTTATCTCGTTTTTCCATTATCCTCTTATCCTGTCATCCCGTTATCTCGTTTTCCCGTTTTTTCGTTTTCTTGTTATCTCATTTTTTCATCATTCCGTTATCCCATTTGCCCCTTATCCCCTTATCCTTTCATCCCGTTTTCCCATCTTCCCGTTTTATCGTTATCCCGTTATTCCCGTTATCCCGTTTTCCTGTTATCCCGTTTTTAAGCTATTGCATATAGCTTTTATCGCGGGCCTTGAGCGCGGAGACCGAATCCAGAAATTCCGTAACGAAAATAAACCTAACTCCCCCCACTCCGACCGGCACAGCGGTCGGCGTTAGGGCACCTCCTCTTTGTATTTACTTCATGGTACGACTCTACGAAGCTCGCACGAATCGAGACGAGCTGCTCCGAAATCAGACGAATACGTAATCAGCTGTTTGTGAAAAAGTATAGATGTTAATGTTAGGAGCTCATTTGTTGGAGATATTTGTGCGTGCTTATGCAAACTTAGAAATGGCCTACACATAGTCATGGTAGCAATTTACATTTCTCCGAATCCAAAATTAGACGAGGTAGAGCATTTTATTCGTTGCACTTTACTCGAGTACACTGAAGAAGGGTCGAAAATACTTGGTACAAATGGTAATAAATTTCCACTTATCTTGGCTGGCGAGTTCAACATCAACTTCGCTGATAAAAAATCAAAGCGGTTGACAAGTTTTCTTTCGAAAATATTGAATTTGAAAATGAATAATGAACCACAAGAATCCACAACAAAATATGGAACCACCATTGATGCGGTATTTTCCAGATATTTAGAAGATATCAAGTCTCAAACTTATGTTTCTTATTTCAGTTACCATAAACCTATAGTTTCAATGATAAATATTCCTGAAGAACCGACATGTATTGAAAGATAATAACAAAATATTTTGAACAATATTAACTTCTCATTTATTTAACAAAAGAAAAAAAATTGTTTTCTTATCGGTCACCACGCTCAAAGGTAATTTGAATTAATATCAAAGAAAAAAAAAATACTGCATAAATAAAATAAATATATAATTATAATTGCGTAAGTTGATAAAAAATGCTATGCAATAGCTTTACCGCGGCAGTCTCCGAGTGCCACACGTCTTTTTTATTTATCCCCTTATTCCGTTTTCCCGTTATTCCCTTATCCTGTCACCCTGTTATCCCGTTTTCCCGTTTTTTCGTTATCCCGTTATTCCCGTTATCCCGTTGTCCTGTTATCCCGTTTTTTCTTTATCCCGTAATCCCGTTCTCAATTTATCGTACTACAATTATTATATTCGATTGCCATCTTGCAACCCTATTGCGGATCTGTTGATAAAATAAAAAAATCGCGATGGAAAAATAGGGGTCGATCGTAGAAGGGTGAAAATTTAAGGGTTGTATGTATTTTTGAATGCTGTATCATAAAAAAAAAAATATTTTTATCTAAAAAATAAAAAATAAAATTAAGGGGTGGACCACCCTTAACATTTAGGGGGATGAAAAATAGATGTTGTCCGATCCGCAGACCTAACCGATATGCACACAAAATTTCATATTCATAACCATTGATTAATTTATTCTAGTATAACCGGAGGTGAAAATACCGGGCCTTGATAGAATATAATCAATATGCTTTTTGGGGGTTAACATTTCGATAATTTTTCACAGTCATGCTGCAGAAAGCCTGGCCGATCAAGTAACAAAATAAAATGTTTTTACGTAGAAGAGCCACTGAATTTTTTCTATAATTCTGACTTAGTATTTCAGAAGTCCGACTTAACATTTCGGAATTATATAATTCCACTTGTATCTCGGAATTCCGACTTAACATCTCGGAATATATAATTCTGAATTATATGCATCCGACTTAGTATCTGGGAATTCCGAGTTAACATCTCGGAATTATATAATTCCGACTCAGTATCTCGGAATTCCGACCCAATAACTCGAAATTATATAATTCCTACTTAGTATCTCGCAATTCCGACTTAACATCTCGGAATTATATATAAGTCGTAATTCCGAGATACCAAGTCGGAATTATTTAATTCCGAGATGTCAAGTCGGAATTCCGAGATACTAAGTCGGAATTATCTAATTCCGAGAAGTTAAGTCAGAAATCCGAGATACTTAGTCAGAATTATATAATTCCGAGATGTTAAGTCGGAATTCCGAGAAATTATGAAGTAAATTCAGTGGCCCTTCTACGCCTCCGTAGTTTTAACAAGCTTTCATTCAATTTCACATATGTATGTTCAAAGATTGTTTTTTCAAATTTTTGTCAGAATTCAATAAAATGGCGGATTTTATGAATGACTCGAATGAATTAAATAAAAATTATTGAAAAACAATTAAGACAACCTATTATACAAAAAAGGAGAAAATTATTTCTTTGTTAGACCTAGATTATTCTATGAGTAACAGATTCAAAATCTTGCCACGCAAGAATACCCATTTTATATTCGCGGCAAGCTTTTGAATCTGTTACTCATAGAATAACATAGGTCGAACAATTAAATAAATTATTTTTCATTCTTTGTATAAAAGCTTGTCTCAATTTTTTTCAATAATTTTTATTTAATTATTTTCAGTAATTCATGAAATCCGTCATCTGATTGAATTCTGAGAAAAATGTATAATCCATGACCCCAATACTAATTTTGAATGGAATCGGGTCATAATAACAAAATACATCGCCTTCGTGAAGCCGCCATCTTGAATTCATGAATTTCGACTAAGAAATCATGATATTCGACTCCAAAAACTCCCACACACCATTTGTTAATGGAATCGGACTACAATCACAAAAGTCGTCGCCATCTTGAATTCGTGAACTATTACAAAAAAAATTGTATGCGAAGTTCCTTACAATTTTTCTTCAATGTCGAATGTAATTCGATATGAAAATTTATCATCACGTAGGGAAAAAGCGTTATGCTTTCTCCATGCGACTTTCTCTCTCTCTATCTCTCTCTCTCTCTCTCTTCATAACCTGTATATTTTCGTTATATTGACGTGACACATATTCAATGTAAACCATTATTCCAACTTCGGCATACAAAAAACATAAGAAAGTAAGTCCAAAAAAAGATATAATCATCTAAACACACGTTATATGGAAATATAAAAGAAACAAAAATGTCTTCCACGTATCACCACTCAACGATAATATCCCGCCGTCCATGTATCATTTTAAATTTCCCGCAACCAAAGCATCAGTTCGGATGGTTTCGTATACCTTCGGAGTCGTACGAGCAAGGGCTAGACACTTGTCACATGAGTCATCTAAATGCAAACCCCGCCAAGTGCACACTATGTAGTTTCAAGAAAAACGCGAAAAACTGTTTTGCTTGATACTATCGATAAAATGAATATACTTTTTAATTTAGTGGATGTAGGTAGATACTGTTTCTTAAACACCATCTTTCATCTTATATAACAAGGAGGATTATAGCACAGTAAAATGGGAAATATAAAATGCACTTGGCGGAGTTTGAAAATTAACGTGAAAAATGGCGGGTTTTGCAGCCAAAATTGAGTGTTTTGAATAAATTTTATTGAAGAGTTTCAACTCTGAAAAGATTTCAATAACACCATTCAAAATATTAAAAAGTGGTGGCATAGATCCTTTTAAACTTAGACTCTTTACTTTTGGTTAATCTTTCATAAACTTTATTCAGACAAGTAGGTACAAGTACAATCAAAATTAACTCAATATTCTTAAGCAAAACAAATAGATAAACAAGCTCGATCGTTCTTAAATGAAACAAACACATAAATTAAAATAATTTTTTCTTCAATACCAGGAATAAACACCAACAAAAATTAATTAAACAAATCTTGTGTCATCTTCAGGGTTTTGGTCGCAGGTGAATTCTTCTGTCATTGTAGAAGAGCTGGGTGAATCTTGAACGTTCTGGTTCTCCATTGCATCCTTATAAAATTTCAGATTTTGCAAAGATTTCCAATCAGGTCCAAAATGCTTGATTAATAAATTGTCAATGGATTTTTTTTTCTCGTTATTAACAGTACGTCCAGGCACTAGTTTGTTCGGTGCAATAGACAATATTCTTTTGCCTTTTTCAAACACTTCTAGCCATTCCACATTGGTGCGATAGTGTGCTTCTCCTTGAATTAAAGCTAGATCCTGATTGCCTCTTGTTAGCAAAAATCTTTTTGATGGATTGAATTGAAAATGCCAGTTTCCTGGCAGTTTGATAATATCCTGAGTAGCCGCTTTCCAATCATAGGCATGCCAGTCTTTTCCCAAAACTCTCAGTGTTGAGTGTTGTTCTATAATGCGGTGGTATTCTCTGGGTTCACAGATACATGTATTTTTTTTAATCTCACGTTCAATTAAACCAAACACCCGGTCAGGAGGCATAAAAGAGTGGCCTACAATAGGAAAGACGAATTCAATTGTTTTTACATGGGTCGGAGCATATTTCACAAGCCAAAATAAAAGCATTGTTAAAACAATATAATTTTTATTCTGTCCGCCGCAACCATCGGCGAACAAACGAATAGTATCTTTCGATGCAGGAAAGTCTTCTCTTCTTAAAAAATCAAACAAGGCGGACAATTATACTCGAGTTTTTTGGAAGATCCACGTCTGTCCATAGGTATGATGTTACATTGTATGAACGTAACTGCGATTTTGAAGAACCTTTCACGATAGTAAAATTATACAGATTATATTGCTGAGAAAAATATGCCGAGGAATCTGGAAGTCGGGGTAACGCCAAATTTTTCTGGCAATCAAAGGAATAATTTATAACATTATCTTTTTCTTCCTTGAGCATTGCAAAAAAGCATTGGCTTTCAGTTTATGAACTCTTTGTTTTGTTATTAAGTTGGTTGTCAAAGTTTCATCTTTCTCTTTTTGATTTCTTCTTTGAAGTTTAAACAAACAGAGCAAACATCAGTCTTTGGAGTTCCAAATCCAAGGTTGTAGTTCCTGTTCACGAATTTTCTAAAATAGGACTCCTTAATTTTGAGATGATCTTCTGCAGATGTATTGTATAGTTTATACAGTTTTCTGATATTCAGAGTACAACTTAGGTAAATTCTGGCATTGGTGCGACTTCTGCAATAATGAGACTCCGTACATTTTAAACTTTCTATGTAATGGGATATCGCGCTTCTTTTCTTCATTCTTTAAGCCAACTCTATCGCCACCTCTATTTTCCTTCGGAACATTTTCGCATTTTTTAACAATCCGTTGAACTCTATCTTTTTTTAAGTTCAATATTTCAAGAAAAGCATTTCTACAGACCCGAACCAGTTGTTTGTTTTTTACAACATGATACAGTATAGGGACACTTTTTTTACCTCTTGCGTTTATTGCCAAACGTGACCTTTTTGGCTTTAGTGCATAACAGCACTTGTAAATTAACGTGTCTTGTGCTACTTTATCTTTGTTGTTGTAAAATAATTCATGGAACCGTTTAATGTCCATCATAGATAAAGTTCTGCATTTGATAGTTCCCTCTTTATGACTGCAGGTGGGATATTTAGGTAAAGACTTTGCAGAATATCTACGAAAGACAAAAATCAGTATTGTTTGTCTCGTAAAAACTACAGAAAACTCACCTGTTTTGCTTAGAAATTGTGCGTTTATGTTTATTTGATTGCACTACCCTTTTTCGACTATGCTCTGGAAGAGTTTTTGTAACCTTAATTTCACTCATAATTGAATCATTCACAGAATATTTTAATAAACAACACTAATCACTATTACTTTTCACACCAGTATGCTTTATAACGACAAGGTATAATTGAAATGCCGGAGCTGTACACCAAAACACGTGGTCGCTCAACAGAAATATGGCTTTCCTATTGGTCATACGCACTTGGAGGTTTTTGCACATAAACAAGTCCGCAGTTGGCGATGGATTGAAAGTAAACTGATTTGTAGATGCGCGATAATACTTCAACTGGCGGGTTTTGAGCAATAATATTTTATCAGAATGAAGATATTAATATTCTTTATCGAATGACAGCGCCATCTCAATTTTTATTTTTTGTGCACTTGGCGGGGTTTGCAGTTAGACGGCTCACATAGTCTCGTATATAATAGAAAGAGGCAGAGAGAGAGAGAGACGCATGGAGGGGGTATAACGCTTTTTTCTTACGTGACGATTTCTAGCAGTTAACACCTACCGCAAGCCGCAAAAAGGAACTTCGTTTCAAAAAAATCATGATCTGTGACCCCCAAAAACACCCACATACCAATTCCTATAAGAAAAGGGCTATAACCACAAAACTCATCGCCATATTGGAACAACCATCTTGAATTCATGAATTTTGACGAATAAATCATGATGTCCGACCCCAAAAACTCCCATGAAATAGAATCGAACTATAATCACAAAACTCGTCCGATATATCGAAGCTGCCATTTCGTTTTGTCTTTGGCAAAAATTCCATAATGCATTGTTACCTGAATTATTGACACCTGCCAATTTTCACGTCAATCGGACAACTAGAAGTGGGTCAAAATTCACTGCAAGTCTTAATCTTGAACATACATATTATGTGAAATTGAATAAAATTACTCAGGCTGTAGTTAAATTCGTCCATTGTCAATTTTCACCCAATTTTGGTCAGTATCGAAATCTTCAAATATGAAATTACTGATGTAACAATTTTTTTTTCATATATTCTTGTGATTAGATACTGAATAGCAAATGCTTTTGCAGATTCAGAATATTGATGTGAATTTATTAGCAACTTCAAATATGCAAAGTTATGAAGAGTGAGTGAAATCCACAATTTGGTTTGTTAAACAACTAATATATGTCGATTTGTTGAAAATATGAACAGGATGAAAAGGGAAACATTCTCAATTGAATATTGATAGAGAGATTTTTCTGTGAATTGAAAAATCCACGATTAAAATGAGAATGTTTCCCTTTTCAACATGAATACCCCACAAGAGGTTATCTTGACGATGGAAGATAGTGGCTAAGGTTTATCTTTCAGTCGCAGATGATTCCACATCTGATTTTATGAACATCCTGTTTATATTTTCAACAAATCAATGAACAGGATGTTCATAAAATCAGATTGAGAATGTTTCCTTTTCTAATATATGTCAAAATGCAAAGTGCTGGATTACCAAAATTGTAAGTGAAACCTATTCTAGTACTTGTACTATTGTCCGATAAATTTGTGGAATTCATCCTATTTCTTGGCGAAAAGCGAATTGATCATCTTCGGAAATTCTCGTGCATAAATTGGCGCAAAAAATATGTCTCAGTCTTCTGTGCGCTGTGCAATGTTACGGCAGGTGATTTTGGGAATGTTTGAGATAGAAAAATGGAAGTAAGTATTTTTTTGTTTGTACTAAGTGGGTAACTGAAAACAAAACAAACGAAAGAGGAGAAAAAAGGAAAAAGATTTTCTGAGGCAACACTGAAAAGTTTCAAATTTGAAAAAATTTTGAATATTTTGACGAACATATGCTTAGGTTGATTTTTTTGAATAGGGCGGTCATAAAATCAGATGTGGAATCATCTGCGACTCAAAGATAAACGTTATTCACAATCTTCCATCGTTCAAGATGGTATTCATGTTGAAAAGGGAAACATTCTCAATTGACGAATGTTTCCCTTTTCAACATGTATTTTTTTGCGCCTTCAGATAGATGGAAAATATTCCGGAAAAATAAACAAATATAAATATTCTATATCTCTAGCTGAGGGATATGAAATGTAACGTAATAAATATACCACTACAGATGAACTACTATGAAAAGTGTGATATTGTAGGTTGAATTGCGTTTACCTTTTTCAGGAAGCCTTTCAGCAAGTTCTGCAACTTTTTCCGCATTCAACTGTTTTTGAATTCCCCGATTTGTTGAGAAGCTATAATATTATATTAATAGCCTGTATTTATTCTATAATATATAAAGTATTTTTTTATAGCCTGGAATAGATGCATTAAAATATTCTGTCATATATATTTTTCATTTATTGAACCTGAAAAAATATATTACCAACAAATATTAGATATTTTTACAAAGAAAAATGTGAAGGGCAATTTTTATCCAAGTATATCCAAACAAATTTGAGGCTATATTAAAAAAATAATAATGACAAACAATTTTTTGTTGTATGAAAAACTAGAAGAGAAGATTCAACAAAATCTTATTTCAACCACAATATATATGCAAGGACAATCTGATTTGAGACAATGAGATTTCAACAGCATGAGGTTTAGAAATTACTTTTTGTCAGTTTATAAGTGATGGAAACTAGTTACGGAATCAACAATATTACAATGTTTATTTCACTACAATATAATGTTAATTCATTGAAAAAATTGAATGAACCATTCTCAAGTCAGTTCAACAAAAAAACATTTGTAAAAATAGCAACGGAATGTTGATAATGCACAAGTGCTCTTGTTAAATCGTCAACAGTCTAATTGAGGTTCCAACATTGCTAAATTTGTTAAACAGCAACAATTTGTGTGAAAGCCACAAACCTGTATATGTGAACATCGTCAATATCAAGATTTGTCAATTTATTCAAAAATACTAGTGGACCTCCTGGGTTTTTTATTTTTTGTTATTTCAACAAGTTTTTCCAACAGTGCACGCTCACTTTCGTGAACCAGTTTAAATCTGGCACCTTAGACCGCTCGAACACTCGGAAGATACTTTATATTGAAAGAATTACCAATGGGTTGCTTCATTGGTATGGTTGCTTTTTCCGAAAAAAGGCCGTACAAAACTTATGCACAATTTTCGCCCAGGCAGTCAATAATTTTTCTTATGTTTGCTGTGAGTACTAACATTTTAAAAATATTTCATTATGTTATTGTCATTATCTATTGTCATATTATTATTATTTTTATATAAGTTTTTATTTATTGAATGAATGTGTTTTTTTATGGAGGAACAACGTTTCTTGACATGTTTTTTGGGTAATCTTCCACAGTCTGAAAACGAAAATATAATCAGGAAAATCTATACAAGTGTAGAAAGGGCAAACTAATTAGTTCACCCCGATAAGTTATTGCGTTCACCAAATTATATTTCCTACAGAAACATGATTCAATTAGTCAATAACTTGAAGTTTTCTGAATTTGCCTATCAATTTTTTTTTAATTCAAAAGATACTTCTCTATATAGTTTTTGCTTGACGTTTTGGGGACTATATCTACCCCCGTTCTCAAAATCTTCTAAATCTCCTTTAATTGTTTTAATAATTTGAATTTTTTCGCTTTTTCAACTGACGGATGTCAATTGAGAACGGGGGCAGATACAGTCCCCGAAACGTCAATCAAAAACTATATAGAGAAGTATCTTTTGAATTTTTAAAAAAATTTTTGATAGGCAAATTCAGAAAACGACAAGTTATTGACTAATCGAATCATTTTTCCATAGGAAATATAATTTGGTGAACGCAATAACTTATCGGGATGAACTAATCAGTTTGCTCTTTCTACACTTGTATAGATTTTCCTGATTATATTTTCATTTTCAGACTGTGGAAGGTTACCCAAAAAACAGGTTAAGATAAGTTTTTATCCACTTCAAATCAGAATAATTATTATCTCAATTATCTGTCTATCTCTATAATTATAATCATGTGTAATTATTATACTTATTATTCTAATAAACTACCTGCAGTTATACCGCTGTCACATAAATTTCATTCAGAAAACTTCTCTTTCTATTGTTATGCAAATAAATTGACCCTAATTTAGATTTAAATCATTAAAATACGGAATTAAAAAAAAGTATCATTGCAAGTTTACAGCACAACCTTCAAGTTGCACACCCTGTTTAATGGGTTCTGTCATTGACAATTTAAATTTTATCACTCTCTCACACAGGGAACAGAGTATAGTGATAATTATCAAATTACGTTGACAAATTTTAATTCGTGCATGAAAGTGTAATATACGAGATTATTTACGTATTTTAAAATCCGTACCTGGAATCCCCCAGACCCTTTTCTATAACATATCACACTCGAACAATGGGCCATAGTGGGATTAGAATTTATGAGTCTCTTATATCTCTGGCAAGGGTTTACCTAGACATATGAGACCTTGTAGGTAACAGTACGCAATATTCATCTTCTAACACGGATGTGAGGTATGTACTACTGATTCGCTTGATGACGCAACAGCATAATAGTACAACTCCTAGTATTGCCAAGTTATACTACTACTAATTATGTCCTTCCGCAATAGCATTTGTTCCAGTCGAAGAGAATTAATGAATGTTTTCAATTATCAGTCATTAAAAGGCAGTAAATGAGAGAGAAAACAAAATACACCGTGATTAGATAAAACCCATAAACATTTTACTGTCTGATAAATAATTTAACAACTGCGCTGGAGTCAGGCAGTCTATGGGTATGCGGAATATTATGAACAATTCCACCTCAGATTGGCAGTGGCGGATTTAATAGAAGTGACTGTTTTTCGTACTAGGCGCGACATCTATGAGTGACGGGGCCAAGTTGAGGAGGAAACCTTTCGACGACCAATTTTACACACACTATTTGATAGTCGAGTCAATGAAGGTTTTTATTTCTAAACCCATCAAAATAACTATGATTTTGATGATTATGATAACATACAAGATTTTATTCTTCTTGTTATTTAATTCGTTTGTTTGTTAGTTTGGGTCAAATTGGGTCAAATCAAGTGAATTTGGACCGACTTCTAGTCGTCCGATTGATTTGAAATTTGGCAGGTGGTCATCATTTCGGTGACAATGCATTATGGTATTTTTGTTAGATGAAAAAGCCGAATGGCGGCTCCAAGATGGCGGACGATATTTGTAATTATGGTCCGATTTGATTCAAAATCAGCATGGGGGGGTTCTGGGGGTCGAAAATAATTCATTAATTCATGATGGCGGCCCCAAGCTGGAGGACGAGTTCTGTGATTATGGTCCAATTCGATTCAAAATTGGTATGTGGGGGTTTTCGTGGTCGGAGATTATGAAATTTTTGTCAAAAATCATAAAATTAAGATGGCGGCTCCAAAATGGAAACGAGTTTTGTGATTATGGTCCAATTCGATTCAAAATTGGTATTCGGGGGTTTTCGGGGTCGGAGATTGTGATTGTCAAAATCTATAAATTCAAAATGGTTTCATAGAAACATGCATTTGGTATGTGAACAGTGGCCAATATAGTTTCTTTCCACGTATTCCAATTCTATACTTTGCTACTCCTGGGTCCATAAGGTCAGTCCCTTCCATGTTGCAATACAATTCGGACGAGAAACCATAACATGTTTATTTTTCTTGTTGGCTGTAGGTACCTCTTTACAGAAGATAATGGGTGGACGCCGTCATTTGTAGAGGAAATTTTGACAACTAAATTGTCCATCCATCCATCCATACCATCATTCTATTCAATAAGATATTCGATATTTTCACAAGGTTTCTTTTGATATAGTTTTTTATATGTTAGTGGGCATGACTTCGGTATTCTATTTTCCCGAATCGTACCTACTGCACCAATACCAAGATATTTCACATAGGAAAGCAAATTCAGACCAGTGAACAAATTATCCATATGAGTAATATAAGGTAAGCCCCATCATGCATAAACCACATGCGGATACGAATTTCTAATGGTACATTTTGAAGTAGTCCCGGCAATTCATTTTCTAAAAAGTCTCTGTAAGTTGCGCCATTCAGTCGGAATGGAAGAAAGAAAGGACCTTTCAAGTAATTATCAATTATTGCCGCCTATACATTTACAGAAAATTGATACTGATATTGTCTTACTCTAACTGCGTGCATATTTTCCAGACCCCAAACATGGTTGTTATGAAAGTTTGTGATAGCATTTCGGAAGAAGTTTGCCTCGTCCGTGGAAAGTAAATATCTTAAAATTGAGGATTTCCAGCCAATTTTCTCAAAAACCACTGACACATAGTAATGCGTATGGGAAAGTCTCGTGGCAAAAGAGCCTGTACCCTTTTAATATGGTATGGAAAAAATTGTTGATCGTGAATATATCTCCAAACTGTGGACTGAGTAGAATTGAGAGCTCCAGCAATTATTCTTGTACTTGTTTCTGGATTCACCTCGAGAGCGTTCAAAACAGCTTTTTCCAAATCTGGGGTTCGGACTGCTCGTGGCCTTCCAATAATATCAGCTGCCCTCTCAAAGCTACCTGTTTCTGCCAAACGACGGTGGAGAGTGGTAAATGTTGGAGCTGAAGGCAGTACTCGATTAGGAAATCGCTCCTGGTAAATACGTCTTGCTTCGCGCGCATTGCCATCCGCAAGGCCATAAACGCAATGCATATCGGCTAAATGAGCATTATTGTTAAAATAATCAATTTTTTCAAAATTAGAGTTTTAAAACTTACAGAAACTTCAACAAAACAACAAAACGTTCAACTGTCACAATATATAATTACCAAAACTACTTTCTTAAACGTCAAATTCATTTCCTAAGCATTCTTGTGAAAATGGTAATAACTTCAACACGCATCGATTATCAAATAATCGACTTGAAATTTTCATGTCCAAATATCTAGAAAACGGTTGCTTATAGCGACTTGTAACAAGGGTATTTTTCTTCACGTAGATATGATAGAGGAATTGATTTTTTCACTGAGAAATG
The DNA here is from genome assembly GCA_018342105.1 of Gonioctena quinquepunctata. Lineage (NCBI taxonomy): Eukaryota > Metazoa > Arthropoda > Insecta > Coleoptera > Chrysomelidae > Gonioctena > Gonioctena quinquepunctata. The sequence continues at coordinate 476,424 of JAFIRS010000806.1, read as the reverse complement.
TGCTAGAAGTACGCTCAAAAAAATTATGAAACTTCAAAAAAGAAAAGACGTGTAGGTGGCGCCCCCTACGAAAAAGAGCAATAACATCAGGTTCGAATTCGGCACATCAAAAAACCTCTCAATACCAATTTTAGTTTAATTAAGGTCAGTATTTCGAAAGTTATTTGAAAAATACGAAAATAAAAATAAAACTTCAACACCCTGTATCTTGGAAATGAAGCGTTTCCGAACATATATTTATTTGGACAATTCATATTAGAATATTGTGAGGAATCACCTCCTGAAGTTTGTCAAGTACTTTTGGATCACCCTGTATAATCTTATTTGTGAATATTTGAAAATAAACCTTTCTATTATGATTGCCCATTATCATGAAATCAACAGAAATATAACGTTTATCTGACGAATATGTTATTTTGTCAGAAGTAACTGAATCATGAAATGTCTCATTAAACTGAAAGATCTAGAAAGGGAGATAGAAAGTAGAGCACCTAAAAGACTCTAAAAAATTAGAGCGATGCTTCGTTAGGTTCCATGTAAAAAATAATTTGTTCTCCATTCACGTGAACAATGGCGAATGAAACTTTTCTCCACATTGTCTGCGTCAATGTCGTGTTGGTGTTTTGGAAAATATTCGAATTGCCCAACGAGCGGTATCAGGAAGAATAAATTTAATTCTCGGTAAGATTACGTAATATCGCATTTGAAATGCAAATGAAAGCGCGGAACCTATAATTATGCAATTCCACATCGCAAATACAATATACCTAATTGATATTGTTATCACTCAAGGTCTAAAAACTTACGAATAACCTGTAATTTTCGTTCACTGCCATCTTGAGCTACAGGGTGTCCGGATGTGTTTCATCGTAAAAGTTTCGATAGATTAGATTTATTACCCATTGAAATAGCCGCGAGTTATCAGACCGATAACAGGTGGATTGAGACCGCTGTTTGCAAAATTTGAAAATATCAATTGTTCTATACACTGAACATAGTTATATAGTGTGCGCGTCAATATTATGGAGCAAATTCGATATCTCGCAAGCCATGTACTTTTGACAAAAATCCTAAAATAGGTCGATTTTTATTTTAAAATGCCGATTTTTTTATGTATATTCTGAAGAAGTTATGTCACTGGATTTGACATGGTGACGTAATCGGTAATTTTTTCAAATTGGACTAGATGTCTTGTGATACCTCATCTGAAAGGCCTTTCAATACTGCATTCAATGATAATAATTAATTGGATTTTTTTTTGTACAGTATGAACAAAAATTAATATTTTATTTCAATAAGAGCATAACTTTATATCCAACAAAATAGATCAGTTAAATAAGATGTTCGAAATGCCATCCACCAGTCTCTTGACAATAAGCAAATCTACGGACACATTCCTCTTGCACATTGCGAATAACTTCCGGAGTAATTCTGGTAATTTCGATCCTAATTCGATTTTTCAACTGTTGTAGATTTTGCGGCCTATCTACATAGACCCGCCCGCCCGCCGATTGTTCTCAAGAAATGTGCCCCCGAACTAACACCTGTTCTTTGCAAGTTGTTCAACCACACTTAAAATTTGGGGGTATTTCCGTCCAATTGGAAAATTGCAAGAGTACAGCCAGTCCCTAAAAAAGGCAAAAAGGCCCTACCTAGCAACTACAGACCTATCGCACTGCTATCTATTATTTCAAAGGTCATGGAAAAAGCCATCAACATCGAGCTCATGAAATATCTGGAAGACTCAGGAATTGTCAACGATAGGCAATATGGCTTCCGCCATCAGAGATCAACTGGCGACCTGCTCGCTTACGTCTCACATATATGGCAGCTATCTATTGAAAAGTATAGAGAAACTTCAGCTGTGGCATTAGATATCTCCAAGGCGTTCGATCGAGTTTGGCACCAGGGACTCCTCGCCAAGCTCTCATCTTATGGCTTGCCCCCTCAGCTGTGTTCTCTGCTTGCTAGTTTTCTCCCAAACAGGTCTCTCCATGTAGTGGTCGATGGAGTTTCATCTGACACTCTACTCATAAATGCTGGTGTTCCGCAAGGATCTATTCTCGCACCAACACTATTTCTACTTCACATCAACGACCTGTTGAAAGCAACTTCATGTCCAGTACACAGCTTTGCCGATGATAGTACCCTCCATACCGCTTTCTCTTCCAGGGCCCCTATATCAGCCCGTGAAACCAGAAATGAACGAGGAAGAAATGTTAATAATATAAATATGGACTTAGCAACAATTCTCGAGTGGGGATCTAATAACTTGGTAGAATTCAATGCAAACAAAACACAAGCATGTCTTTTCTCTAGGAAAGCCAATCTCACTGTGCCTAACATAACTTTGTCAGGAGTAACCATACCACTGAAGTCATCCATATCGATGCTTGGTATTACTATCAGCAATAACCTTTCCTGGGAAAATCACGTGAGGTCCATTGCCAAAAGTGCATCCCAAAAACTTGGTTTTTTGTTTCGTGCCAAGAGCTATTTCACCCCCACTCAGCTGCTTATGATCTATAAGGCACAGATCCGACCTGTCCTGGAATACTGTTCCCATATTTGGAGCGCGGCACCTAAACATATCCTGAGGCTATTGGATTCTGCCCAAAAAAGGGCAATTCGTCTCGTCGGTGATGCCTCGCTTACAAACTCGCTGACTTGTCTGGAACACCGTAGAAAAGTTGGCGATTCGTCTCTATTTTAAAGATATTTCCATGGGCAATGCTCTTCTGAAATATCAACAATCGTTCCTGCTTTGGCAGTCTCTTCGAGACAAACCCGTCAAGTTCAGTCATCACACCCCTTCGTGGTCACTTTGGAGACCTGCAGAACATAACTTTCCAAAGACTCGTTCATCCAACGAACAGCGAGGCTTTGGAACTCATTGCCTCGGGAGGTGTTCCCCGAGGCATACAACCTCCAGAAATTTAAGAAGAACACCAACTCCTACCTTCTTTCCCTTGGTTCCCAAGATGTTCTCTGAACATTACAGGATATCCCTTTTCGTGGGAACCAGAAAATAAAAATAAAAAAACCTTCGATTTCAAATAACCCCACAAGAAAAAATCCAGGGGCGTAAGATCTGGAGATCTTAGGGGCCACTCTATCGGTCCGCGTCTACCAATACACCTCCTAGGAAAACAGTTATTCAAAAACTCGCGAACATCACGTGCATAGTGCGGGGGTGCACCATCTTGTTGCAACCAAATACTTTCATTTGGTGAGTTAGGATTGTTGGCGTTTGGAAAAATATCGGCAAGGCTAGGTATGAGTTCATTTCTTAAAAACTCCAAGTAACGCTCCCCTGTGAGATTTCCTTCGAAAAAACACGGGCCAATAATCCTGTCATTCATTATCCCTGCCCAAACATTGACTTTCTGAGGGTATTGAGTATGCCCGTCCATCATCCAGTGAGGATTATCCCTACTCCAATATCTGCAATTCTGACGATTTAGTGAACCATTTAGGCAAAACGTAGCCTCATCGGAAAACAGAATTTGTATCATTGAACGTGGATTGCGGTTACACAAATCCTGCATTATTTCACAGAACTCCACACGGCGATCGGGATCATCATCATTGAGTTGTTGATGTAGCTGTACTTTGTATGGATGGTACTTTTCTGCTTTTAGAATACGTCATACAGAACTTTGGGATATGTCAAGGTCTGCTGCAATTTGTCGTGAAGTATTGTGAGGATTATTCTCTACACCCAATAGAACATCAAGTTTCATGTTTTCTTCTATTTTAGGACTTCCAGCATTCGGAATATGTTTGACATGACCAGTTTCTTTAAATTTTTTCTCAATCTTACTGACTGTTGAACGACTGATAGGTCTATTTGGATACTTCGCATTGAAAAAGTCGCATACCTTTTGCTGAGTTCTGGTTCTATCTCCGCATCCAATAAAAATTAAAATTTCTATGCGTTGGGTTTCACTTAAAGTAGCCATAGTTTACTTATAGAACCTTTTCACTTAGAATTTGTGAATTTGCCTATTATGGCATTAATTTGTGATTGTCTATTGTTCCCATTTTAGACTAGGAAATAGCTAACTATTAATATTTGGAAAGGATCCATTGGTGTAGTAGAGCACTGACTCACTAGTCTGCCAGGGCAGTCTAAGGGATTAGAGCCTTGGCTCAAAAAAGTAAAATTTTGCATTTTTTAACACGCTTTTATTATCTTTAGTTGTAACTAAATAACTCACAATGTAATAAAATCTTGGAAGTAAATATTCACCCACTTCCACTCTTCCGAATAATCTGAAATTTGTCACACATATCAAGGACCGATGACAATACAAGAATTGCATAATCATAATGTAATAATAAAAATCTATTTTTCCAAACAATCCTAACTCACCAAATGAAAGTATTTGGTTGCAACAAGATGGTGCACCCCCGCACTATGCACGTGATGTTCGCGAGTTTTTGAATAACTGTTTTCCTAGGAGGTGGATTGGTAGACGCGGACTGATACAGTGGCCCCCAAGATCTCTAGATCTTATGCCCCTGGATTTTTTCTTGTGGGGTTATTTGAAATCGAAGGTCTATGTAGATAGGCCGCAAAATCTACAAGAATTGAAAAATCGAATTAGGATCGAAATTAACAGAATTACTCCGGAAGTTATTCTCAATGTGCAAGAGGAATGTGTCCGTAGATTTGCTTATTGTCAAGAGACTGGTGGATGGCATTTCGAACATCTTATTCAACTGTTCTATTCTGTTGGATATAAAGTTATTCTCTTATTGAACTAAAATATTAATTTTTGTTCACCCTGAACGAAAAACAAATCTAATTAATTATTACCATTGAATGCAGTATTGAAAGGCCTTTCAGATAAGGTAACACAAGACATCTATTCCAATTTAAAAAAATTACCGATTACGTCACCATGTCAAAACCAGTGACATAACAAAATCATACATATACATAAAAAAATCGGCATTTTAAAATAAAAATCGACCTATTTTAGGATTTTTGTCAAAAGTACATGGCTTGCGAAATATCGAATTTGTTCCATAATTTTGACGCGCACTGTATATCTATACTATTACAAAATTGTAATTGTCTGTTTGTTTGTTTGTTCGACCATCACTGGACCGATTTCAATGAAACTCTTTCTGTTTAAAAGCTTATGCCTAGACTTAAATTCATTTCGCTTCAATAACGGGACCAGGATATGTAACAATAAAACCACATTTCTTCACAACCAAGAGCTATCAAATAAGGGTTCAATTTCTGAGAATGAAGGTCTGATTCAGTCAATTTGTAAAATTCCTTTTAACGACGTTTCGACATAGTTTTTGTCATCTTCAGGTTGAAACACAAATATTCTATTTATATTTCTGCTTTCGTATCGTACGAATGTTGTTGAAGATGTGTGATTTCGTTGTTATAGGGAATGGTTTATCTCTCATGTCTTCCCAAATTATATGAGCCTCACTGTATTTTTATGACATGTCAAGATCTGTTTTCATTATTAACTATAAACAAAGAAAAAAAGGTTGTTATGAATCTGGCCTAAGTTTTTGATATCATTTCTGTTGTTAAAACTGTTGGGATATTTTTTTATATGTATCATTTCAAGAAATGTTCTTACTCTCGGATTCCTTTCTTTGGACGAAATCTCAACGTTGTTAGTATTAAACTTATGTTGTTGTTTTTTTTTTTCGTGTTTGGATAAGACTGGATTATTCAGAAGATTAAGTTATATATTATAACTTCGAATTAGCACGTTGATAAACCTTGATTAATGTACCAAGTTTCAAAATTTTTCCTTCAGGAATTTTGGTGAAAACAAATTAAATCCTAATTTTTTCGTACTTTCGACACAGAGGGGCTGCATTTTAGGACATACCTTGATAGCAACTTTTCACCTCGAAATGGGGTGAGGAATCTGTAGTGGGAGTTTGTCGGTCTTATTCTGACTCACCTTGTATATATAAATATATATTCAAGATACAGCGGGCTTGTTCTATTTTGGTAACCTGTTTGTTACACTGGTTATTCCAAACACAAGAAACATTCGTTATCATCTTGTCAACATATCATTCATAAATTCTTTGAATTTTAATCCAAAAGTGATTTCATTCTTCGGGATATTTGAGAATTGTGGTACAAATATTGATGTTATAACATGCGACTGTTATGTGATTTATGTGTTGTTTTATGATTGCTCTGTCCACATATGTCTATTAGATAGCTATACAAGATATTTGAGAAAAAGTGCCCTTTTCAAGAGGAATCTGATGATATATATTTCATCAATTCTCACAACATTTTTGCGTTTCATGAAGAATTCATCAAATATCTGAATAAATGTATATTTTTTTCGATAACTAGGTTTGTTCGATGTGTACGTTTTATTTTTACACATTTTATATTAGCTTCATATTGTATGTTTGTTTGTAACCGTATGTTTGTAACCGACTCCTTTGGGCGCGATTTTGACCCACTTCCAGACATACGAATGATTTGAAATTTGGCAGATTTACATAATTCCGGTGACAATGCATTAAGAAATTTTTGTTTGAGAAAAAAAACAAAATGGCGGTTCCAATATGACGTACGGGTTTTGTGATTATGGTCCGATTCGCTTCAAAATTGGTATCTGAGGGTTTTCGTATCCAGAGATTATGATTCTTTTGTGAAAACTGAGAAATTCAAGATGGCGGATCCAAAATGGACGAGTTTTGTGATTATGGTCCGATTCCATTCAAAATTGGTATGTGGGAGTTTTTGGGGTCCAATATTATGATTCTCTTGTGAAAATTGAAAAATTCAGATGGCGGCTCCAAAATGGCGGACGAGTTTTGTGATTATGGTCCGATTCTATTCAAAATTGGAGAATAATAGTTAACAAAATTAAATAATAATAATAATAGTTTGAAAAACTGAAAAACACGCTTTAATAGAAAACAAAACTAGAAAGTTGAAAATAAATAATATTTTAAAAACTAAAGAACACGCTTCAATAGAAAACTAAACTAAAAAGTAGAAAATAATTTTAAATGAGTTTGAAATAAGAATACAGTGATTAACAACAGATTTATTCCATCGTAAAAAAGCGTGGGGTGCTTGATGTCAATTGTTTTTAATATTTCATGGACAGATATTGGTAAAAGTAGAATCATTATGAAAATATCTTAAAAAGCACCCCACGCTTTTTTACTTTTTAGTTTAGTTTTCTATTGAAGCGTGTTCTTTAGTTTTTAAACTATCATTCATTTTCAACTTTTTAGTTTAGTTTTCTATTAAAGCGTGTTCTTTAGTTTTTGAACTATTATTTATTATTTCCCCTCTTCACACACGCTCCATTAGCTTCACATGTATCTATGTGTGTATAAATCACTGAAGCGGAATTTTTTTAATTAATTTTCACCCATTTCTAGAAGTCCGAATCATTTGAAATTTTGCACACGTTTTAAGAACCGATGGCAATACAATAATTTAATAGCTGTGATCTGGTATTCTCACCAAGATCGTAAAAAAAACTAATTCGCAAGATTTGGTAAATTCACTGGTATAAAAATCCCTAATTCAAATTTCAAAGATTTGGTGAATTCACTGGTACGGTCTCAGTACTTCCACCAAAAGTTATGTAAGTTGAGGTACGGAGAGAGACTGAAGAACCATATTGACCCCCCCTACAAATCTACTTACACCAAAAGCTGGTGAGAACTTATCATGTGGATGAATCAATCGTTAAGTTTTCTCCCGTAGTTGGAAAGTTTAAAAACACGCTTTTCTGGCAATATGAACTGAAAAGTTAAAAATAAACCCTTCTAATTACTTTTTTCGTCGACCTCTACAAAAAATGACATTTTACGTACTAATTTGCGAATGAAAAATCGACTATTTTTTAAGGCAAGTATTTTTCGTCCGCAGACACTTTTCGTCCGCAAACTCTCTTCGCCCGCTGCGGTCACTATGATACGGTGCGAGAGCGGCGATTGAGTCATTTTCGTAAATCCACGATTTAATATAAACATAGGCGCCTGTGACAATAACTGTCATTTGCTGTTGACAAATTAATTAATTACGAAATCCGCTAGATTTTACGTGTGAATAAGACCGTGGTGTGAATATTAGTGTTCATAATAATCAAGAATGGATAGTGATAGCAATATGGATATCAGTAACACTCCTCCGGAGCTACGGGAATTGTCAACCACGGCCACGTTGGATTTACTCCCCCAGAAATAACGAATTTTATACGAAAATAATAGTTTAAAAAAAGTAAAAACCACGCTTTTATAGAAAACCAGACTAAAAAAATGGAAAATGAGAAAAAAAATTATTTTATTTTAAAAAAATCGCCTTGGCCAACAATTACCTGTGATCTGAGACATTTCTTACTTTACTGCCCTAGGTGTGTAATGTACTATATAATTATTGATAACATGCACCCCACGCTTTTTTTCAAATAAAATAAATTTTTTTCTTATTTTCCATTTTTTTAGTCTGGTTTTCTATAAAAGCGTGTTTTTTAGTTTTTTTAAACTATTATTTATTTTCAACTTTTTAGTTTAGTTTTCTATTAACGCGTGTTTTTAGTTTTTGAAACTATTGTTATTATTATTGAATTTTTTTAAATATTATTCTTTATAATCACAAAACTCGCGGCCATTTTGGAGCCGTCATCTTGAATCCTTCAATTTTGACGAAAAAATCATAATCTCCGACCCCAAAAACCCCCACATACCAATTTTAAATAGAATCAGACCATAATCACAAAACTTGGCCGCCATTTTATAGCCGCCATCCCGAACTTTTAAATTTTCACAAAATAATCATGATATTCAACCCCAAAACCCCCACATACCAATTTTGAATAGAATCAGACCATAATCACAAAACTTGTCCACCATATTATAGCCGCCATCCCGAACTTTTAAATTTTCACAAAATAATCATGATATTCAACCCCAAAAACCCCCACATACCAATTTTGAATAGAATCAGACCATAATCACAAAACTTGTCCACCATATTGAGCCGCCATCTCAAATTTTCCAATTTTGACAAAATAATCATAATCTCGACCCCAAAAACACCCACATACCAATTTTGAACAGAATCAGAACATAATCACAAAACTCGTCCACCATTTTGAAGCCGCCATATTTAATTTTTCAATTTTGACAACAGAATCATAATCTACGACCACGAAAACCCTCAGATACCAATTTTAAAGCGAATCGGACCATAATCACAAAACTCGTCCGCCATATTGGAGCCGCCATTCTTTTTTTTTTTTCACAAAAATTTCTTAATGCTTTGTCACCGGAATAATGTACACCTGCCAAATTTCAAATCATTCGGACGTCTGAAAGTGGGTCAAAATCGCGCCCAAAGGAGTCGGTTACAAACAAACAAACCAACAAACAAACAAACAAACATACAAGTGAAGCTAATATAAAGCGTGTAAAAACAATACAACACATTCAAGAACTGTCGTCAAGAACATAATGTCGAGAATCTCTCAGAAAATTCTAGTAAAGCTGCCAATAATTATAAGTTATCAACGCTATGGTCAATATACTCTTTGCTGAAATCCACATTAGCCATTAAGGAAAACGTTAACATATCCAAATTTCGGAAACTTATTGCATTTTTGAAAAAACAAAAGCGTAGGGTACAAAGCCAAAAAAGCTTGAGTATTTAGTCGTGATGAAATAAACAGATTTCTTCGTGGTGCCCTAGATGAAACTTATCTTTTGCACAAGTTAAAATGTTTTAATTTATTTTGCTGATGTATTCATCGTTATATTATTACAGCGCTGTTTAATTATTGGAATTGCTGGGGCTTGTCGAAAAGACGATCTACGTAAAATAACGACCAAAGATATTGTTGATCAAGGTGACATGCTTGTAATAACCATTCCAGACTCGAAAAGTGGTAAAAGGCGAGTTTTCACAGTTACAGACAAACTTTGCGACGGAGTGAATCGTTTAGAATATTTCGACAATACGCCAACTCCAGACATTGTAATCATAATATATTTTTCGTCAATTAAAAATTAGGAAAGTGTGCAGTGCAAGTGATTGGTGTGCATACATTTGCGAAGATACCTAGCTTGATCGCAAAATACTTTAAATTGCCAATTCAATTCAAAATAGTATATTATGCAATGAGCACAAAATGATGCCCATTTTGCACGAGTATGAAATTTGCAGAACGAGCCGAAGGCAAGTGCTGCAATTCATACGAGTGCAAAATGGCCATTTTGTTGCGAGTTGCATACTATACTTTTTCTATGACAACATATCGTTCACGTTTAATACATGCATACATTGCAAAAACTTTGAAAGAAATAAACTGATGATATTTCATTACTCCGAATTCGCCGCTAATGGGCTTTCTATCAGAATTAAAATATAAATTGAAGAAATATGTAAATATTTTCTTTATTGCTATTTCTAATAGGTACACAGAAATAGAAGCCTATAAATGTATGTATGTATCTAATTGAAGTTGAATGTGCAATTATTGAATATCATATTTGGAGAACTTGATTGCTGAATACTCAATTCTTTTCGAAATTGATCATTTGTCGACGTTGAAGTAGACGGCTTCTCGCGATTTTCCATTTGTAAATTCGTTGGTATGCCTGATGGTATGTTCTGTATTGCATTTGCAATTTTATTTGCTATGTCAAGCTTACTTTTCTTCGATTCATCAATATATCCCTCAGCGACTGTAGTAGATTTCCAGCCACCGTGGCGTTTTAACGTGGTTATGTCACCTCCAGCATCAACAAGAATTGTTGCGAAGGATCGGCGAAAGCAGTGCCCAGTATATAATTCGTAATTTGGCAATTTTAAATACTTGGCAATATCTTTTCCCATAGCTCCAAACTTATTCAGACCTATTCTCTGAATGGTACACTTTCCTTTTTGATAATTAATGAAAAACCATAGACCATTAGCATTTTGAGGGCGAAGATTTGCGTATTTTTTTTAAATTTCGTAGAATTTGCCAGTTACAGTAAAAATTCGTACTATTTTGGTTTTACTGTCTGGTATTGTTACTAAAACAGCTGAACCAAGATCATTGAAATAAGTAATTTTCATTTGATGTAATTCATGTCTTCTACATGCACCCATTACTCCCATAACTAATGCAACCTACAATGTGAATTAGTTTACTTAAACATATTTTTCATCAAATGGAAATATAAAACTAACTTTTGTTGCCAAATATATTTCATCCGGAGCCTGTTCAATGAAATTATCGATATCATTTGCTGTAAAGATCTTTGACTTTTTGGGTTTGTAACCGTTAGACTGCCGCTTGGGGAATGCTTTCAGTATCAAATATTTGGCAATATCTATATCATTATAGATACTGATAAGAGTCGTTGCATTGAGAAGTGTGACCACAAAATGGAACTTTCAAATTTTTTGGCTAAGTCGCCAAAATAAGCCATTAAAACGTTCTCGGAAAACGATTTTGTCTTTTGATCTACCTTCCATCCCAAAAAAAGGTTATAAGCGCGTTGATACACACTCTTCGACGTTTCCGGTAATAAATTCAGTGTTGTTACCTTCACTGCTTCTATTATGTTTGGAGGTGTCAAATCTAAGTCAATATCACTATCAGTTTCCATTTTAATTAATAGTATTTATAGAAAACAACTATGAAATTACTCGTAACCTACTAAAACTTCAACAGAAACGATCTGCTGACATTTCATCAATTTGACGCTGGACGTCATAATTTGACAAGCCGTAGTCGTCGTGATTTTAGAGTGAACCTAGACCTAACACGAAATATTCCATTTCGCATTTGTTGCTTAGCAACTTGCCTAGCAACCGATGCAAAAATGAAATTCTGTACAAAATGTGCTTGTTTATGATTGAAGTTACGGTTATAAAATGAACATTTATCGAGGTTGTCGTAGAAAAATGTTTCATTAGTATTTCTCATTACAATTCAACTTAAACCACTATTTACTACTTAAAAACTATGTACAGATCTTCCCATGATGCAGCGGGGTTGGAGACATCCAGCTTGCTCAACCAGGGGTGGAGGGCGAAAAACGAACTAGAGTACACCGGGCATTGTTATCGGCGCACATCTGCAACACCTGTGGTCAATACCGGCGCAGATATTCTGTCATTAAAACAGCACGGAGGATGGAAATCCTCAACAGTCGCCGAGGGATACATTGAGGATTCCATTCCCAATAAAATAAACATATCAAAAAGCATTTCAACAGGTAAAACACTCCAAGAGAGAAGTTTTGGAATTAGTGCTGCTGGAGCACCTGCATCTGAAGTTGCATCAACAAGTACCCAAAATCAAAACTTGTCTCTTGCATTTTCTTCGACAGCAGGAATTAATATCAACAGGTGAGTGCTTACTTTCATAAAGGTATGTAGAGGTCGACGAAGAAATGTAATATGCACCTCGGCAAAAAACTGTCTGTTGTCTCGCCTGCTTGCTAGCCTCGGCTATTGATTTGCAGGCTCGACTATAATAGACAGTTTTTTGTCCTTGGTACATAAATAACTATTATGACTCCGATCAGGTCGACAATGTGTCACTTTCGCGAATATTAGAGATTAAGATTTTTATGCCGATTACTGTTTATGAGTCTACCCTTAACGTGTTTCTTAGAGTATGTCTATCCTTTGGGCAGTAAGTATTGGTTGGAACATCAGTTGTCCTCGACCTGTCGTTGAAGGCAACACTTCTTATTGAATATCTGCGAGTTTGAAAAAATACTAAAAAACTTTAACGATTTTTCGACGTTGAAGACAACATGGAGTCAAGCGTGCGTGGGAAGAAGTTGCTGGTGGTCGAAAATTATATTTTGAAGTATAAAGAAACGGGAGTGGGCGTTTCATACAGATGTACGAGAAATAACTGTTCGGTTACCATTTCATTCGATAAATCGAGGCAGGTTCTGCTGTAGACTATACAGTGCTCCTCAAAAGTCCTCTCCCCCACTCTTATTTTTGGAACGATTATACATAAACAAGTGAAATTTGTAAACTGAATATTAAAGGTTGTAAACTTCCCTACTAGTGATGATAGATGACGAAATCGTCAAAGATGACGTCACAAGGCCATTGTGACCAATAATTTTAAATGGAACCCTACGGCAAGCGACACCTCTTTTGGAAGGTATCGAAAAAACCTATTCCATGATACTAATTTTGTTTGTGTTTATGGCAGTTTTGGCAACTCGCTGTTGAAAAACGCAAAGCTGTGATGAATTAAATCAGTTAATTTCAAAATTCAAGCTCCGCCTCTGGATAGTTGTCACAGAAGCTGACATTTTTGTTAGTCTCCCTAATTCGACGTTTTATTATGGGTACCTGCAGTCAGTCTTGTTGTGTTTGGCATGTCTTGAACTCCTCTGGAACTATTTCTTCACCAAAGAACTTGTAATCAACTCGAAGGACCAATGTTAATTCGTCTTTTTATCAAAGAATCACTTCAATAATCGTGAATTATCTATATATTTAGATCATAGGAAGTTGAAGGGAGTTTATGATTGACATAATTTTGATTAATACATCTTGTCATTAAGAAAGTTAGGAATTGAATAAAACTGTATAATTCACGATTATTGAAGTGATTCTTTGACAAAAAGACGAATTAACATTGGTCCTTCGAGTTGATTACAAGTTCTTTGGTGAAGAAATAGTTCCAGAGGAGTTCAAGACATGCCAAACAACAAGACTGACTGCAGGTACCCATAATAAACTAGACCCCAGTTATGAGTGGCCACCTGCTTTTGGATTGAGACGACATTCAGTCAGTGTCAAGTCACACATTTCTGAAAATGGAAAAAGCCGAAATATTGATCAATTTCTAACAAAAAAAATGGACAAACAGGATGTTGTTCCAATAGACAAGGCAAACTCAACCCAGACAGACAAGCAGAGTCAATGCCTAGGACCCAAAGACATTGGTAATAATGTACCAGAAACCTCATCTGTTCGTTCAGTGAATTCTAGACTTTCGAAAGTAGACAGTATTTCCCTCCAAAGAAAAAGACACGTGGTTGAAGTTGAGAAGATTAAGCAAGCAATTGAAATGAAAAAACTAGAAAATCAGCTAAAAATTTTGGAACTGAACACGAAGTGCGAGAGACTGAAATCGCAGAAATTCAAGAGATTCAATCACAAATATCGATACCAAAAACTGAACTTGCACCCGATTATCAAAAACAAGTATCAGAAAATACCAGACAATGGGTAAATGATCTGCATTCGCCCTCCAAATATGAATTACAGAATAGGAAAAGACAGACAGAAAAAGGAAATGAAAAAATATCTGAAATCAAACAGTTATGTAATACTATTAGTGAAGCCATAAAGTCCGTAGCTAGTGGCCCAAAGCAAGATAGATTCGCAGCCAGGCAGGTTGTAGACAAGGATTTCACTATTTTCGACGGCAATTCAGAAGATTGGCCAACATTCATTTCCCAATTTACCAGAATATCAAAATTATGTGAATATTCTTCAGAAGAAATGATGGTGAAATTGCAAAAGTGTTTAAGAGGTGAAGCCAAGCTTGCGGTATCAGGAATGATGACCTCCTCATACAACGTCGATATAGTCTTAAAAACACTCGAAATGAGATTCGGGAGACCTAATCAAATCATCGAGGGACTCATTGTAAAAGTGAGAAATCTTCCACCAATAAAAGAGAACAACATGGACACTTTGATTCACCTCTCAAATCATGTTTGCTGTCTGGTAGCTACCATCAAATCATTGGACCATTACGAACATCTTTCGAACCCGCAAGTTTTACAAGAATTGGTGCAGAAACTACCAGACTCGTTGAAACTTCAGTGGGGAGAAGAAATTATGCGGAAACAGGAAATGGCGAATTTGGACGATTTTTCTATTTGGATCAATGAGAAAGCGACTGCTGCTTGTTTTGTAAGTAGCTCCAAGAGTCCGAAAGTGGAAATGAAAGCAAAACATATCCAGTTCTCTTCGAAACGACATGAAACCACACTCATTTCAACTGACACTAAATCCTGCGACGAAAATTGTAAATATTGTGAAATAAAAGGGCATAAAATACAAAATTGTTCAAAATTGTCCTCTGATGATGTTGATACTAGATGGGCAGTAGTTACAAAAAAGAAACTGTGTTTTTCGTGCCTTAAAAATAACCACCAGACCATGAAATGCAGAACAAAACGCCAGTGTAACATCAATGGATGTAAACGTTCACATCATCAGCTGTTACATAAAGCCACTCAATTAAGAAAACCAGTCGAAGATACCGATACCCATTCAACTCAGACAGAATATCGAAACGGTGAGAACGTACTTGCAGTGGGCCATGGAGAAGGCAATGTTTTGTTAAGGATGGTGAAAGTAAAGTTGTATGGTAAAAACACTGTTTTGGAGACTGTAGCTTTATGTGATGAAGCTTCTTCTGTGACCCTGGTAGATAAGTCAATAGCTAATAGGCTAGAACTAGATGGTACACCACAGCCGCTGTGCATCCAATGGACAAACAATTTATCATCACGTCATGAAGACTCGAGCTGTTTGAAATTCAAAATATCGGGAGTATTCAGTGGAGCAAAAATTTTTAGCATGAAAAATGTCAGAACAGTCAAAAATGTAGCCTTGCCTGTTCAAGAAATTCGAAGAAGCGACTGGGAAAGGTATTCTCATTTGGAAGGCATTCCTTTCCATGAAATAAGTGAACGACCCATGATTTTACTGGGGCAAGACAATATACACCTCACTGTAGCCAGGAAAGTCATTCAGAGTACAAAAAATGAACCTATTGCGACCAAAACCAATCTTGGTTGGATTCTTCATGGAGGGAATTGGATTGAACAAGAAAAGCAGGCATATTTCTTCCACATCTGCAGTTCTGAAATATCGGACATTTCATTGCATGAAATGGTGAAACAATCTTTCACCACCGATGCCTTTGGAGTAGTCCCGAAAAAGACAAACATAAATAAAGCTGAAGCACTAGCTATAGATATAATTAAAAGTTCGGTAAGACGTGTTGGGGAAAGATTTGAGCTAGGACTTTTGTGGAAAGAAGATAATATCCATCTACCAGAAAGTAAAACAGTTGCAATCCAGCGGCTGAAGTGTGTCGAAAAACAAATGCAGAGGGACAGTTATTTTGCGAAGCGATACACTGAAAAAATAAACAGCTACATCGAGAAAGGATACGCAAGAAAGTTGACTCTTGCGGAATCCAGCGATGAAGGCCCTCGATGCTGGTATTTGCCACATTTTGGAGTCATTAACCCTAACAAGCCGAAGAAACTTCGTTTAGTTCTCGATGCAGCCTCAAAGTCGAATGGAACTAGTTTAAACGATAATTTACTGTGTGGTCCAGACTTATTACAATCATTGGTGGAGGTATTGATAAAATTTCGCCAAAGAAAAATTGCCTTTTGCAGTGACGTCAGGGAAATGTTTCATCAGATTATGATGAAACAAGAAGACCGAAGCTCCCAAAGATTTTTATGGAGACATGGGGATATGAGTCGACAATGGGATGTTTACGAGATGCAAGTTATGACTTTTGGAGCAACTTGCTCACCAACATGTGCCCAGTACGTAAAAAACGTGAATGCCGAGGAGTTATCCAACCAGAAAAATATTATTGAGGCCATAACCATGAAACATTATGTAGACGACTACCTCGACAGTACCGATTCTGTGGATGAAGCCTTGGAAACCATATCAGAAGTATCACGAATTCAAAAATTAGGTGGATTTGAGTTAGTCAACTGGATATGCAATTCGAAAATGGTTATAGAAAAACTATCTTCAGATGATTCGGAATTGAAGGACTTTTGTGGAAATTCAAATTCGACCATGCAAAGAGTACTTGGCCTTTCTTGGGATTCAAAATTAGACATTTTCTGTTTCAAATTTTCAAAATTCGACGATAAATTTGAAAACAGTAGACCCACCAAACGACAAATTCTGAAGATGGTAATGTCAATTTTCGACCCTTTAGGACTCATCACAAATTTAACCATAAAAGGACGTATTCTTATACAAGACATTTGGCGGTCTGGGATTGGTTGGGATGATAGCATAGACGAGGACCTTTACCACACTTGGAAGCTTTGGCAAAACGACTTAAGACAAATAGAAAATATTTCCATCCCAAGATGTTATTCTCTAAAAATTCCTGAATCGAAAAAGATTGAATTGCACGTTTTCTGCGATTCTAGCAAAAAAGCATATGCAGTAGCATGCTACCTTAGAGTTTTATCAGGAAACGAAATAGATGTTACTCTTATCATGGCTCGTGCGAGAGTAGCACCGACAAAACCCATTTCCATTCCACGATTGGAGTTGCAGGCTGCAGTTATGGGAAGCAGACTCTCTAAAACTATAAGAGACACTTTAGAAATTAAAATCGATGAAGTTTTTTGTGGTCCGATTCAACTACTGTACTTTTTTGGATAAAAGGTGATGGAAGTAAATTGGGACAGTTCGAAGGGCATCGCATAGGAGAAATTCAAGAATTGACCAACATAGACGGCTGGAATTGGGTTCCTTCGAAATTGAATTCTGCCGATATTGCAACTCGAACTTATGGCAAAGATGACGGAAATGTAACAAATTATAGAACTTGGTTCAGGGGACCTGATTTCTTGTATGAATTAGATAAAACCACATGGCCGAAGAAAAATATTGTCAACCTGGAAAATCCTATACAAGAAGATATCGAAATTACAGTTGTTATCATAGAAGAGCAATCATATCTTCCTGATATCAGTAGATTTTCGAAATGGTATCGTTTGATACGTGTCACTGCCTGGGTATTGAGATTTGTTAATATTCTTCTGCATCGATTGAGAAAAAGTAAGAGTTATTTTCCTGGAGAGTTGAAAGCATCTGAAATACAAAAGTCAGAGTTTCATTGGATCAAAAGATGTCAGCAAGAGGTTTTGGGGAAGAAATTCGAAGAATACAAAAAGGTAGACCATTGATACGTCAAAGTCGACTAAAAAGCCTTTCGCCGATACTTGACGAAAGGGGATTATTGCTTCTCAGTGGGAGGACAAATCTAGCTCCCGAGATGTTGAATTCTGCAAATCATCCTATTATACTTCCCAATAAACATCGATTTACGCAACTACTTTTCCAACATCATCACGAAAAATTCGCTCATCAAGGAGTGGAAACTGTTTTAAATGAAGTGAGCCAACGTTTCTGGATAATCGATGGTAGAAGTGCTGTGAAGTCAGTGTTTAAGAGATGTCAGAAATGTAGGATTAGTAAAGCCAAACTCATTATTCCGAAAATGGGTCAACTTCCTGTAACAAGGCTGATACCGAATGTCAGACCGTTTACCTTCACAGGAATTGACTACTTTGGGCCATTATTGGTTTCAGTGGGACGACGACGGGAAAAGAGATGGGGTGTTATTTTTACCTGTCTCACGATCAGAGCAATTCATCTTGAGGTAGCCCATTCATTGACAACAGATTCGGCTATAATGGCCATTCGCAAGATGGTTGCTAGAAGGGGACAACCTAAAGAGATTCATTCGGATAATGGGACGAACTTTAGGGGAGCAGCAGAAGAGCTGAGGAGAGCACTAAGAGAAATCGACCAGGAAAAAATCTCAGCCACTTTGACGCAGGAAGGTATTTATTGGAAATTTTTAGCACCAGCGGCACGACACATGGGTGGGGCCTGGGAGCGAATGGTACAATCTGTGAAGAAATCATTTTACACTATACTAAATGGACAAGTTCTCAAAGATGAACTTTTGCAAACGATCTTCACCGAGTGTGATAACATTGTGAATACAAGGCCTAAAACTAAGGTTTCTACTGACCCAAATGACTTAGAATCTTTGACTCCAAATCATTTTATATTGGGATCATCAAATTATATAACTAAATTTGGGAATATAAAAGACTTCAGGAAGGAGTGGACCAAATCTCAGAAAGTTGAAGATTCGTTTTGGAAGCGGTGGACCAAAGAATACTTGCCGACTTTAACAAAAAGAACAAAATGGAATGATGATGGAAAACCCATCAGTGTCAATGATATGGTCATCATTGTTGAAGAAAATTCTCCAAGAAGACAATGGAAATTGGGGAGAGTAGAAGAAGTATATCCAGGACCTGATGGAAGAGTACGGGTGGTCAGCGTGAGGACTAGCACTGGAGTATTCAAGCGACCAGTTGCAAAGCTGTGTAGAATTAACATGGAAGAAGAAGGCTAGAGTGAGAGAAGTTAGAACTTCTTCACGGGGGGAAGGAATGTTGCTTCTACACCCTGTATAGATATTTTTTATATATATTTAGATCATAGGAAGTTGGAGGGAGTTTATGATTGACATAATTTTGATTAATACATCTTGTCATTAAGAAAGTTAGGAATTGAATAAAACTGTATAATTCACGATTATTGAAGTGATTCTTTGATAAGAAGACGAATTAACAGCCCTATTTTGAAGTTTCTGTAAACGAGTCAAATCATTTTGTTTCAGTAGATATAGAATTGTAGAATAATATGTAAAATGAGGGAGCACTAATGAATTGTACTGTAAAAAGTTTGTCCACCTTGACAAATATGGGGCACAACGAGATAAATAATGTATTTTAAATGCTATCGTCTTCATAATGAAGCTGGCATGTTCTTTAAAATGTAACGCCCTATCCACATGAACCCGAAGATTTTTGAATTGGTTGACCCGTTCCAACTTATCTCAAAGTGTTGGTTGCAGAAGTTTCTGAATTTTTTTCTTTTCTTATTACCATGTACTTGGTCTTCTCAACATTGATTCTACAAATAATTAGCACAACACCAACTGTAAATAGATTCTGAAGTTTTGTTGATAGTTTCTGTGACTTTCGTGTGATCATTACATGAGAAATAAATCAGTGTATCATCTGCAAATGAATGAACTAAGCTCTCACCTACTATCTCCGGCAAATCATTGACATACAACAGAAACAACAGGGGGGCCAGTACACTTCCCTGTGGTACTCCTTGATTACATTCCATTTCATCTGATACTTTATTATTTATCCTAAGCTCTTGTTTTCTGTTCTCCAAAAAGCTTTCCAACCATTTCAAGACTATTCCATCTATTCCTACTGCTACTAATTTTTGTAACAATCTATTTCTGTGTATTGTTTCGAAAGCTCTCTGAAGATCCAGAAATACTGCAGCAGTACTCTCATTCAAACGCCTGATATTATAAATATTACCCAAGCGATTTTTATATGTAGTCCGGCTGGAAATTCATGGAGCAGATGTCTGACAAGCAGACATTTCGAAATTCATGCAATATTTAATTTATGAACTTAAATACTCTAATGGTGAAATTTGATATAGTTTGTAAACATCTCATCTTTCTAGATGTAATGGTTTCTTATAATTTATGGCCCCCATATAGGAACTATCGAATTTGTCAATAATATTGTATATTTTTTCAGATGTAAAATTAATCAAACATATTTTGCTTCTACCTCAAATGATTCCACCTAGGGGCAGAGTGAAACTGAATAATGAAATTTAGAAATATTCTGCAGTGGAATGCCATTTCCATGGATCTATTTGTTTAATTGTTTTTGAGATTTCTGTTCATTGTGGCAACATTTTCATTTTAAATGGTTGCTTTGATGTTCCGATATTTTTTTCATCTCTTGACTGGTGAAATATGTTTTTTATTTAGATCGAAAAGACTGAATTAATCCTTCAGAAATTGTTTTGTTAATATTATTAATTATTAATCACCAGTTTTTATATTTTCCTCAAATTCTATGAATGAAAACATTGTATCATATGTTGTAAAAAATATTGTTAACCAAAGATTTGAATTTTTCAGTTGTTTTATGGCAGGATTTTGTTTTTATACTATTATGTTCATTGAAACTTTTTCATAGAAAAATTATTAAATCTTATTTCAATCATTTTGAAAAACTACAATTTGAATTATTACGCATTATGTCCCTGTTTGTACATCAACATGGCCTTTGGGAGATTAGCTTGATTTTGAGCATTGAATCTCCATTATTTCTGTACAATTACTTGTCATGGACATTTTCTGCCAAAAACTATTATATAACTATTTTCCATCAGTACTTGAATATTTCTAACAACTACACAAAGTTGAAGTTCGAATAACTTTCATTTACTGCTTGCATAATCACAACATATATGTTAATGTTGATAGAAAATATTCATATGTCATTTTTTCACAGTAAGTATAATTGAAATTTAGTGTTTCAAATCAGTCTATCCTCAAGACTGAGAGTTACTGTACAAAACGAGAATAATGCTATGATTCTAGCCCTGAAAATGTATTTCTCCACCTAAGCAAATAATGAAAATGATTTCATTGAAGTAACGAAATGATTTTATTGAAGCAATATGGATGCATTACCAATCGAGAATTTCAAACTATGCTTTAAAAGTAAGGAATGTTTGACTTAAGCAAGTGGTAATGTTTAAGGAAGAAAAGGAACATTTTATCATTCATAATTAATCTATTCATATCGAGAATATTATTTTTCCTGATCCAGTTAATCACAATTTCTACTCAAACAAATGGTTTTGATGAAGAGAATGAACAAAAGTTTCATTATGAATAATTCATAGATTTAGATCATTAATATTACTTTTTCCATTCGAAGTATTCAATATTTAACCCAAAGTATTTCAAGAGAATTGTGTTTTTTAATAAAGTAAATGGATGTATAACTCAAAGTAATGCTTAAATTGGAGTAAATAAATTATTTTCTCAAATTGAGTAAATTTCATTATTAATTCAACTAGAATAACGTTCTCATTTATGCCTATCTTCGTATTCTGTCAAAAAATATGTAGAATAAATGACTTTTTTGGAACAAAAAAATTTTCTATTTCGTTATATAAAAACAAATTATTTACTTGATTAAATCCAGTCATGCTTGATCCAAGATAGTTCTTTTGTGTGTATGATTCATTCACATGAAAAAACATTATTTTATCAGTGCGAAGTCTACGCAATTACCAAAAAGAGACGCTGAGACGATGTCGAATGAAAAAAAAATCACTTTTTTCATCTTCAGAAACTGAAAACGGTGCAAAAAGTAAAGTTATGGAGGATATTTCGAACATTATCAACTTGGGAATAAGACTTGCCGATCTCGACCTCACAACCAAGGATCTCGAGAAGATCAGGAACACCATTTATAGGTCCAGAAGCACTTTTTTGCTTCTCTTGCGACGCTCGAGGATGATGTCCATAACGCACTCGACTGTTATCAATGTAAGACCAACAAGGGTGAAGACTTTTCACTAGTGAATGTCCTGTTTTCACCAATTTGAACTATTTCTGTTCTTCATGTCCTTCCTTATCCTACCTATATAATGTTTTAGATGCCATGATACTCTCAATAACGTTATAGGAAAACATTTCGTGAAGATAAAAAAAATTATCCAAATAAATCAAGATGATACAAAAAATAGGAGTCGTACATGCTTTACCATAACTCTTCTTAAATTTTCGTTTGATCAGTGCATGGTATGAGAAAATAGTTAAATGAAACTCCGCTGTAAAAGTTAAATAGAAATATTTTGTTTTCGACTGCATTTTTAATTAAAATTGAAATAAAAAATGTGATTGAAAATCCTTTTTGTAAAACTAATAATAACTTAGAAAAATCGAATTAAACGGTTTTCTTCACATAAAGGATTCAATATAAAATTGAACCAGAAAATGTTCATGATCTCCTATCATTGTTACTGAACTCAAGTGTAATCCGAAGGCTCTTACTCTTTGGACATCAAATAAGTGAGCAACAGCCATTCACGAATTTATAATTTTGAGTGGATAAGGACGAGAGATCGGTCTCTAGCTCTTTCCATAATAATGGTTCTCAAAAATGGCCGAGAAAAGAAGTTTGAATCTGAATTTGTAAAAATGTTAATTTTATAGAGGGTGCAGCTCTCACTACCCAGTATGGATTGGTAAGTAGCCCATCACTCCAGGGAGTGCCCAGGACGTTTAAAACGTGAGGGGTCATCTATGTTATAATCAGTGGCTTCCCTCACGAGAGGGGTTTTCGTGGGATATTTCGCAATGGAATACTTTCCGATTGCGGCCTCTGATGGAAGGCATGTTCAAGTCTTCGAGGATCCGATCGTTCCGCACATAACACGGAGCGTTCGTTATCATCCGCAGGACTTCCATTTTCGCCCGTTCCAGGCCGCGAATGCTAGTCCTGTAGGTTCGACCCCAGGCGGCTGAGGCGTACAAAATAACAGGTCTGAACATTATTCTATAAATCAGAACTCTGTTTTTCAGGGAGAGTTTACTCTTTCTGTTGATGAGTGGATATAAAGTGCAGATCTTCTTTGCAATTTTGTCCTTAATAATTTTGACGTGTGGTCTCCAGGTGAGCCGGCGATCCACCGTTACTCCCAGGTATTTAATTTGTTCTGACCATTCTATCTCCCTTCCTGAGACAGACACTACTACCCTCTCCGGGTTGTTTCTCTTACGTCCCATCGAGATTACCTGCGTTTTATCAGGATTCAACTTTATCTTCCACTCCAGGTATCACTGCTGGAGGTCGTTTGAAGCATTCTGCAAGTAAACGACACCATTTAGTGGTTGGCTGAAGAGGAAAGCAAAGCTGTATCGTCAGCGAATAAGGATATCTTCACGTGTTCAGTCCTTGGAATATCGGATGTATAAAGGGCGTATAAAAGGGAGACAACACTACATCATCCGAAACCTTTGCTAAACGCAAGGCACCAGGACCAGACCAAATCCCGAATAGAGTCTCAAAGGTTCTACCGAGAAAAGGAATCGCTGCCTTGACCAACATCATCAATGCAGTGCTCAGGCTCAGACACTTTCCACGACCTTGGAAAGAAGCCACGGTCATCATGATCCCTAAACCCAACAAGAACCCTGTGATCCCGCAAAACCACCGACTCATCAGCCTCATACCCCCGATGAGCAAAGTGGCAGAGCGAGTCATCCAGAGAAGATTGGAACCACTAACGGAAGAACTCAACGTCCTACCAGACGAGCAGTTCAGCTTCCGACAAGGTCCTGAGGATAGTGGACTTTGCCGTAGCAGGCTACAACCTGGGCAGAGGACACCACACATGAGCCTTATTTCTAGATGTTTCCAAGGCCTTCGACAGGGTCTGTTACGATGGCTTGATCACCAAAATGGCAGACCTCGGATACCCCACTCCCATAATGAAGCTGATAGACTCCTTCCTGCGGGGACGGCGGTGCCAATGTAAAGTTGACAGCGACCTTTCAGCAGTGAGTACCCTAGAAGCAGGAGTACCGCAAGTCTTAGTCTTATCTCCACACCTGTTCTCCATCTACACAGTGGACATCCCAAAGCCTGAGAACAACTTCAACAAACTAGCGCTGTACGCGGATGACACAGCACTAGTGGCCAGATCAGTAAACGCAACGCAAGTAACCCGGTACCTGCAAGAACAAGCAGAGAAGCTAGAGGACTGGTTCAACCTATGGAAAATCGGGATCAACGCAGACAAGAGCCAAGCCAGGGAAACAACCAAACCAGGAACCCTGGACAAGAGATTAACATTCAGGCAACACGTGGATCAGAGGCTCGGACTAGCGAAAGCAGCCCGAAGGAACCTCAACCCCCTCATAGGACGCAGAAGCAACATGGACCTCCAGTTGAAGCTGCTCCTCATCAGGACCATCCTCCTCCCCATCATCTTGTATGCATCTGCCGCATGGGGTCAATGCGCAGAAACATGCAGGACCACCATCCAGCGATTTTTGAACGTGAGCCTAACAATGGCAGTGAACGCTCATAAATACGTCTCGAATATATTCATCTACAGGGACCTGAATGTCAATCCAAACTTCATAGACGACCATCTACGGAATCACGCCATCGCAACATTCCAGAAGACGGATACCCACAGGAACCCGGTGATCTAAGACATCTACGCAAACCTAAACTTGGACGATCCCAGGTTTAGAGAAAGGGACAAATACACGCGACCAGTCTACCAGAACGACCGTCCACCACAGAGAGTAGCACTCCATCGCGTCAGGAGAGTAAGCAAAACTCAACACAAAACACGTAAGTTCCACACACCCACAAACATCACACCTTACACTTACGCACCCGTCAGGTACATTACCACCATGCACACACACCACAAGTCAGGAAAACTCACAAAAATCACGACAACAAAGGGTTTAAAGCACTCAAAGGCTGACTTCAGACCACAAGAGGTACGATTTCAATCTTGCAAATGTGCCAATTCGCGAGTTGAGGACCGCTCCAAGGAGGAGCGGGGGAGGAAAGCAAGTGGAAAGTAAATTTCGTTCACACATAATGTGAAGGGGATTTACTATCCATGGGCATTCAACCTTTAGGGAGACAACACTGCCCCCTGAGGAACGCCGGCCTCAATTTCTCTCGAACCCGAGAGAGAGTTGCCGGTCTTTATCTGAAATGTCCTACCCATGAGGAACGACTTTATCAGGCTCCGTGACAGGTGGAAGTTAATGAGTTTGGATAACTTGTTGTAATGTCCATATCTGTTGAAGTTTTTCCAATTTGAATTTTCCTTTCCTCCCACCAATTGATGAAGTCGAAGGCTGAAAACTCCACGTAAATCCATATATTCTCGAAATAGTAATAAAGATAAAAACAATTTGTTTTGATTTATCTGAAATAATGTGTATACATATGCATTGGATTTATTCCATCTCACTGAGTTCCATTAGTATGTTAACAAGTCATTATTTTCTATGATGATAAATAACGTGTCTAATGATTTTTTATCGCCAAAGTTCGAGGAATTACATTTACTGATAGAGTTTAAAAAGCGGAAAATCCAAGATAAAAAAACTTAAATCGAGAATTACCATAGGTCAATGAATGAATGCTGACTAGTTAACATCCGGGGAGGTACAGTATGCATAGTTAATTCTTATTAATGTAATTAACGTTTAGAAATATAACAACAGAATATATTATTCAGATTTTTATAAATTATATTCAGCGAGAAAACAATTCCATTTGCCATTTGAAAACTGTTCTAGTCGTTAACTGGTAGGATGATATAGAAACCGAAGTTCACATAATTCTCGACATTCTTATAGATTGTCGCACTTATCGAAACCTAGGAACACCGCTCTTGAGAGAAACATACTGGATATTTCCATATTTATGACACCTATAAATGAAACCGAAGTACTTAGCTACATAAAAGCACTCAAAAATAATAAATGTCCAGGTATTGATGGCATAACTTCGGAAAACCTCAAACTAATAATAATAATAATAATAATAATATTTATTCATCATTTCGATTTACAGATAAAGTCAGATGATACAATTATAACATTGAACATAAACATGACAATACAATAAATAGAGTACAGAGAAGTATAGATGAATAAATTGTTATCCCACTGAGGGCAAGCCCTGTGTGTGGGTGAATTTTTTGGTAGAACATATAACAAGTATTATATCAAGTAGTATAAAACACTATATACAATATAAATATTATCAATGTACGGAGAACGAGTTATAAAATGTTATAATCAATTATAATAATGTTAGTAATGATAATAATAATGCAAAAGTAATTAAATATTAATAGATGTAAATAAATGTAAAATAATAATGAAATATAGATGTTTCAGTTTTGTTATTTCGATTTTTGGTACATATTCATTTTCATTACATGATAATTGTTTGTTTTTGTATAATATATCCTTCTTTAGGCGAATTCATTGAAAAACCTTTAACTTACTTAATCAATAGAATCCTTGCAAACGGTAAATTTCCAGAAAACTTTAAAGTAGCCATAGTTAAACCATTATTCAAGAAAGGTGATCGAAAGGATGTATCAAATTATAGACCAATCTCGTAATTGAGTTCAGCTGCCAAGATCGTTGGAAAGGTTATTAAAAAACGTCTTACGGAATTCTTGGAGAATAACAATATACTTTCACCTAAGCAATTCGGTTTCAGATCGAAAAAATCAACCGAAGATACTATTGTTAATTTAACAAATAATATATACGACGAAGAAAAATGTTCAATAGGTGTCTTTCTAGATATAGCAAAGGCCTTCGACACCGTTAACCATGAAAAATGAATGGATGTTATGGAAGACCTCGGTATCAGAGGAATCGTACATGAGTTGCTCAGATAATACCTTAATAATAGAACACAGAACACAGTATGTTAAAATTTAAAACGAAATAAGTGAACCTCAAAAACTATTAACTGGTGTACCGCAAGGAACAGTTTTAGGCCCAGTGCTTTTTTTAATCTACATCAACGGATACTCTGTCTCGAAGCAGATGCAAATATATCATCTTTTGCAGACGATACCGTAGTTCCCTTTACTGCTGCTACTTGGGAGGAAGCTAAGAACAAAGCGAAACATAACTAAAAAAAAATAAAAAATGGTTTAGCGAAATGGATCTAACACTGAACTTGGACAAAACAAAGTGTATAACGCTCTCTTGCAATTAATATAACTAACCCGATATTGATCAGATTACATTTAAAGATGAAAATTCAACTTATACAATCCAATGTGTGAAGTATGCTACTACATACCTTGGAATCGAAATTGATAACCACCTTTAATGGGACATCTACATGAATAAACTTTCGAAAAAGCTCAGATCAATACTGTACACATTCAAGCATCTTAAAAAAACTCTCAAATTGAATGAACTCAAAATTTTATACCATTCACTTGTAGAATCTCATATTCAATATGGGGAGAAGTGTACAACTGTCATATAGAACAATTGAAAGTAATGGAGAAATAGTTTTTGAAGGTTATCTACAATAAAGAACGTACATATCCTACAGAAAAACTATTCAAAGAGATACCTATTCTCGAAATGAAAAAACTTTATTTTTTTAAAATTCTTTGCTCACAATATGAAAATAGAAAAGAATTAACATACATAAAACATGAACATAACACAAGACACAAACAAAGGAAGGAATTTTTTATAGAACAGACTACAAAAACGATTGGTCAGAAGTCATTCTACTACACAGCCCCAAAACTTTTTGTCAGGTTCCATAAACCATCAGAGATATAAATAATACTCCTCTTTACAAAAAAAATATTAAAGTTTGGTTGCAAGATTTGTCTATGGAAAACATCGTGAAAATTATCAATATATCCGTATGATTCATCATTCATCGTAGCCGAAGTCAATTATATTGGTACTAATCAAAATTTTTGTTAATTATTTTTCATGATTTCTATTCCATATAGTTTATTGTATTTTCTGTATTATATTTTGTTTTCGTATTTTATTATATTTTTATATATTTTCATTTATTATTGGATTACTTTATTTAAGTTGTGTTTGTATTATACATTTTTACTTTTTAAATTTATTCATTTTTTTTTTTTTTTTATTTTAATTTTAAAATTTAATTTTTATATTTTCACATTTTTACATCTTTACTTTTTTACATTTTTGCTTTTTTACATTTGAACATTTTCTATTTCATATTTCTTATTTTTATATTTTTTTTTAATTTTTTTTATTTTTTTTTTTCCTTTCTTTTTCCCTTTCTTTCCAATTTTCCTTTCCTTTGGTAGCCTGTTTTTTGCGTTATCAAAACGAATCGGTTCAACTACTTCTGCACTTAAAGTTTCCGCATACTTTCCGTTCACCCGACTCCTTTTCCCAGGAGTGGTTTGAAAGCCAATTTTATCAGTATTAAAAATGTTTTGAGGTTTGTCCTGTAAGTTGAGACGTCGTATTACACTCTCTAGTTTCTCAAACATACTCTCCATTACTTCTTCCGGCCTAGCTACACCAATCCCAACCAGGCAGTCCATTTTGAAATGGGTTTGGCCTATCTAGTCTGCGTACATAGTCTTGAACACATCTTAGAAGCTGAAGTCTATCAAATCCATATCCCCATTCACCTAATCTAACTAGAGATTGTACAAGCATTTCCTCTTCTTCGTAAAATAGCACTGTTGGACGACCAACTTTCTTGCATTTGTAACCCTTCACATGGTTCATCAAAGTTGTTCTGTTAACGCTACGCTCAGATAACTTCCGCCATTTCGACAGTCCTCTATTGCCTTTTGCATTCTCTCAGAATCATAATTTTTGTAATTTCTGGCATTAAGACGTTTCGGTTTCTTCGCTCTAGGCACCTGAAAAGGGAATAAGTACCACTTTCGTATTGGTTTATTGACTGAACAATTTAGATTTTGGATAACATTGCCATGCCAATTTTTAAATGGGTTCAACATTGACATGTCAATTTTCGATACGGGTTCAACATTGCCAATGTCAAACATAACCTTACAAAATAATAAAATTGGAAAAATTAAAAAAATCGAAACTTACGTTAATTATTAATGCAAAATATAACTAAAGCGATAACTAACTGCAACTTACTCTATTCAATAGTATCAGAATGGTTGTCGTTTCAATTCACAATGAATTTATATCAGCTGATCGTAGATGGCCAATACAATACACCACCTACAGTGATGATAAGTGGACAAATAATACAATAGTAACGTTTGAAGAAATACCTGACAATATTTCCCCCATGTCAATGTTGGACCAGCTTACCATATTCCATAAGCCAGGAAGTAAGGCAATCTGATCATCATAAATTGGACGACGTTATGCATAACTAGATCAAGCGCAACTTTCTTCAAAATGAGATACCTAGGTTTAAAATCCACAGTACCCATCGAAAACCTATTCATCTAAAATTTCATCCTTCAAATCTAATAGAATCCTTGATTTTTTCATTATATAAGGTTGTTAAGTTGGTACAAGTAAATATTAAATGAGAAAACCCAGAGAAAAATATTGCCTTCCTACAAGGGCGTTCGGTTTAAACAGGGGATTTTTTCTGGAAAACGGAATTTCAAAGCAAAAATAATGGACAGAAATTAATTCTTTGCAAAAACAAAACAAAATATTGTAGGTACTTATGAAAAACAGAAACGAATAAAATTCTAAACCTTTTAATTTCAAAGGTAGTTTATAAGCAGTCAGACTCGTCTGAACTAGAATAATTATTTGGTTGTGTTAATGGGTTGGCAGAGGGTAAAACCACATACTCATCTTCCTTTTTAATAACATGTTCAATAAATTTTTTCCAAATCTCTTGGTGGTAATACTTTTCTTGCGTTTTCTACAACCTCTTTACTCAGTTTTTGGAGTTTGATTACATTTTCGTAATTCTGAGTTTACGTTTGCCCATATTAACACTATAGGGTTGAATATGCAATAGTATGGAGGTAGTCTTAGAAGGGTGTGACCGCGTTCTTTGCACAGCTCGTCGATATTATATATTTTTTCTAACTTTACAACTTTTATAACAGTAAGCAAATATTTTTTTGTTGGACGTTTCCCACGAGTGGTCGCAGGAAGAGTTATATTGTTTTCAGACATAAATGCAATTATTTCAGCTTTTCTACTGCTACCATTTGGTATCTTACGGAGTTGTCGCAGGTGAAACGATACATTGTCCATAACGATTACTGACTGTGGTGGAATATTAGGTAGAAGCTGTTCGCTAAACCACTTTTCAAGTAAGTCTGCTGTCATGTCTCCATGATAATCAGCAGCCGTCTTAAATTTTTTTTAGCAGATAATAATAACGCATTAGATACAAAACCGTCTTTGGTTCCAGCGTGTACTATTATAATGCGTTTTCCTTTAGCAATTTTTACTATTGTCTACACAACCGTGATTTACTACATGACTGTCAAACCATGTTTCATAAAAAAAAATGGGTCTATGAGAATGGCTGTAGTCTTTTATTTGACGAAAATAATCTTGCCGCCATTGCAGTATCCTTGATTATCAAGTTTTTTTTTGTATAAAACCACAACTTATTGAAACTTGACGCAATGTCTCCACGCTGGTATATGTGTAATCTGGATAATCTGCTAGTTTTGCTGTATAGCTTCCAAAGTCGCAACCCTGTTCTCCTTATATGAATCATAAATAGTTCTACGTATAAAGTCTTGCATAGTTCTATAAATTTTTTCAAATTTTTCCTAACACGTTTTTCTATTTACAGTATGATCCATAACAACTCATTCCGTGATTACTCGATAAATGGATTTATTTTTTATTTTTGTTATTTCTGAAAATCTTACTATGATTACATTATCAGATTGCTGAATAATTTCCTTTCTAAGGCAATCAAATATATTAAAATACTTGTTGGGTTTGTATGTGCAAGTCTTTGTTGTCAAATTCATATCTGATATTATAGTCTAATCAACAAGTTCATAAACGTGTTAAATAGATATAAAGCTCCTAAAAATATGAGCGATAGCTCATTCGATTCGGAATGACGTCTAGAAAAATGTTTTTTAAGGGCTTATTAGCACGTAAAAAATTG
Source organism: Gonioctena quinquepunctata (assembly GCA_018342105.1). Lineage (NCBI taxonomy): Eukaryota > Metazoa > Arthropoda > Insecta > Coleoptera > Chrysomelidae > Gonioctena > Gonioctena quinquepunctata. The sequence goes on along the minus strand of JAFIRS010000806.1, from coordinate 445,032 downwards.
CGATTGTTATTAACAAAATAAGATTGAAAAAAGAAGGTATTTCGTTTTTCGTTAATAATTTCTAAAATAATGATATTTAAGGAATTATGAAAAAAGATCCTGAACGCTGAAAATAGGGCTCCGCGAGGTCGTTACGGCATAGGCGCACCGTCTAAAAAGCCGTTATATCACCTAAAATAATTTTTTTATAGTATTAAATAACAATTTAAAAATTAGAATAAATCATGGTGTAATCTAGACACTTGAACGAAAAAAACCTCCGTAAAAAAAAATTTTCATGTCGATTTTTCAAAAAGTTACACCATTGTTAATTAACTAATTGTTTTCCAATCTCTGTTTTTATAAATTACGACATAAAAGTTTAAATAATTGGTCTATAAAAGTTTCGCTCCGTGGATCTCTTTTCATTTAGGTGCTCAATAAAGCAATGCAAAAATTTTTTTTATTAAAGTTTATTATTTTGTTAATTATAATTTTTTTAAATTAACAAAAAATGAAATTTCTAAAAAATTTAATCAACAACATTTTTTTTTAGTAATATCTTATAATTGCTGTTTTTGCATCTAATATAGGTATTAATTAACATTGGAAAAAAAAATTTAGTCATTTGTTAAGAATTGTTTATAAACAGACTATTTTGAAAAAAAAAATTTCACCATCTTATTAAAAATTTAATTTTTAAAAATTTTGGAAATTTTTATTCTAAAAAATATCATTACTTTTTCAATGAATTAATAGAGAATTTTTTATTTTTTTTTATAAATAATTTCATTGTTTATTAACTTAACAATTTGTCATAAACAAATAATATTAACCGTTATATTTTTTTTCAAAAAAAAATTGTTTATAAACAGACTATTTTGAGATAAAATAAATTTATTAAAAAAAAAACTCATTTTTTTTTTTTTTTTTTTTTTTTTTTAATTTTTAAAAATTAGTTAAGAAATTATTTTATTCTAAAAAATCATCATTGACCTTTTTCAATGAATTAACAGAGAAAATTTAATTTTTTTTTATAAATAATTTTATTGTTTATTAACTTAACTCAAAAAAATCTATTTTTTTTATAAACCAATGCTTATAACAACTGATAAACAATGGTTACAGAATCGATTCTGAATTAATTTTGAAGATAAATGAATCTTTTATAAAAATGATCCGAATGTCCCTTACCGTATCTCTTATAGTTCAAAAGTTATAACAATTTATAACTTGACAAATTATGGAACGGCTGTAATTTCATTATCATATAATATGTAACAATGCTGTAAAAAATACAAAAAAAAATTTTTCTTTACTTTGTTAAACATAGTTGTTTTTATTATTTTGTGAAGTTTTCGAAAAAAAAATATAACAGTTAATATTATAAGTTTTTTTTAAAAAGGAATTTTAAGAATAAAATAATTTCTTAATAATATAAAAATTATTAAATAAAATCAATAAAAAAATTATTAAAATTTTTTTTTTTCAAAAATCATAATTTCACCTATGCAATGAGATGGTGAAAAATATTTTTTTTAAATCCCAAAATAGTCTGTTTATAAACAATTTCTTAACAAATGACGTAAACATTTTTTTTCCAATGTTTATCAATACCTATATTAGATGCAAAAACAGCAATAATAAGATATCACTGAAAAAAAATTGTTTGATAACATTTTTAAGAAATTTCATTTTTTGTTAGTTTAAAAAAATTATAATTAACAAAATAATAAACTTTAATAAAAATTATTTGCATTGCTTCATTAAGTATCTAAATGAAAACAGCTTCACGGAGTGAAAAATTTATAGACTAATTATTGAAACTTTTATGTCGTAATTTATAAAAACAGAGATTGGAAAAAAATTAGTTAATTAACAATGGTGTAACTTTTTGAAAAATCGACATGAATTATTTTTTTTACCGATGTTTATTTCGTTCAAGTGTCTAGATTACACCATAATTCATTCAAATTGTTAAATTGTTATTCAATGCTATAAAAAAAATATTTTAGGTGATATAACGGCTTTTTAGACGGTGCGCCTATGCCGTAACGACCTCGCGGAGCCCTATTTTCAGCGTAAATTTTTTTTTATAAATAATAGAGATAGAGTTCCGGACTTTTTTATTGGAAATTTCCTCCTCTTTCAGGATCTTTTTTCATAATTCCTCAAATATCATTATTTTAGAAATTATTAACGAAAAACGAAATACCTTCTTTTTTCAATCTTATTTTGTTAATAACAATCGCAATTTTTTACGTGCTAATAAACCCTCAGAAAACATTTTTCTAGACGTCATTCCGAATCGAATGAGCTATCGCTCATATTTTTAGGAGCTTTATATCTATTTAACACGTTTTTGAACTTGTTGAGTAGACTATTATTCTCAGTCGCCTGTGCAATTTCATTACTACTTTGTGTAATTTAATTTTTCCATGGTCGGAAAAAAAGCCATATTTTCCAACAAAACACAACAGAACTGTGGAATATTTTAAAACCTATTTCGGTCGGCGTACACCCAGACCAGAGACGCCACTGGCTTTTATTCATTCAGACCTGTTAAAACACATATATAACTCGTTATTTATTAGTTTTCTTTTCTCCTCAACGTATCGACACACCTACAAGTATTATCATTAGCTTGTGGTCCGTCTTGATTGGCTGCTGTAGAACTAGACAGATGTCACTCTAACCCACGTTGACTGTCGGCTCTTTTGATCTTCCGTTGGGCGACGGCGAATGTTTACGAGTGGTATGTTAAACCATTTACAATTGCAGAAGCATAAAAAACAAGTTTCGCAGTCTTGAAGCGGTATCCTTTGAGCAGCAGAGGCGGAGATAACTAATTTCATTCAGATATTTAAATATTTTATAAAAAGTTAAAATAAAAAAAATATGCTATAAGCGAGGAAGTCGAAAAAAAAAGCCATATCTTCCAACAAAACACAACAGAACTATAGAATATTTTGAAACCTATTTCGACCCCAGACCAGAGACGCTACTGGCTTTTATTCATTCAGATATCCTGAAACACATATATAACTCATTATTTATTAGATTTCTTGACCTCTCAACATATCGACACACTTACAAGCATTATCATTGGCTTGCGGTCCGTCTTGATTGGCTCAGGCGAATCTGCTGTAGAACTAGACAGCTTCTGCAATTGAAAATGGTTCAACTATACCTTCGGTTGCAATTCGCTCCGTGCGATGTGCGGATTTTCAAGCAAATAAATAAACTTCTTCTACAAATGTATAATACAGAAGGCTTTGACAACGTTAAGTTGATTTCTATTGTGTACTGTCACTTTTTGGCAGAGGTTAGTCGAATTGCTTTTTTGGCTATCAAATTGCATTAAGGTAGTTGTCGGGCTACAAACACTATCAAAAATTAGTCTGGATTGTAGCGCGATGCAATACATGTTCAAGCGCCGAATTAGAGGGATATTTTTCAAGGGAACTGTACGCTGAGAAACACAGTCAGCATGCGTGATACACCAAATAAGCCATGACTGGACTGTTGGCAACGTCGCAATCCAACGATCGCTCGCATTTAATTGTTCAAGATACTCTTATGAACAAGCAGTCAAAGCTATGGATCGATTTCGCGCAAAAACTGGTAGGTTTGCTAAAGCAAAAGTTGAAAAAGGGAAACATACATTGTCTGAATTGTGTAAGGCTCGAAATACGAACAAAAAACAGTCTAATGAAAATGATGTGTGTGAAGGAAATCGCATTGTTAATCTCAAAGAACTTGGGAAAAATTTGAAGTGTCGGAACTGCCCCCAAGTTTTGAGTTTGGAGAATGTGCTGGAAGAAAAACATTTAGGACTTGCATCAATTTTAAGTATCCGTTGTGATAAGTGCGAAATCATTAATGAGGTTCGTACTGGCAAAACGACAATATTTAGTAGATTGTTTGGTGGCATTTAAATAATTTTTAAATTTATCTACAACTCCAAATTTACTCGTTGCGCATAATGCGAGATTCGATGTACCTAGATTACTAAGAGCAATCATTAATAATGATTTAATAGAAGATTTTATCATGATAGCAGGATTTGTAGATAGCTTAATTATTTTTAAAAAAACGTTTCCAGATCGAAAAGATCCAGGAATGTTCCAGCTATCAAAATTAGCCAAAGATTTAATACCAAACGAAACATCAGATAATTTCCACGAAGCGATGTATGATGTACAAATTTTACAGAAATTACTTCGTTTTATTGGTAAAGAGTCAGACTTATCAACATACATGAAATCATATGAAGAATGCATTTCAGAGCGACTTGAGAACGAAAGAATATCTCGTAGTTTACCCAATTTAAGTGCCTTAAAAAAAGTTATATCACGGGATTTATTGAAAAATATTGAGCAACAAAATATAACATACCATTTTCTGAAACAAATGTATCACGATGAATGAGAAGAAACTGTGATTAATCACATGACTGAAAAATTGGAGAATGGAAAACCTAGAGTAACTAAAAATAGGAAAGCATTAACTAAAATCATTAATGAATGAAAAATAAATGTTTAGTCAATCAAGTGATAACTTAGTATAATAGTTAAAAATACATAATATTACATTCATTGTTGTTTATATTTTTTGTAGATCTATACGTTATATTTTGTTAGCCTGTTAGAAATCTGAATTATTTCTGTTCATGTTTAAAAATATTCGAATTATGTTGTACGTACATGTACATACAATAAAGTTTATGCACTGTTTTTTGCCGTAACTCGTTAAAACTACATTTTATTTTATATCTATTCCGATTGTAATATGTTTAAAATGCATCAGTATAAACTAACGCAATCATTCACAATTATTATTCATAAATATGTGTGTTCCAAAATACAGTTCAATTCAAAACAGCAAGACCCTCGCGCTCTCGTTTATTTGAATCACCAGCGATCGCTTGAGGCGTTGCCACGATTCTCAGCCTTCACCATCTTGCACTTCTCACACGCAATAATTTAGAAACTTCTTATAACATAAATAAATAACTGTATGGCTACGCGTCTTGCATTTTTTTATAAAATTTGTTACGTACCTTTTAATGATATACTAGTTTTTCAAAAACATCTGAATGGAGGGTTTTTAGTTAAGCCCTAAAATGTGGTGTCCGCGGTAGCTCACTATAGGGATTACGTGTTAAACGTTGCAACTTTGAAGCCTTACATTTCGCTTTCGGTGTGGTAAATGATTCCAAAAATTTAATATGATACAGGTAATAATGTTAACTAAAATTGGTATGAATATAAACGAAATCTGATTGGAAGTAGATTTCACGACAACTACCTTAAGGTTTGCTGTTACCTATTACCAAAGATATTCCAAGGGAACGATTTGTTTTTATTTCTGTTGAAAGTTTCAACTGAACTAAAAGACGAGGTACGCGTTATACTTGAAGCCCGCTGGAATTGCTGAAATTGCGACCTCTATTAACAAAAAGTTACACCAAAAATAATTTCACGGAGATGAGATTGATATTAAGAACAGTATTTAGGCTAAAATAAAGAAATATTCAGTGAAGTAATACAACAAAATCACTTATATTTCATTATATCAATATATTTCTTGATAAAAAGACCAACTTTTTTAGAATTGTTTTTAATTTGATATATTTCACTTAGTTTGATATAAAAACAGACAAAAAAAGAACACGCACAGAGGTGAGAACTCTGAGTGTCTTTTTGTAATAAAAAAACTCTAGTGAATTATATCCAATTGATTATACAAATTTCAAATTAACTCTAGTGTAAGTAAAAATGTATGAATGGATTTTTATTAAATATCTGGAGATGTACATGGAATATTCACCTGTCGTGAGAATCACCGTTTAGAAGAATCTCCACCAGCAATTGATTGTTTAAGAGAAATATTGAATGTAACAATGGATGATGCCCCACTTTAATCAACAACAAGATATGGTACGTCAATTGATGCAGTTTTCTCAAGATATTTTGAAAATTTGCAAAGCAGAGTTTATGTTTTTCATTTTAGTTATACAGTGCGCGTCAAATTATGGAACAAATTCGATATTTCGCAAGCCATGTACTTTTGACAAAAATCCTGAAATAGATCGATTTTCATTTTAAAATGCCGATTTTTTTATGTATTTTCTGAAGAGGTTATGTCACTGGTTTTGACATGGTGACGTAATCGGTAATTTTTTTAAATTGGAATAGATGTCTTGTGATATCTCATCTGAAAGGCCTTTCAATACTGCATTCGATGATAATAATTAATCAGATATTTTTTTACAGGGTGAACAAAAATTAATATTTTATTTCAATAAGAGAATAACTTTATATCCAACAAAATAGAAGAGTTAAATAAGATGTTCGAAATGCCATTCACCAGTCTCTTGACAATAAGCAAATCTACGGACACATTCCTCTTGCACATTACGAGTAACTTCCGGTGTAATTCTGTTAATTTCGATCCTAATTCGATTTTTCAACTCTTGTAGATTTTTGCGGCCTATCTACATAGACCTTCGATTTCAAATAACCCCACGAGAAAAAATCTAGGGGCGTAAGATCTGGAGATCTTAGGGGCCACTCTATCGGTCCGCGTCTACCAATCCACCTCCTAGGAAAACAGTTATTCAAAAACTCGCGAACATCACGTGCATAGTGCGGGGGTGCACCATCTTGTTGCAACCAAATACTTTCATTTGGTGAGTTAGGAATTCTTGTATTGTCATCGGTCCTTGATATGTGTGACAAATTTTAGATTATTCGGGAGATTGGAAGTGGGTGAATATTTACTTCCAAGATTTTATTACATTGTGAGTTATTCAGTTACAAGTAAAGATAATAAAAGCGTGTTAAAAAATGCAAAATTTTACTTTTTTGAGCCAAGGCTCTAATCCCTTAGACTGCCCTGGCAGACTAGTGAGTCAGTGCTCTACTACACCAATGGATCCTTTCCAAATATTAATAGTTAGCTATTTCCTAGTCTGAAATGGAAACAAAAGACAATCACAAATTAATGCCATAATAGACTAGTTAGTATCAAATAAATGTCAGTTGAAATATCAACAAATATTCTTCACAAATTCTAAGTGAATAGGTTCTAAAAGTAAACTATGGCTACTTTAAGTGAAACCCAACGCATATAAATTTCAATTTTTATTGGATGCGGAGATAGAACCAGAACTCAGCAAGAGGTATGCTACTTGTTCAATGCGAAGTATCCAAATAGACCTATCAGTCGTAAGATTGAGAAAAAATTCAGAGAAACTGGTCATGTCAAACATATTTCGAATGCTGGACGTCCTAAAATAGAAGAAAAGGTGAAACTTGATGTTCTATTGGGTGTAGAGAATAATCCTCACAATACTTCACGACAAATTGCAGCAGACCATGACATATCCCAAAGTTCTGTATTACGTATTCTAAAAGCAGAAAAGTACCATCCATACAAAGTACAGCTACATCAACAACTCAATGATGATGATCCCGATCGCCGTGTGGAGTTCTGTGAAATAATGCAGGATTTGTGTAACCGCAATCCACGTTTTATAAAACAAATTATGTTTTCCGATGAGGCTACGTTTTGCCTAAATGGTTCAGTAAATCGCCAGAATTGCAGATATTGGAGTAGGGATAATCCTCACTGGATGATGGACGGGCATACTCAATTCCCTCAGAAAGTCAATGTTTGGGCAGGGATAATAAACGACAGGACTATTGGCCCGTATTTTTTCGAAGGAAATCTCACAGGGAAGCGTTACTTGGAATTTTTAAGAAATGAACTCATACCTAGCCTTGCCGATATTTTTCCAAACGCCAACAATCCTAACCCACCAAATGAAAGTATTTGGTTGCAACAAGATGGTGCACCCCCGCACTATGCACGTGATGTTCGTGAGTTTTTGAATAACTGTTTTCCTAGGAGGTGGATTGGTAGACGCGGACCGATAGAGTGGCCCCCAAGATCTCCAGATCTCACGCCCCTGGATTTCTTCTTGTGGGGTTATTTGAAATCGAAGGTCTATGTAGATAGGCCGCAGAATCTACAGGAGTTGAAAAATCGAATTAGGATCGAAATTAACAGAATTACTCCGGAAGTTATTCGCAATGTGCAAGAGGAATGTGTCCGTAGATTTGCTTATTGTCAAGAGACGGGTGGATGGCATTTCGAACATCTCATTTAACTGTTCTATTTTGTTGGATATAAAGTTATTCTCTTATTGAAATAAAATATTAATTTTTGTTCACCCTGTAAAAAAATATCTAATTAATTATTATCATTGAATGCAGTATTGAAGGGCCTTTCAGATGAGGTATCACAAGACATCTATTCCAATTTAGAAAAATTACCGATTACGTCACCATGTCAAAACCAGTGACATAACCTCTTTAGAATATACATAAAAAATCGGCATTTTAAAATAAAAATCGACTTATTTTAGGATTTTTGTCAAAAGTACATGGCTTGCGAAATATCGAATTTGTTCCATAATTTTGACTCGCACTGTATAACCGATATAAATTTCAATAGTAATTGAATTGATGTATTTGTAGTGCTCGATGTCAATGAGTGTATGACTTTATATTGTGAATTATATTATCAATATATACTATTACATTCTTACATGCCATTTATTTTTAGTTCAATAGTAATATCTGTCACAACGTAATAGAAGTTTTACTTCAACCGCCCATGAAGGTTACACGCACTCATTTTTTTGTCTGGGGTTGGGTGGGAGGAAAGACATTTATCCATGAATATATATTCGAGTCAATTCAATTTCACCTATGTCTCAAAAATATTCCCAAATTCCTACGGCGCCGTCTCTCACGCTCACTCTGTACATCGCAAAAATGTCCACTTCTGTTCACGAAGTGAAGCGGTGGCGGCGACAATTTAGCCAGAACGGAAACGGATGCGGTTGAAAGACAGGTGTGAATTCGTCCAAGTTGCACATCAGGGACACGGCCTGGTACTGCTGGTACTCGTTGGGTTGGTATTCGCTCGTGTTTCTGCACAGTGTCGGACTGCTCCGTGCGATTTTGTATGAACTTTGCCAAAAAATGATGGTAATATAGATAGATTTGCAATCAGCACTTTCTATTGGTTTTCTGACACGATTGAATTTTAAATATATTATCAATGAGATTATTTTCAGTAAAGTGTGTTCACATAAACTTTTAACAAAAAAGTAAACCGACGAAAAAATCAACTGAAAAGCTAAAATTAAAATAAACCTTCTTAGCCTTAATGATAATTGAACTCCTAAGCTGATGTGAGTAATTAATTTTGAGTCGGCGTCAAACAATCAATTATCGAAGATCATTAAATCACTTTGAAGAAGTAATTAAAACGCCGCTATGCATCTCGCTACCATCATTTTACGCTTCACCTAATTCAATTTTTGTTTTCACCATCTACTTTGTTACTTAATCATTATAAGTTATTTCATTAAACCGTATCTTTCGAAAGTTTTAAATATTCCATATTTTAAAATGAGAAAATTGACAAGCAAATTTAAATTAGGTAAAACGCAACGCGATTGGTCGAACCTTATTATGACGTCAAAGTCCATGTCAACAAAATTTATTTCCATGTTCTTGTCTTGTCGTTGGTTAGTCTATTTAAGTTTTGCAAGTGTTTGGCTATTTTCTTTTCATTATTAAGTTACTGTAAACCTCCCGAAAAATAAATACAATGACTGAAGCCGGATTTGTCAGGGCACAATCCGACAATTTGCCTAGAATAGATGTGTTCATGATGACAAGTTTTTTCGCAAATCATCCCGATTTCACTTCTGCTGAGATTAGAGGCGTAAAAGCTGCAAGGTAATTAAATAAATGTTTTGTATTAGTGTCTTCAATTTCCGTTTTTCAATATGATTTCTGGTTATTTGCTTACTAAGATTGAGAAAGTGCACATAACCTCAAATGTAGTAAACAATAAAATTCAAGAAAACATTTATATTTCACTTCTTATTCTAACACGTGATAATATTTGTGTTTCTAGGTCCGAAAGAGATTCTTATGGCGATTCAGCTATTGGATATGTACAAGTTAAAGAGGAAGCAAACATATGTGTAGTGAAAGCTCGTATTACTCCCGAACATAATGTGAAACAGAAGTGTTACTCTGTAACTGCTGTATGTGATGAAGCTGAACAAACAATTATCTCTGCTGAATGTGAAGATTGCGCAGCACATTTAGGTAGATATTAGTTATGAGTAAAGTATTATTTAGCCGGCGATAACTTATTGAAAAAAAAATGTGACTTACGCATTTTTATTTCATGAATACAAGTCTGAAATCAAAACGTGGTCATGTTTTATCTTGAAAATATCATAATTATATTGTTTTTAATTTTTTTCAGGTGGATGTAAGCATGCAATAGCTTTTATAGCTTGGCTGCACAGGCGTAGCGAAGACCCTCCCTCTACTAGTATTGACTGTTATTGGAAGAAGTCCAAATTGTCCACGATAGGCACAACCCTAAAGTATATTAAAGCAAAAGAATTAGGTAGTAGTTCTAAAACCAAACCTTCTCCATCAGCCAATAGTCAAAGCCTTCTGCCAACTCTAATAAACCATAGCAGAAGCATCGGTCACATGGAAAGTCAACTCATGAAATACTACAAGGAACCAAGCAAAATAGAAAAATTATCCATTCATCATTTAATAAATACACTACCAAATAAACCAGCAAATGCCACAGAGTTCATCAACTATTGTAAGAATACAATGGACACATCATCTTGCAATGAAGCCTATCGAGCTACAATTGATCAGAATGACTGTCCTTTGTGGCATGAGCTGCGGTATGCTAGGATCACTGCTTCGAAGATGCATGAAGCAGCACATTGCAAAGTTTTCGAAGGCACTTTAACTGAAAGTATAATGGGAGCAATTAAAGTAAAGGACACAGAAGCAATGAAAAGAGGGTGTTTGCTAGAGAAACAAGTATTAAAAGAAGTTGAAAAAAACATGAAAATAAAAATTAATGAATGTGGTTTAATCTTAAACCCTAATTACCCCGTATTTGGCGCATCTCCTGATGGTGAGAGTATTGATTACAGTATTGAAGTCAAATGTCCATCATCTGAGAAAGCCATGAGCAGATATGTCTCAAAAGAAAATGTTATATCCTCAAAATATATGGCTCAGGTGCAAATGCAGATGTATTTTTCAAATAAAAAAAGAGGACTTTTCTGTGTTGTACATAATGATTTTGAAAAATCGAAGGAAGTAGACATGTATATTGTAGATTACGATGAGAACTATTGTAAAACTATTTTAGAAAAATGCATTATATTCTGGAGTAATGCTATTTTTCCTATTCTATGTAAGAATATCAAATAAATGGTAGTAATGAGAAGCAACTTGAAATTTTACTTTTTACAGGTCTAACACGTTATTTCATTGTATTTCGAAATTTAAATTCTAGCTAAAATACTTTATTATTAGGATTTTATGTGTTTTTCAATAGGCATAAAGTTTCCAACTGTTAGGCAGAGACCTTTCAATTCATTTTTCTGTTTTATTATACAGCGTGTCCCAAATAGTATGCAACAAATGGAAAACTTTTTTATTATTGATTTCACAAAATAACTTGTTAACATTTTTCAACATACTGAAATAATTCCTTGAAAATATTTCATGTCATCAAATTAACTATTCAGATTTTGGATAACGGAAAGATACTCATGTATTCATTTATGAGTACCTATCTCCCTTATATTCGAAATTTGAATAGTTCACTAGACGAAAATGACATATTTTCAATATATTTTTATGTACTTTGAAAACAAGGGATAATTCAAAAAAAAAACATTTCACAAGCCAAAAACTTTAGAGGACTTTCTGAGTTTCTTGATAAGCACAAACTTTTATTGACAATATTTTTCAAACCAATTTTAAAGTTTTCTTAAAAATCAAGCAAATTTGGACATGTTTATATGGACTTTTAAGTCCTAAAATAAGTTAAGGAATTGCATCCTTCAATATTTATTTTACATAGTTATTATTGGAATAGTTGTGTTCAGTTGAGGATACGAAGTATAAGTGACAGTAACATGTTTATTGTGAGTTATCAAAATTGTTCTGAAATAGTTGTCAATGACCCAAGTTACTTGTATTTGGAGTTTGTATATTAAAAAGACGTTTTTTTCTGAGTGTGCCACATACCAATATGAAGAAAAATAAAACAGTTGAAAATTAAATGTATTTTTTTATTAAAACATTTTGCATATTGATTATGCCACATGCTATTACTATTACTTCATCTATTATTGGAACTAAGCTGTGATGCACACATGCGTGAGGCAACAATATATGAAATTCTCTTAATCTGTTTATAACCCGCTCTACATGAATTCTCAATGCTGCTATTCTTTTAGACTGCTTCACCTCATGCTTAGTACTTGCTGTAGACTTGAAGACTGAAGGAGGCCGTATAAGGGTACATTTCTTTAAAGCCTCTGTCTGCCATGACTGCTGTGTTTGGAGGTATACATTCTAGATATCCACAATTTTCTACTATAATGATGTCAGAAGCCCTTCCACCATATCCTTCAGAAATAAAATTGACTAACCCATCTGGAGTACAGGAAATAAGGTACTTCAGAGGGTTACATTTATTATATTGTGACCATGACAGAGACTGATGAATTGCGTTAGAAGGTTTTTCAATTTCTATTTCCAAGCAATCTATAATTGAAACAACTTTTGAATACCGTGCTCTAAAAGCGATAGGTAAACATTTAACTATGTCAGATGGTTCAGGCCACACAATTAACTCCTTCAATTTTTCTGCTAGAATAATTACTGTTTTTGAAAATATTCTACTTATAGTGCTCTGTGAATAGCCAAAATGTATAGCTAATATGTCAAATGATTCATTTAACTTTATTTTCTTCAAGGTTATTAAAATGTCGATAGTGGGAACTGGGATATTTTCACTTAATAATTTTATCAAATGGTAACTGTCTTTAGGCAGTCCTAACATCATTTTAGGCTCTTTTTCAATGGCAGTCAAGATTGCACTACGCATTACATTTTTAAATTGTCTGTCCTCGTTATCTTGGGCCCAACTCGCTTCGGATGAAGTACTTTCTTGTTCATATTCACTAGATATTGATGAAGATTGTGAAGTCAGAGATAAATCATCTGTTGGTTTTATATCTGGGAATAACTTCCTTTTTGTACCGGCAATCGGGGCGGTTTTAATAGGTGAAGTCGATGTGTTTTTAACTGGTACAAGAAATGGCGATACTGCTACATTTTTTGTTTTAGAACCAACATTGACACCTTTGCTTCTATATTTTATTGCACTTTGTTTTATTGTGTTCACTTGTACGGCTTTGTCACAAGAAAGGCTTTCACTTTTTGTTGAGAAAACGTCGTGTGAAGATGAACTAGGACCAGCTTCACAATAATTTATTTCTCTGGTGATTGTTGTATCTGCAGGGCCTCCACATAGTTTGGTTTCTGTAATAACTTCTCTGGTAGCAGCTTGTGATAGAGTATCTTGAACCAAACTCAGTCTTTGTCTCTTGAGAGCAGCCTGTCTCACTGGTACTGGCTTATTTTTTTTCTGACACTGAAATTTGTGGGGCAAAACACCTTTCCTCAAACGTAATGTAACAAGAGCCCCTTGTTGTTTAGACATTATTTGGTACTGAATGAAGTTTTCTGTATCCTCTTCCAACTGAAAATGAAAGTAGTCAGAACGGTTTTAGATTCGACAAATAGTTTTAGGTTATGACACTTAAATATCAAAACAAAAATACTTACATCAAAGTGATCCTCACAACAGTATAAGCAGCTCGTTGCAGATAGTTTTTGATTCTTAAATTCGTCCCTTTGTATAGCTTTACACCACTTTATTCGAATGTTTGCGTTCCTTGGCACAAGAAAAAATACTTTTTGAGGAGTAGTTTTCGTTGTATTGTTGCACTTTGGAACTATACAGTACCTATAAACTGTTTTTCCACTACTTTCCATCTTCAATTTATCGAAATATTCAAGAAATACAATATAGAATCAACTATGTTTACTTTGGATAACCTTTGTTGACATGTACTTTGACGTCACATAATCCCGCCAAATGGCCGACCGTTTGAATTGCCAATATTTGGAATAAAATTTAAATATTTTTTCTTTGTCAATTATTGATATTTTTGGCATCTATCCTAATCCTAGACCAAAATTCAGAGGGTAAACAATCAATATCCTCCATTTTGCCCTTAGGGATGAATTATTTTGTTCAAATTCAAATGGGACCAATGTACATCCTATCCAATGGAAAAAAAAATCATCGGAATCGAATTGCTCTGTAAAAAGTTATTCGTGATCATACATAAAAAAAATACGCGTCGACTAGAGAACCTCCTCCTTTTTGATTTCGTCGGTTAAAATTCACGACAAATCATATTTCGCTAGGTTGACCGAAATATGTTAATGCTTTCTTCAAAGTTTCTTCTGAAGAATATCATTCATCAAGTTTGAACCATTGTTAATTGTTTTTTTTTTTTCAATAGTTTGAAAATTATTGTACTTATTATTAGATAAACTACAATACTTGATGAACATAGCATAGACATTATGAATTGGAGATTTCAGTATTGGGTATTGAGCCGATTGCAGACGCTGCATTGCCGCGAGCTATCTCAATACTGAAGCGTTGCATCAGGAAATTTCTCGACCGCTTTTCTCCCGTGATATTTCTTATCTTCCTGGCAATTTGGTCCGAAACCACCTAGAGTATCACATGGCATAGGCGATAAGATGTGATTATGTTCAAACGATTGATATATTTCTTTCGCTTGCATTCCTCTTCCATGGGGCTATAATAGCTGTTCAGATATTTGATTTTGCGAACACGTCTTTGCATATCACGTCCCATATCATCGCTCGTCCTCTCGACCATGGTATCAAAGTAATGCCGTCAGGTCAATTTCTATTTTCATCAAAACACGTTCCATTGGGTTCTAATTTAGATGGGATATCAGCTCGTTTGACAATGTCGTTGAGAGCATGATGACGCGAAAGATTCCCCGAACTGAAAAGACAACTAAGGCCATGAGTCCCTGAGACGTAAACATGTGCTCCGCAATGACATTTGAGAGGTTCACAAATTTGTGCTCCCAAACGCAGGGCTATACTGATATACAAATACTATTTCGATCTAAAAAGGTAGCTAACTGGGATGACGGAAGAACTTGTAGCTATTTTTCGGATTCCTTAGCAGAAATTGCCTGTAGTCTTGCTCGTTCAATGACATCTTCTGCTTTTTCGAAAAAATCCTTCTGACGATTAGTCATTATTGGTTGGTCCCAGTCTTTCTGTTTCGATCGATATGCTTCGCTTGGCATCACCGCACCTGGTATTGTACATTTATCTATCGATTGCTTCATGTGTAATTATAGATAAAAATTCGTTATAGTCCTAGTTATTATGAAACATCTCCATCACAAGTAATTTTGTAGCGAGTTTGGAGAAATGCTGGTCAGGCGATGTCTTGGGTTCGGCGTGAACCTAAACAACCTCCATTAGCAATCGAAAGCGTTGTCCGCATCTTTTTATCCTCTGCTATTCGGATATTACATATATTTTCTATCTCTTCTTTAAAATGTTGAATTTTTGTACGCCTAAACAATCTGTGAGAACGTTCAGTGCGGTATGTGAACTGAGATCTGGTAAGTTATCGCATGGTTTATTCGAGAAAACGTCGGGAAATTTCCGACCTTACTTTCATTCATAAACTTATACACAATTACGATCTTTATTGAACTTCAATATTCCTCGTTTAGCCTCTAGAGCGAACCCTGCCATTCGTATTGATATACCGAATTCTCAACATTATTTCTATCCTTGTCTAAATCATATGTGTAGATGTCTAAACAATCTTCCCTCAGTGGATATATGATTTTCAAATGCATCCCAATTCAAACAAATTTTATATCGGCCCATCTCGAATTGAAATGTAATTTCAGAAAGTATTGTTACTTTATCAGTTATTGTTAACATATAAACTTAGAATAAGTATACTGTGTTACATAAATTTTACGTTATATACCTACTCCTATAATTGGACTCTTTTGTCTGTTGGATGTATTACTACTATAAATTGATAAATAAGAGTTTTGATGTGATTTTACGTTCTTTCAATACAGAACATATTGATTCTTTTGTGATGGAAAAACCTAAGAATTTAAAATTTGTTAATAATAATAATGTTTATTGACATAAATAGAAAATGTTTACACTCGGGTGAAATGCAATAAACATGGTTGAGTCACAGAAGGGTATAACAACTATGAGTTGTTATACTTTTTTGTTTGTTTGTTTTGTTTTGTTTTGAAGGGGGAAACCGCTTGTTACCTGGGCCTTGTGTCTATCAGCTCAGGTAGTGTCGGGCGCAACTCCGACTAAAACCCCCCCCCCCTCGCCCTCCTATGCTTGGGACCATCTTGTCGACATAGCGTCAAGCATAGGCGGCGTACCATGCAGCTGCTTCTTTCTCTATCTTCGCATGGGTTTTCCACGTCACGTCACGTACAGTACATAAATAAATAAAATAAATAAAATACTAAAATATCACAAACATAGGTATCACAGACTCAAATATCACAGTTCATCTCCATCATTTATTGGGAATCGGTCCTGCCTTTGCATAGCCCTCTCTTCCCTTTCTTTAGCCTCCATCACCTGTCTTAGAAAATTGTAGCCCGCCTGCCATCTTCTTTCATCAGTGATCATGAGTCCGATCATGTTCTCAGGCATAATTGTTACCCCCAAGGCCATTTCCGCGTTGTGTCGCTCTCGTTCCCATCTCTTGCATCCAAATATTGTATGATTTGGGTCATCCCATTCACCACAATACAAGCACCAATCGTCCGCGGCTTTTCCTATCTTATAGGTGTATTTTCTGAAAGACCCATGCCCGCTTATGGCTACATTCTATCCACGCTCTCAGGTTCGGAATGAGTCTTCTGGTCCATTGAGCAGTAGTAGTATTTTCATCCCATCGCGTTTGCCATTGTTCAATGGTCCTGTTCCTCTCTTCCTTCTTTCCCCTTTCAGTCAGATTGGGAATGGAATCCAGACGTATCCTTTCCTCTATCATGAGGTCTATTGGCGGTATTGCCGTTATGACGCACAGTGCATCAGCCGACACAGTCCTATAGGCCATGGCCACGCGGAGTAGCATCTTCCGCTGCGTTGATATCAACATGCCCCTGTATGTCTTCACTCTGGTGACATCGCCCCACACGGGAGCCGCGTATAGGAGGACGGACTGCACCACTCCGTACATCACTCTTCTCTTATATAGGCCAGGTCCCCTTGTGTTTGAAAGGACCCTCGTTAGGGCCGTCACCTGCCTATTCGCCTTGTCACAGGTCTCCCTGACGTGTTTATTAAACATCAGTTTGTCGTCAAGCCAAACCCCGAGATACTTAACGAATTTTTTTGGAATTATATCCGTGCCAGCCAGCTCGAAGCGAATTCCTTCCCTCTTCCTGCGTCCCCTGATTGTGATAGCCTCGGTTTTCTGCGGGGCAATCTCTAACCCATTATCCTCCGTCCAGCGTTTAATTATTGTCGGCCGTGATTATAAGTGCAAGATCGTCGGCGTACGCGACGGTTGCGCAATTCCTCGGGAGGTCCAGCGTTAGGATGCCATTGTATAACACGTTCCACAAAGTGGGACCGAGTACGGAACCCTGCGGGACACCCTGTGTCAGGTTCATCCTTATTTTCCCAGAGGTCAGCTCTCGACTCGATAAGTAACTCCCGATTGCAATGCGTAAGTAGGGGCTAATTTGAAGCCGGCCCAGTTCGTGCTTTATCAGGTGCCACTTTGCCGTGTTGGAGGCATTTTTTATGTCAATCATGATCACCGCTCCCCATACCTTCCGATCACTGTTCACCCTCTCCAGCACGTGCTTGATGGCTCCTACCGTTGATCTTTTGGCTATGAAGCCGAACTGGGTGCTGGCTATGCCCTCTCTGTTTCCTAACTCCTCTTCCAGCCTGGCCTTCAATAGGTATTCATATATTTTCCCAAGGCAGTCCAGAAGACAGATTGGTCTGTGTTTCCCATCTATTCTCGAATGAGTTGTTATACTACTTGTGCGTGACTATATATGCTACCACACATTGAATTATTATTACAAAAAAAAATTAGGAAGGTTTTTGTTAGTTGAGGAATAACATAATATATAAATTAACAAAATGAATATATATATATATATATATATATATATATATTGTTATATAATGTTGATAGCTTATTATCTTCGCACCTCGTTGGGAGACAAATTGTTATGAAATAATAATAGCTTTCAAATAATAATTGTTGTTAATTCTTCCCCACGTTATTGTTATTGCCCCACAAATATTTTCTCCCTGTATAAATATTTTGATTTCGATTTTGATATACCTCTAATACTTATGTAGGCAATTCAGCTCCGCGATGGGAAGCCAATTTTTATATTGTGATATGATAATAGCTAATTGTTATAATTTGATATGATCATTATTTTAGCTCCGCGATGGGAGCCATTTTGTTATGTAAATATGAATTGCTGTTATTTTTGCCCTTACTTTGGAAACAAATTGTAATGTAATGATAATGTAAAAATATTTCTAAAATTGTCAACTTTTATTTTCCCTGTATAATATATTGTTATGAAATAATAATTGCTAGCTAACGTCACTGTTTTCTCGCCACGTTGCTGCCAATTGTTATTACCCTTGTTTACCACGACTAACTCAGTTGGTACGCCTTCACCTCAGGTGTCGGAACTGGCAATAGAGCCACTGCCTGTCTAGATGTCACTCGAACTATTCTAGTTCAGTGTTTATAAGTAAGATATTGCATATCATTGTGGAAAATAAACCAGAAATTATCAAAAAACAATTATTTCCTTTATTCAGGGAAACTTATATTAACCTGGCCTGCGAAAGATAACTATGAGCAATTGACAAATTTTCATAAAATAATGGAAACAGTGATGGATATGTTAATATAACCTTACTTTTTTCTTTTGAGTTGAAAGAATTATTTTATAGTTCAATACCAAATCATAGAGTTCTTTGGATATACGAGTTATTTTGTGAAGTGATTCAGTTTGTGATGTGCACTAAAAAAGTTTATACCTGGAACTGGAGTGTCGCTGATGCAATACCTGGCATAATCTGAATTCCTGTTTCATCCACTCCTCTCAGGAACTCACCATTTCAAAAGGAACCATCCAAAATCCACGAAATCAGCTTGGACAAGTTTTCATGTGGAGAACCAAAAAGGTAATCTTTTATCTTTGTTTATTTTGTGTCGAGATTATTCAGAGTTTGTATTGGTTTTTTATTGTTGAAAAACTACCTTCTCATTAATAAAATCCTAAATTTCTTTCTTTCCAATTTTTGTACCCGGCTTCTTTTCAATTCTTTTTAATCTCCTCTCGCTTTGTTTTTTCATTCCCTGGAAACCATTTCTGTTTTGTCCATTTTATTTGAATTTTCAAAATCGCGCACTTTCTTGTCACACTTTCACTCATTTGGTGTTATTTACATACATATTTACATTACTTATAAACTGAATACAATATTTGATGATAATTATTTTTGACATTTCTCAGTTCTTACTTTTCCACAATTTCAAATCTTTTATCTCACCATCTCTGTTCCCTGATTGGCTATTTTCATCAAGAAGTTTCTTGTTCTCCCATTGGATATTTTTAGTTAGATACAATTTCATATACTGTATGTTTCAAGCTTATAATTTTGTTGATCACATTTAATTCAGAATGATTTTGTAAATCTAGACTTTTTTGTTGTATTTTAAACAATTATAGGTTGTATTCATTTTGACAATGTATGAAAATGATTGCATTATAGTATTTGCATATTTTCACCTATCAATATTATATAGAGGCTTCATAAAGGAAATAGAATCTCAAAAAAAATGTAAAACAATTTCTCATGAACTACTAACTATTAATTATTTATTATTTTTGTGGTTTATTTATGAAATTATTTCTTTTTCATCTTTAAAATATATTACTGGTCCTTCCTAACATATATATATATATATATATATATATATATATATATATATATATATATATATATATATATATATAAATGCACGAACAATATAGATTACAGTTAAAAATAGGAATGACACTATCAATGAATATTGAATTAAAAAATATCATATATAATAAATGCAATAAAATCTCAAAAACAAAGGTAATATTATATAAAATAATCCAACAATAAATGTAGAATAACAGTTAAAAACGAAGGTAAAATTATATAAAATAATCCAACAATAAATGTAGAATTTCAGTTACAATTGCATACATTTATTAAAATACATTCACCATGCTAAAATTGTGTTAATATACATTTACTAAAATAATAAAAACCAAATTAGCACAATTGATGAGTAACTGAGACATATGCATCATGACGAGACAAATATATATTGTTATCAATGGTATAAATGATCTTTCAATCATGAATACCAAAGTAGCACAATTGATGAGTAACTGAGACATATGCATCATGACGAGACAAATATATATATATATATATATATATATATATATATATATATATATATGTATATATATTGTTATCAATGGTATAAATTATGTTTCAATCATGAATACATTTTTTGAGTGACAAGTTCATGAAAAAGTGATCTCTCATTTTCCACAATCCACATTTTGACCTTTTTTTTGAATTGTGGATATTATAGTTATTCTTTAGGTAATCCGGTACCATATTATGTAACCTCGGTCCTAGGTATGTTGCATTCCGCTGACCTATGGTTTTGTTACAGCACGGTATTACGCTTTTATTTTTATATCTTGTGTTATGGTTGTGGTTTGAATTTTCTAAGATGACATTTCCTTATTTCCTTTTTTGACATTTTTCAAAATATTTCAACAGAAGAGTTGTCTGATATCGGTTGGACTGATAGAATACCTGGTAAATATTTTGAAATTTGTGAGTATATTTCTTTGCATTTGTTTTAATATATTCCATTCTCTTTCGATTTTTTTTGAAAGAGGACTATTTTGTAATATCTGGATTATACTGTAATATTTGGCTACTTTGTGTTAGAATGTGTGTCTTGAGGAACTGTGTATTGTGATATCTGTACATGAAGGTTAATAGAAAAATGAAAAATTATGTTTGTTATACCATTTTGTCAAATATTAAGACTGTTAGACTACAAGCCCAGGTCAATTTTGGGGGGTCATGTGACCCAGCATGAATTACATTCAGAATTATAGTGCAATACGAAACAAGTCCTTAAGGTACTGTAGGTAAAAGACACTCTCCATCGAGGGAAGAAATATTTTGACAGAATATTCTTGAACGGCATTGCTGCCGTACAAAAATAACGGAACTGAATGCCAGGAAATACATTCATTTTCCTCAAATTTATTCCCCCAATATAGGTGATTTACTACTGTACGGCGTTTGTATAATTAAATTTTAACAACTACGTAGATTCAATTTTTAGCAACGCCGTACATGTTTGCCGGTACAGGGGTGAGAAGCCCAGCACGCAAACTCCTACTTAGACATGTATGGTTCAAGATCATTGCAAAATGTACGGCATCGATTCCACAATATTATTTAACACGTGAAATGATTTTCAGGAACTATTCCGACTAAAAATTATGGTTAATAAAACATAAATAAAAAAATACCTGCATTTGGGGTTTACATTTTTCAAAGAAAGATCATAAATTCATGTACGGTAACCGGTTTTTGGATATAATGTGACTAAATATTATTGTTTTACGTAATAGCAGGCTATAATTGATGGAACTAAATAAAAATATAATAAAAAAAAATCCGAAATCCATAAGATTTTTTAATTGCACTGTGCTCCATTAGAGGAGTAATTTTTAGAATTTTATTGCTATTTCTTTATTTTTCAAACATATCCAACGAAAAACAATCATGCCGTACATTTTTAATTTGAGGATTTTTCACAGCTGATAAGATTGTGAATTCCCAACTAACATTATAGGAAAATTATACCAGGCAGAGGGGTAAAATGGCTTGAAGAAGTCCGAATTTACCTATTTCTGACCAAATATTCAACTACTAACTAACTCCAAAGTTATAATTCGAGTTATAAAAACCGTAACTGAGACCATCGGATCTCCTTCAAAAACCATAAACTTAATAGGCGTAGTGTATAGTATAAAATTACTTGTTATGAACTTCAAATATACCTTCACAGCCTCATGGGTCGATAGAGTTGTTCATTAGGTTAAATTTCACCTAAAGGTGACCAGCAAAATGTGTTCGAAATACTTGAACTTTCAGGGAATACTTTCTAGTAAATATTAACCTAATTATTACCTCATGTATGTTCACATAGTCTGAGAATAATCAAGTTGGTAAACAGGTCTACTATACACTCTACATTACCTATTTTGGCACCAATTAAGTTGCCTGGGCATTTTTTGTCCTAGTTTATACCTACTGTTCCACAATGAGATTACTACAATATTTGTCTAACTAGACTAAATGTCTACAACAAAGTAGAAGTTACCAAAAATTAATTCCTCAAAGTAACTTGGTCTATTATCAGATATTAAAGCCTAAATCGATTCGGATGAGCATGACATGATACAATTTACTCTCCTCAAATAATTTATTTTGGAGCTGAATTTTAGAAATCTATTAAGTGCCAAGTAGAAATTTGAATAGAAATAATAACCCATACAAGTATACCATTAACTACTATCGATTAGCTGCCAGAAAGGGAATATATTCCGAACCTACACTTCCCAAAGTCCAAAGATCAGAGCCATCATGTTACTTATGTGGTACATAAGAATATTCTACTATGTGCTCCATGTCTTTTGATTTCAGTAACTATTTCAAAACATTCATCGTCCATTTTTATGAATAAAATATGAAAGCCAATAAGTGTTAACCATCGACGAAGGCAATACAAAACAGACTTATGTTAGGTTATGCCGGTAATGGATTGATTGAATGAATGCATAGATAAGCTGCGTTCAACAAGCTTCGTCTGTCGCCAGCGGTAAACTACTGCCGTGACGTTTTCAATGATACGACATAATGAAATTCAATGAAGTTGGTCCAGCTGAAGGAAATGGGTAAGAAAATGTATTGAATAAAGTGCAAGAAAACGACAGCAAATAGCAGAACAATAAAAGATTGATGTGTAAAAATGATGACTCCGAAAATTTCAACACTAATCATTGCGGCATCCGGAAACGTCGAATCAAAGATTTTAAGTAGATCATAAAATCTTGATTTTTTGAGAGGTAGTCACAATTGACACAAATTAAATAAGATATTTCCGAGAACGGCATTCTGCAAAGTTAGCATTCTAAGAGTACTTTCAGACTATGCGGAACGCGGCCACGTCAAACTACAATTTTTGAGCTAATCACTACACACCATTTGATAGTTGAAATTTTATGATTGGCTTGGTCTCTTCGACAGAGATTCCCTCCTTACACTGAGATAACATTATCATGGATATTAAAATGTGCACTGAATACAGCTATCGCGAATTTTCAATACCACTAATATTTTATGTTCAATAGGCGTGGCGGAAAATTTTGAAATACTCTTCCGTAATGTGGGTACACATTCATTATTTACGAAAAAACCTTTATTTCGGTAATAAACTTAAGTTTAACGAAGTTTGAAGCCATTTTACTAATATTTTTTCAATAGTGCGCGAAAACAGCTCGCAGGTGTCATGGCGTCGGCTCTGACGTCACGCCTAGGTAATCAGGTCATTGTGTCTATGCGTAGCGAAGAAAGTAAACAAAACATTTAATTAATTCGTGTGATAAAAATGAATTCCAAAGTTTATAAGTGGTGTGCAGTACCGCAGTGTAAAAACACATCAATAAGAACACCCAACAAAGTGTTTGTACATGTTCCAAACAAGAAAATAATGAGAGATAAGTGGTTGAAGCTCGCAAGGCGAAACCCGAACGACGTAGTCACGAATTCGCCACTTTATTTCTGTGAAGACCACTTTGATGTGAGTATGTTATCATATATTTATATTTCTCAAACTTAAAACGTTTGTTTGACGTGAAATAGTTGAAATATTGAGGCTATGGAATAACTAATTTATTGAAGTTATGTTTGTTTTGGTCTTGTCTATCATTCTTATTATCAATTTTAATCGTTTACTTTTCTTTTTGCAGTTGCCGAATGATATGGAAAATTATATGGAGTATCATGTGATGGGGTCAGTATCACAAGTACGTATGAAACCAGGATGTATGCCCCATAAATTTATATGCCAACCAGACAGGAAATTACGAACATCTGACACAACAGAGCGACCCTGACAAATTTATTGTAAAAATAACCTATGAAAGTTAAATAAACTCGCATAAACGAGTTTGATTATATCTAAGTTGGTTGTATCTAGGGTAAAGATAAATACAAAATTTACTTACAAGGAAGTTTTCACGTTTCTAAACTCGGACGAGCAAAATTCTCGATTTGTTGCGAGGTAATCGCCCAACATCATTACATCAATCCTGGGCAAATTTGAGCTATTTGCCTTAACAAAGCTTGGTTTCATTGTTATAGTAGAGTGGAGACGATAAATCACACGTAAAATAATAAAAGATCAATCCAAATGCGTAATCAGTAGTATTCACAACCACAAAACACAGAGAATGAGTGTATTGACTTGACATTGACTGACAGCGGAGTTCACCTAAGCGTGACGTCATGCGCTGTGATTGGTGTTTCAGTCAAAATGGCCGATTGCAGTATTTTAATGTTTTATTTTATTGAAAATCTTAATAATCTGAATTTTTTAAATAAAACTAAAGCAGTGTTTTAAATTTTTTTAATATGAATTTTCCCCTAAAACCATTATATCGACGATTTTTTTATACTGTCGTCATGCCTATTCCAGAATAAATACTTATTACGGGGTTTTGTAGTATATATCGTTTTCTTGTAGTAACTGGGTTTAGCTAGAGAGAGAAACTTGGTTTTACCATCAACAAGAAGTAGAAAATAATGTTAATTTTTTCTCCGTATTGGGAATTAAAGTGATCATTTTAGTGTTCCTGCTCAGAATATTGAATAACAACAATATAAATGTATTATCTACGATTCCAATCCAACTAGAGAACGGAACGTATAGACATATCGCATGAAAAGACATGCCATAAAAAAAAATATTTCATCACGTGACCACAATGTGAAAGGGTCAGAAATCCCAAGATTAGGAAAATGGACTTCAAAAATGGACTTCAAAGTAAAAAAATTGGTGTATATGACGAAATCAGTTTCTGCAGTGTTTGATGAAGAATGTTGAGGAAGAACACTTGATTTTATGAATTTTTTCCATACAAATTTGATATTTGGAAGGGGCCCACTTGTTTAATATAAGTTAAATTCAACATCATCACAGAAAAGTTTGTATCGCAAATAAAATCCGAACTAGATGTGAATGCGAAACCATCACTTGCATTCATTCTCTGCTGTACGTTTCTTGAAAGTAATTTTTTCTTACGCCATGTTCATCTTCAAAGCTTTTACGAATAAACATGTAGGTTAAGATACACAATATGCAGTAAACATTTATTATCTTCTAACCTTCTACTGTTTGTTTTAATATAGTGTTTATAACCCAAAATAGGTAGAAATGACAAATTTTTTACCATCAGTCAACTATTCTGAAGGCAATTTTACCTATTTATGCCTTCGACTTATTAGGCAAAATGTCTTGATTGCCCCATTTCCGACTTCGGAATTACTTCCATTTTCTTCCCCATATTGGTAAATTTAAGGTAATTATAACGTAAGAATTACCTTCGCCAATTTGGGCGCTGACCTATTTGAAGGTCGAAACGACGTAAATTTTACTTAAAATGTTTATTGGGTTATGTTTTAACGAAATTTTAGGGCCATTAATTACTGTACGGCTTTCACAAAACCTTATTGGCAACATAAAATATTGATTGAAAATTATAATGCCGTTCATATCAGATGGAACATTAGTTAAAATATACGATACTCTGAAACCGTGTAACATGAAAAGTCGAGCTTCAACTATCTGTTTTTCCTGATTCCATCGTACATTATTCTACGGTTCCTTACAATATTTATATTTTACGGTTTTTACTTTGTCGTTTTTTCAAAATACCCCCTTTTTAAATCTCAATAAGAATTTTTTCTACGACCGTGCGTTTTTACCCACTTTCCCGCACGCATTTGAGGTTTGAAAGTGTTACTTTCCCGCTCTAGTGCGGAAAAAACTCACTTTCCCGCCCTAGTGCGGGAAAATGAAGATATGTCAATTTTGACGTTATTATATACATTTCATTGATTTCACCTGTAGTTATTACTATTCTCACTAATTTAGGTTTCAATATTCAATATTACCTAGACTTTTTTCTTGCTTCTCTATTTTTTATTTATTGGAATAAAACAAAAATTGAGATACTTTCATATAACTATGTTCAATCAACCCACATAACAATTAAACTAAGCTGTGTCAGGTGGTTCAGTATGGTACCCAAAGATTTGCTATGATAACCAAGGTATATCATCAAGACGTCAAAGTTTTTAAGTCCAAGCGTCATCAAAGTGACAGATAGTAAGATGCCGGCAGAGAACGCTACCTATATACGCCTACCTAACCCAGAACGTTACACAGGTCACAGTTTCAGACATTCCTGGACAACGTTTCTAGCAGATTCAGGCGGAGGGATAACCAACATAAAACGTCTGGAGGCTGGAAGTGAACAGCTGAAGGATACTTGGAGGACTCTGAAGGACAGAAGAAAACCATCTCAAATAAAATTATTTCATGTACTAACAACTTGCAACCGATGCCGTCTCCGTCGTCGTCATCTTCCATGCATTTTGCAATCTACGAGTGTTACTCTGAACAGCCAGTTACCACCAACTAACTCCGTTGGACCGGCTATTCTCACTCATTTGCAGAATGCAACAAGTTGTGATTTCAATATTAGTTTTCATAATAATTGGTAGATTTTCATTTAAAGTTTTGTATGTAGAAATAAAATATATATATTTTTAATATGCTTTTTAGAAATAATGTTCCCATCTCATGCGTAAAGTGTCTTTCATGCACTTGACTGCTTGCCCGAACTCCGTTCCGCGTCGTTCTGGTCAAAGGCAGTCACGTGCGGGAAAGTATCACTTTCCGCACTTGCTAGGAAAATAACTATTCCCATAGATTCTATTTAATAATACACAGATTTGAGGTATCGGAGAATATCGTGCGTGAAAAGTAAGGACAAGTAAAAATTAAATTAATATCTTTCACCACTTGTTACAAAAATATACTGAACTGAACTATACTATAAGATTGTACATTATACACTCGAATAAAAATACATACAAGTTTATAGTTATTTAATCAACTAGTGTATTAATGGTGACGATTAATGATGGAGATATTTGAACGCGAGAGCGAACCGAGCGCGTTAATGTTCAAGATCATTAATCGCCATTTTGATATACGAGTTGATTACAAAAAAAATCCTTCGACCTCGTTCCTGAGATCAACGTGAAATTTTCGATTTTCGCTTCAACTAGGGGGAAATTTACAATATTTGCATTTGAAAAATACATAAATTTGATAGCGCGAAGGTAATGTGATTTGGAATTCGAATAATAATTGAGTTCGTGTATGTTTAGTTGCCAATACCACAATGAAGCAATAATAGAGATGTCGACCATTAATAGGCTATTAATTGTCGATTTCGGTGTATGTTTGGTTGCATATATCACAATTATGCATTAAAAGATCATTCGAAGGTTAATAGTGGTCATTAACGATCGATTTCGTGTACATTAACAGACTCGTTAATACGAGGTCGCCGGAAAAATATGTTAACCCTTTCACTGCGAAAATGATTTTTGAAATATTACTTCACATGCGCAATATTTTAGGTTGTGCGTATATATACGTCTAGAGCAGTATGGGCCAATTTATCGGGTATTCAAAGAAAACAAATTATATATATTTTGGATTGACATTTATATTAACTGGAACAAACATACAAAATACCATAACTAATGAAAAATAAAAAATGTGTTTTTATGTTATGTTTCTAAACAAGGAATGAGGCACGATGGTACTTCACGCATGTTCGACACATATGTCTGATTTCCCGTCTTTTGTGCTGTTTCGCGCAAACTTCACATCGTTGTATTTTTAGTCCTGGGAATTAATTTAAGGGAATGTCTTTCAGTCAAACGTAATTCTCGATTCCGATCTAGTACTAGTCTGCCTATACTGCGAAAAGGAACCGGTGTATTATATTTTGAAATATTGTTTTTGTACACGCTCCTTAAAACTACATCAGGATAAAAAAAAATGCTACTTTTACTGACTTGTTCGTAAAGTATTGCCATAGCCATGGCAACACTTCACGGACAAGTTCGTAAAAGTTGCAATTTTGGAAAAAATTTAAGTTCCTAAAGTTGCCATACTTGATTGATTATTGATATTTCTTTATTTTGATGGTAGAAATAAAATGCTTTTATATGAAACATTATTTGATAAACTTGTACAAAAAATATTGTATGTAGGTTCGCGGACTCATCTTCATATTACGGACTCAGCTTCATGCGTGCTCGTTAAAGTGTATCCAATGTCAGTTGAATATATACAGGGTGTCACAAAATTCAATACAAATATTTCAAGGGCGCATTCCTTGGGTCAAAATAAGACTTTTTTTCCCATAAATGTGTCCTAAAATTCACCCCCTCTAAGCTACAGACATCGCAAGTTGCGCGAAAAAAATCGTAAATTTTGAATTGTGGCTATAATTATGCATCAAATGTCGGAAAATGCACAGGCTTTGGTTTTTTGGACGCTCTATTCATTTCTTGCTTTGTACTACTGTCGCAGCGCTTCGAGGCCTTATATTGACTTCCCGGCTCTAGTAAGTTCCGCTGCTGGAATATTCGTGAACATTTTTCGAATATTCGCGCGGCGTAATGCTGGTTCTCGATTCGTTTCCGCTCTAGACTCGCTGTGTTTTCTTTTAATCCTGGCCAGTGGCGTTTCATTTTCCAGGGGCGTACTATGGATTCGTAACAATACATCCGTTTATGTTTAATGCACGGAGAACAAAGAAGATCTATGTTCGTGTTCTTTAAATAAAATTTTCATCTTTTTTTGTTTTTTAGCTTTTATAACTTGGCAACCACGCATTATGAAATTATAATTACCGATTTGACAAAACATTTATATTCATTTTTTATCTAAAATTTCCATATATCTTTTCTCAACGACAACCACCGTCCATAACATGGCAACAGCGCATTTCTGCAAAGACGATTTATTTTGCAAAATTCACTTGATTTAATAGATATAGTATCCAATTTGAACAATTCCCATACCAGATTTCCAATAATACGAAGTGACCAACTTGGCAACAACGCATTTTCTGGAGACGAAAATTACACGAAAAAAATTGATTGAGCAGAAGAGTTATCTCGATATTCTCCAAGTAATTTTTTTTTTTATGTTCTGGTTCCCACGAAAAGGGATATCCTGTAATGTTCAGAGAACATCGTGGGAACCAAGGGAAAGAAGGTAGGAGTTGGTGTTCTTCTTAAATTTCTGGAGGTTGTATGCCCCGGGGAACACCTCCCTAGGCAATGAGTTCCAAAGCCTCGCTGTTCGTTGGATGAACGAGTCTTTGGAAAGTGATGTTCTGCAGGTCTCCAAAGTGACCACGAAGGGGTGTGATGACTGAACTTGACGGGTTAGTCTTGAAGAGACTGCCAAAGCAGGAACGATTGTTGATATTTCAGAAGAGCATCGCCCATGAAGATATCTATAAAATAGAGACAAATCGCCAACTTTTCTACGGTGTTCCAGACAAGTGAGCGAGTTTGTAAGCGAGGCATCACCGACGAGACGAATTGCCCTTTTTTGGACAGAATCCAATAGCCTCAGGATATGTTTAGGTGCCGCGCTCCAAATATGGGAACAGTATTCCAGGACAGGTCGGATCTGTGCCTTATAGATCATAAGCAGCTGAGTGGGGTGAAATAGCTCTTGGCACGAAACAAAAAAACAAGTTTTTGGGATGCACTTTGGCAATGGACCTCACGTGATTTTCCCAGGAAAGGTTATTGCTGATAGTAATACCAAGCATCGATATGGATGACTTCAGTGGTATGGTTACTCCTGACAAAGTTATGTTAGGCACAGTGAGATCGGCTTTTTTAGAGAAAAGACATGCTTGTGTTTTGTTTGCATTGAATTCTACCAAGTTATTAGATCCCCACTCGAGAATTGTTGCTAAGTCCATATTTATATTATTAACATTTCTTCCTCGTTCATTTCTGGTTTCACGGGCTGATATGGGGGCCCTGGAAGAGAAAGCGGTATGGAGGGTACTATCATCGGCAAAGCTGTGTACTGGACATGAAGTTGCTTTCAACAGGTCGTTGATGTGAAGTAGAAATAGTGTTGGTGCGAGAATAGATCCTTGCGGAACACCAGCATTTATGAGTAGAGTGTCAGATGAAACTCCATCGACCACTACATGGAGAGACCTGTTTGAGAGAAAACTAGCAAGCAGAGAACACAGCTGAGGGGGCAAGCCATAAGACGGAAGCTTGGCGAGGAGTCCCTGGTGCCAAACTCGATCGAACGCCTTGGAGATATCTAATGCCACAGCTAAAGTTTCTCCATACTTTTCAATAGATAGCTGCCATATATGTGAGACGTAAGCGAGCAGGTCACCAGTTGATCTCTGATGGCGGAAGCCATATTGCCTATTTCTATAAAACTATACCAAATGATTTCTAGAGTCCATAACTTGGCAACAGCACATTTCCGCAAAGTTCAATATCATTGCACGATTTGCCTGATTGATTGGTATAGTAATCACTTCAAATCATCCCCATATCAGATTTTTGCTAATCCGAAGTAACCAACTTGGCAACAACGCATTTCTGCAAAACAAAAATTGTACCATTAGAATTGGTCAAGGGTATACAAACGCGATTGTATTTTATTTTTTAATAAGTATCACAATTTTTTTATCGCTTCGGAGAATTTCCCAAGATTGGATATTCCGAAGATTCAGCTAGACTAATTTTGCAGATGAGAGATATAAATGACATCGTCAGCAAGTGTATCCAAATACAGTAATCCTATCTAATTTTTATTTCCGATGCGTATATATACGTCTAGAGCAGTTAAGCGGCTAGCGTATATATACGTCATGAGCATTGAAAGGGTTAATAAAGTATGGAGAGGACGAATTTACCAAAAATATTCTGTAAATAACTACGAAGAACTTTTTATAACTTATTACTACAAATAACATTTAGTTCTTATTAATTTTAATTATGGCTTGTGAAAGTGAGAGAACAAATTAACATGTATATGTGCGTGTATGAGCATCTGCGGATACATATTTTTTTCAGTATTTCGTTACCAATGGCTGTTTCTGTGATTTTACTTACTTTTAGAAAAAAAAATTAATTTTAGTCAGAATTTGTTTATAACAAATGGTTTAATCAATAAACAATTAAATTATTGATAAAAATTTCTCTTTGTTACTCTCTTGATAAAGGCCAATTATGATTTTTAAAGAAAAAATAATTTCTTAAATAATTATTCAGGCAATCGAAATATAAAAAAAGATATTATATATAATAAAAAAATGTTTTTGAGATTTTTTTGATTTTTTTTTAATCATGACAACAAAATGGTGAAAAACTTTTTTTTATATAGCAAACTTGTCTATTTCTTTATAAATAATTTATTAACAAATGACGTAAAACAAATTTACCCAGCGTTACTTAATGCCATTGTTAGATGCGAAAACGACAATAACATAACATTTGTTTAACAAAATGTTTTTAATCTTTCATTAATTTTTAGCTTTGAACAATTATAATAAACAAAGTAAAAAACTTTTATTAACTTTTATCTCGAGATTTTCTTGAGTATATATAAATATATATATATATATATATATATATATATATATATATATATATATATATATATATATAGTAAGAAAAGCTCCAAGGAGCAAAAAATGTATAAATCAAGTTTTTAAACTTTTTTGTCACCATTTGTGAAAACGGAGGTCGGAAAAAAACTTGTTAGTTAACAATTGTATAACTTTCTTAAAAATCAATAAGAATTTTAGACTAGGAGGAATCCGCACATGAGTACCGAAAACTATTCCATCTCAATTTTTTTATGCGATCTTCTACAAATTGCCCTACTGATGATATAAATGCATGTTGCCATGGGGCCGAAATTGTTTAAACAATTACAAGGAATTGTTATTTTTCAACCGGACTTTATTGAAATACAAATTAAAAAGGTCCCATGACTTTTCACGATGAAGTTAATATTTTTAGAGATATTTGACCCATGAAAAATATATAAAAAAAATATAAATAAAATTGTTTTTATAATTCTTCATTCAATAGTTAATAATATTCTCAATAGATATTTAGAAAAAATTCATTGTTTATACCTGTTTTTTTATTGTTAATTTCGCGCGCTCACAAGTATGCGTCGTACCCGGTTTGTGAAATTTTACCTGCTTTACACGCATTTACGGGTTGTCATACGACTAGTAAAATTGGCACAAAAAAAAACTTTAGAAATGATAAAAGTAGAAGAAAATCGTGATGCTTTAGTCCCTCTTGGCAATGGCTTGGATTTAAGTACTAAGGAGTTGAAAGGCTTAGAAACATTGTATTTAAATATTTTGGCTAGACAAAGTATTTTTTCTCGTTGCTTTGGCACTAATATTAATTTATCGAAAATTCCGTGCACATCAGATGCCTTTCATTTGCATGCACTTAGAGCTTCTGCTCAAACATACCTTTGGAAAAATGCATTAATTCCCCGATATGAAACATTAGATTTTACGAATTTCGGATACAAACTAGAGAATGGTACTTTTCTACCTTTATTTATAAACAAAAGCCCATTTCCAACTGATCTTAAAAAACCGTGTAATTGTAAGAAATCCTGTGCAACCAAAGCTTGTTACTGTAAAAAAATTATATTAGTTGCATACTTCTATGTGGTTGTGATTCAGAAGACTGTAAGAATATAATATATAAAAATGATATTGATAATAAATAAATACTTATTTTTAAATTTCGTTTCATTATTTCATACTTCTACATCTATAACCTTCGTTTGAAGAAGCTATTCAATGTAATTACTTTCTGTTTTAATAACATAAAAGTAATATAAACTGATGAAAATGTAATTTTAATTACATGTTCCGATTCATGCTTAAATTACTTTTGTATAATTGATTCCAGAAAAAAATTTGTTTGAAACAAATTGTAGACAATTTCATTATTAGTACCCAAATTTGAGATTTTTCAAACCTTTGAAAATTCATATCTCTAAAAATATCAACTATATCGTGGAAAGTCACGAGACATTTTTAATTTTTATTTCCATAAAGGATATTAAAAAAATTTGTCCGGTTTAAAAATAACAATTCCTTGCAATTGTTTAAACAATTTCGGTTTAAACAATATGGCACAGGGTTGCCCCATGGCAACATGCATTTATATCATCAGTAGGGCAATTTGAAGAGGATCGCATAAAAAAATTGAGGTGGAATAGTTTTCGGTACTCATGCGCCGATTCCTCCTAGTCTATTTCTTTCCAACGGAACTTTATTCTTCCAAGTGTTGAGATGACAGCATAATTTTTTCCAATGTTCAAATTGATATTTAATACTATAAAATAATCATTTTATGTGTTATACTATTTTCAGCAGCAGTTTTCGGCCATAAATTAAAATTATAAATATTAGTGTTAGAGTGCTGGGGACTTTTTTATTGGAAATTTCCTCCTTTTTAGAATATTGTTTCAAAATTTCTTAATTATCGATAGTTTTTCAATTATAAGCGAAAAACTAAATGCCTTTTTCCCTCTTAATTTGTTAATAACAATTGCAATTTTTTATGTGCTGTAAATTCTTCGAAAAACATTTTTCCACCCATTATTTCGAATCCAATGAGCTATCCCTCATATTTTTATCAATAATATCAATATCAATATCAATAATTACACCATTTCGAACTTGTTGATCAGACTAGTTATAATATATAATGAAGTGAATACATTTGTTTATATAAATGATGTTCCTTTGAATTTACATATATGTTTGTTCCCCTCGTTCGTAGGGAAAGTCCAACCCTGAACTCCAATCGTTGGGAAGGTACTCGCTGTCGTATTTCTGCCCCCAGGAGAACAGTTACAATTACACAATTGCCGTCGACATAAAAAATAAATAAACTGTTGACGATGATGAATGGAAAAATAATCATCTGCTCGAGTGCGGCACGTTGTGGCACACTTAGCAAATCGGACGGGAATTTGCTAAAAACCGTTGAGAGTTGGTAAGCCATTCGATCGGAACTACAGTGACTTTCAATATTATTCGTTGGTGGAAAATGGTATGTTGGACTCAAGTCAAAGTTTATTCATGTATAAAAATCCAAACAGGCGACCTTATGATTTAACATAATCACTTGGCACCTAACAACAGAACGTAAACGAGTTTTTCTAATTTTGACATTTAAAGTGACACTTTTCAAAACTTGTTGACGTTATGAAAGGTTTTACTTTTCATCACCAGTTGCGAAAAGTAACATTTTTCGCGACTGGTGATGAAATAGTATATTACATTACTAGTGCGCAAAGTGACATTTTTCACACGAGTGGGAAATATTATGGCACGTGGCGTAAGCCGAGTGCGGCAATCACACGAGTGTGAAAAATCACTTTCGCGCGAGTAATGTACGCTATTTTTCCTACGACCACCTATTTTAATAAACAATATGTAAATATTAGATCGTGTAAATTGAGTTGCCTGACTAATCTTACGTTTTATATGTGACAGTCTATGTTTGAATATTGTTTCTATAAAAAGTACACATGAATTTAGAATCACTTTTATAGTGAAATTAAGAAATAACGATAATTAACGTTTATTTGAAAAAATTACAAAAAGTAAGTACTTATTAGATACAACTGGGGAACAAATTGAATTATTTGGAACCATAAAAATTAAAAGTAAATTGGTTATTGTTACAATTTGTGGTGGGCTGTTCAGTACCCTCTGATCAACGCATACAACTTACACGAAATTTGGAACTAAAAAGAAACGTAGCCTTTTTCATTGTTCTTGGTAGAAACACACTGATACTTACATTAGACATAATTCACAGTAACCCAAAACAGTTTGTATTATTGTCAAGTCATCTGTCATCATTTCAGCCAGTGAACATCGTTTCAAAATGGATTATTAATTTGAAGAATATACAGATATTCATTTCGTTTATGGTGCAACAGGGGGAAATGCCAGAGCCGCTGCTGAATTGTATCAACATAGATATCAAACAGACATCATCCACATTTCACTACTTTTATAGCTGCGCATCAACGATTGGAGGAAATGTGGACCATTAAATTCAGTGAACACCATTGTGGTGCGAATAGAACAAAAAGAAATAATGTTACGGAAGAACAAATTGTTGAACGACTAGCAGCAGATCCTTCTAACAGCACTCGGGCGATTTCGTATAGGTTGCAAGTATCGCAATCAACAGTAAGTCTGCTAGCACGTGAACAACTATTGTATCCATTTCGCCTACAGAAGGTGATGGCCCTAGATGCTGGTGACTATGGCCCTCGTAGATTTTTTGTGAATGGTTTTTGTGGATGTATGTATGAAGAGCAAACGACTCTCCTAGATATGCTCCATTCACGGATGTTTCACAAGAGATGGATAATTCAATAGTAGAAACAGCCATTTATGGGATGAACAAAATCCGCATGGAATGTTTCGAAATGGCTACCAACAGAAGTTTTCAGTGAATATTTGGGTGGGAATTATCGAAAATCGTAACGTTGGACCATATCTTCTTAGTCTCTGTTTGAATGGGCAGAACTACCGAGTGTTTCTTGAGCATATTTTACCTGGGCTACTTGAAGACGTACCTCTATTGGTTCCTCAAAGAATGTGGTATCAATATGACGGAGCACCGGCCCATTTCCAACGAATCGTTCGTCAATTTCTTGATCAAACATTCCATGATCGGTGGATAGATAGACGTGGTCCCATACATTGGCCTGCACGTTCTCCGGATTTAACTCCACTAGACTTTTTTTGTGGGAATACTTACAATTGTTTTAATGCGTTTTTTGTTCCTATGTAGTGTACCCCCTAAACAGATTCTATCATTTGAGTATATATTAATACACAATAATTGTTTTTCTTCATAAAAAACATGTTGATTGGATAATATTTTCCTAGATAATTGAATCAGAAAGGGCTTTGATAATGATACTCCAACATAAACATCAACAGATTAAGAGTACTTATCTTCAGTTTTTCGCAAAAATTATTTCAGACCTAAACTTTTAACTGGAGTAGTATGAATTTGAGGTTGGGTTTGTTTGAAAGTTGATCTGTCAAGGAAGTATGGTAACAAATCAGAGAATCCGCGACATCGATTCGATCAAATAATATGATGAATGATAAAATAGGGTTATCGGTCTCATTCTGACTCATCCGTACTATGTTTCCGATTCTCCCAACATTAAAATAATGTTCAGGAGGTTGACACATATTCCGATATGTTCTAAGAAATTAGCGTTATGCGATTATTGCACATAGGAAATTATGTCTCCATCAAGGACTTATCTTCAGTTTTTCTCAATTATCTCAGAAACCTCCACTTTTAGGCACATGGAATATTATGACTTTTAGGTTCAGTATTGTTGTGTTGCTTCCTGCCGAATTTAGTTCCCATCCAATGGATGGATTTTGAATAATTGAATGGCAAAAATTTGAAGTTTGCCATTTTCACAAATGTCAGTTGAAGGAATAATTATCACTGCACTGAATACCGTTTTGCAAGGGCTTCCAAATGGCATATGCAAGTCAAGTTCGTGCTATATAGTTTCTGTCATTTTTTAATAGTGACACTTCCGTTCGACAGATGACAGCCAAAAATGAATGGTCGTGTTCGGGGCAGAAACTGTATCTTCATACCAAATTTCAGCACGATTGGTCAAATGGTTTGGCAGTTATCGTGGAAGATTACAGACAGACAGACAGACTTCACTCTGGAAATAGCCTCAATCTCAAAATCCGTTGATTTCTCGATTTTTTATTCGCACGATTACATTACTTGACCATTGGGGGTCCGGTCAAGTAATATATATTAACAAACATTATTTTATCCAAACTTGTTCAGTAAGAATACCCATTTGGTGTTCAAACTAATACGCTTTCAAGTGAGTATATTGTCACTTGGAAAATTTCAAAACAATGAATGAAAATGAGTGAAATGTGTTATTAAATTTCATCCACGACAGACAGCCATATGGACAACAGAAAAAAATGATTAAAAAATAGTAAATAACATATTTCTTGTTGGCCGGGGTAAATGGAAGAACATTCAACAGGAGTTTCGCACGAAACTTCTGTTGATCTATGACTTGGTGTATTTTGGCATTTCCATAAGAGTCATAAATTATACAAATCCACACTCGACAGGACAGGAATGCAGAACCTAATAATATGTACATAAAATTTACACATAATAGGTACAAGATAACAGAAATGCCGTATTATTCATACTTTCGCGGAATGATTACTTCGCTTGGATTGTCACAAAATCTTTGTATTCGGAAATTTCTCAGAATGAAATACTCACTTTTTGCTTTTCACTCAACCATTGTGGCGTAGGATTAGTGATTATAATTATGCTATCTCCAGGAAACATTCACAGTTTCTTGATTTCAAGAGTTAATTACCAAACGATAAAAAAACTTAACTTTGTCTGTTTGTCTGTCATATCTCAAAACTCAATCTGATGATTTTTTATGGTACACCTTTTTGAAGTCGGACACAAGTTAGGAATAAAAAACGGAACTGTGTGGTTGTTGGTCTCAAAGATATTGATGAAAATGTACGTGAAAAAACAGTTTCTGGTTTGAAATTATAATCTTGTTCAGAAGTTATAATAAGGTGGATATTTTTCAGAAAATTCGTAAACCATGAAGTCATTTTTCGAAGGATTTATAGAACTGTAATCAAAATCGCAAATAAAAAATAAAATCAGCGAATTCGATGAAAAATATCAAATTCCCTTCAATGAACTGAACAATGACTAGTACTTTTTCTGGTACACTAACCCAAGATTTATCAAGAAATGTGAATCCCGTGGACCACTTGTTCCTCAATCATTCTTACTATGGAATTAAAAGAAGTGAAAGAACACTGGATTAGATTAGATTTCTATAAAAAAAGAGTTCATCACAAAAAGTTAAAAAAACTTAACTTTGTCTGTTTGTCTGTCATATCTCAAAACCCAATCTGATGATTTTTTATGGTACACCTTTTTGAAGTCGGACACAAGTTAGGAATAAAAAACGGAACTGTGTGGTTGCTGGTCTCAAAGATATTGTTGAGAATGTACGTGAAAAAACAGTTTCTGGTTTGAAATTATAATCTTGTTCAGAAGTTATAATGAGGTGGATATTTTTCAGAAAATTCGTAAACCATGAAGTCAATTTTCGAAGGATTTATAGAACTGTAATCAAAATCGCAAATGAAAAATAAAATCACTGAATTCGATAAAAAATCTCAAATTCCCTCCAATGATCTGAACAATGACTAGCACTTTTTCTGATACAGTAACCCAAGACTTATCAAGAAATGTGAATCCCATGGACCACTTGTTCCTCAATCATTCTTACTATAGAATTAAGAGAAGTGAAAGAACACTGGATTAGATTAGATATCTATAAAAAAAACTTCCAGATTATGCCCTTGATGTATTGGCCTCACTGATAAATGATCAATTTCGAAAATATGTTTTTCCAGATTTTCTGACAAGATCCATTGTTACATCTATACATAAAGGTGATAATCATGACGACGATACAGCAAATTTCTGACCAATTTCTCTCATACCTTCTCTAGATAAAATCATTGGAAAGATGCTTCAAAATGAAATAAAAAACTTCTTGGAGAACCATGACATAATTCCGTCAAATAAGTATAGCTTCCAAGGCCATATTATCATTTCTTTGCGAAGTATACAATTTCAATAGTGGTGACGCTGTTGCGGTAGTCTAGTGGTTTCTCGAAAGTTTTCGACTTTTTTTATCACAAGATTCTATTGGCAAAGCTTCACCACGATGGTTTAAGGGATGTAGAATACAAATCAATGGTGTCTTATCTAACCGATCGTTACAAAATAGTAAAACCTTTAACTTTACCAAATTGCACACCTGTAAATTGCTGTGATGTTGAACTGACTCCGCTATTTTTTAATTATACAATAACGTAGTATACTAACCGTATGAATCGCCAATATCAGATGGCATCCATCCAATTATGCTACAGGAAGGAATTGACCTACTAGCGCCCAAAATATGCATGGTATTAAGAGCCAGTCCTCTACACAAGGACCTATATGCCTACACAAGCGAATCTACAGAAACAGCATTACACCAGCTCTTATGCTAAGTCCGGCCATATACAGGGTGTTATGAATTAATAAAACACACCTGCAACACCAAACTTCTTGTTAGATTGAGAAAACAAGCATCAAGAGCATCGACTGTCTGAGGATGGTCGAACCGAGATTATTTCACTGGGGCGATCTACAGGAAATATATCCTTCTCTCTTTACTTGGGCGTTGAGTTGTTTATCCAGGAAGTACGTACCGGGTTTCAGAAAGATTCGAAAAATAATAATGCACTCAGAAAAATATCCATAATATACATATATATTTTATAAAAATTAACAAAGTATTTCATCCGTTCTATAAACGGATAAGATGGTACAATATTCAGAATAAAAAATAGAGTGTAGTTTACTTGAAGTTATTTTTTTATCAGTCTACAAATTAAATAGATTGACGAAAAGCAATAGTGACATCAATTGTTGAAAACGACTGTTGATAATTGTCTTTTGAAAACTTTGGTAACATAAAATTATGGAGATACATTTGAAGACACAGTCACATTATAAATGATTCAATTTGCCCAAATCATAAATACATAAAACATATATGAACTTACGCTTAATCAGCATGGTCAACACTTATTCACTGGAGACGGCTTTTAAACGACAATTAGTTTAATTGTATTATTAGTTTGATTAATCCCGCTGAAATTGTGTATTTTATTTTTACTTCGCACTGTTTATTAGATTATCGATGTATGGATACGGTTTTCTATGAGGTCATGAACTTTTTAGTTGAGGTTTTTCGTTGACTTATCTCTTGAAGCGTTGATAAATTATAGGTAACTTTGGAAAAAATACTGGTTTACTCGTGAATTCACTTGATTTGAATATATTTTTCCTCAATGGCTTCTTGAATTAACTGCAAGACGACTACATTCTCACTTTTCTCATCTTTATGTCACTATATTGTGATCGAATGCAATCTAACCTCATTACCGGAGCAACGTCTATGTAATGACTTTTTTTAACTGAAGGACTCATCACTTGAATTTTCACTTTTCTATTCATCTATAATGACCGTCGGAATGGCCATGTTATATAGACTTTTCTCTATTGCACTATGAACTGATTGAACATGTTACTGTATTGACTTCTGTTCTCAGAATAACCCTTTCCTTGCGATGGAGGTTTGTTTTTATATCAATCTGCTCATCCGCGGAGGGGGAGAACTGTTTATTACCGTGGGTAATTTTTTGTTACTTGTCATAATAAATCAGCGGCTTGATAATTAATGGCTTGCTATTGTCAACGCAAATGGATAAAGACGAATAATTTATGTCTTTCGCGGGTGAGTTACATTAATGGGCTTCATAAAAATGTATAAAAAACAGATTTATAGTATTTGGTAGTCGGAGGGCAATTAGGCGCTCTCAACAAATAATAATTTATAGAGACTTTGTTTAACAAGAAATTCTTCGGATATGCGTAACTAGGAGGTGACGATTTATTAATAGCTCTATCGGGAAAAAGGGTGACTTTTTTATAGTAATTTTTAAGTGCATTTCCTTGTCTGAACATATGATGAAGTATTTTTAACGGGCATGTGCCTATCAGTTTTAGTCGCGTATTTAACTTTAGAATTTATTTTCATTCCTATTGAATTTGTTTTCTGGCTATAACGTTCATATTCAGTTATATCGTGTTGTTTCTTATGAATGCAAGTTTTTCTGTAATTATGGGGCATGACACTCAGAAAAGGTGGAAACTTCTGAGGAACAAAGAGGTCTTGCTGGGCACCTTTCTAGACATCGAAGAAGCATTCAACAATACATCTCTGAACTCAATATCAAGGGCATTGAGAAGAAAATACATCGATGAGACCTGCTACAGGTGGATAGACTGAATGCTAGGAGAAAGAATAATCTACTCTCCTCTTGTGTGGGAAACACTGGCGGACAAAGATAACCAGGGGCTGACCGCAAGGGGGTCCCCACTGCTCTGAAACCTGGTGGTAGAGGACCTGCTAACCCCACTAGAAAGGATTGGACAAGAACACTTGGATACGCAGACATAGTCATCATAGTCAAAGGAAAATTCATCACCACAATTAGGGAAAGAACTTCATTACACGCTTTATATTAGCTTCACTTGTATGTTTGTTTGTTTGTAACCTTTGGGCGCGATTTTGACCAACTTCCAGACGTCCGAATGATTTGAAATTTGGCAGGTGTACATAATTCCGGTGACAATGCAATAAGAAATTTTGTGTGAAGATAAAACAAAATGGCGGCTCCAATATGGCGTACGAGTTTTGTGATTAGGGTCCGATTCGCTTCAAAATTGGTATCCAAAGGTTTTTGTGGTCGGAGATTATGATTTTTTTGTCAAAATTGGAAAATTCAAGATGGCAACTCCAAAATGGGACATGAGTTTTGTGATTATGGTCTGATTCTATTCAAAATTGGTGTGTGAAGGTTTTTGAGGTCGGATATTATAATTTTTTTGTAAAAATTGGAAAATTCAAGATGACGGCTTTAAAATGGCGGCCGAGATTTGTGATTATGGTCTGATTCTATTCAAAATTGGTATGTGGGGGTTTTTGTGCTCGAATATTATGATTCTGTTGTGAAAATTGAGAAATTCAAGATGGAGGCCGAATTTTGTGATTATGGTCTAACTCTATTCAAAATTGGTGTGGGGGTTTTTGGGGTCGAATATTATGATTTTTTTGTAAAAATTGGAAAATTCAAGATGGCGGCTTCAAAATGGCGGCCGAGTTTTGTGATTATGGTCTGATTCTATTCAAAATTGGTATGTGGGGGTTTTTGGGGTCGAACATTATGATTCTTTTATAAAAATTGAAGAATTCAATATGGCGGCTTCAAAATGGCGGCCGAGTTTTGTGATTATGGTCTGATTCTATTCAAAATTGGTATGGGGGGGTTTTTGGGGTCGGAGATTATGATTACCTAATTTGATAAGATCATTCCATTTTTAATTTGCAAAAAAATAATAAAAATAATAGTTAAAAAAAAACACGCTTTTATAAATAAACCACACTAAAAAGTAGGAAATAAATAATAGTTTGAAAAAACTAAAAAACACCCTTTTATAGAAAACCAGACCAAAAAATTATAAAATAAGAAAAAATTATTTTATTTAAAAAAAAGCGTGGGTTGCATGGTATCAATAATTATATAGTACATTACACACCGAGGTGATACCATGCACCCCACGCTTTTTTTGAAATATAATAATTCTTTTTTTATTTTCTATTTTTTTAGTCTGATTTTCTATAAAAGCGTGTTTTTCAATTTTTTCTAACTATTATTTATTTTTACACGCTTCAGCTTCACTTGTATGTTTGATACCGTATGTTTGTAACCGACTCCTTTGGGCGCGACTTTGACCCACTTCCAATCGTACGAATGATTTGAAATTTGGCAAGCGTACATAATTCCGGTGACAATGCATTGAGAAATTTTCGTTTGAAAAAAAAAAACAAAATGGCGGCACCAATATGGCGTACGAGTTCCGTGATTATGGTCCGATTAGCTTCAAAATTGGTATCTGAGGGTTTTCGTGGTCAGAGATTATGATTGTCTTGTCAAAACTGGAAAATTCGAATTGGCGGATCCAAAATGTGAGACGAGTTTTGTGATTGTGTTCCGATTCTATTCAAAATTGGTATGTGGGGGTTTTTGGGGTCCAATATTATGATTCTTTTGTAAAAATTCAAAAATTCCAGATGGCGGCTCCAAAATGGCGGATGAGTTTTGTGATTATGGTCCAATTCTATTCAAAATTGGTATGTGGGGGTTTTTGGGGTCGGAGATTGAGATTGTTATGTCAAAATTGGAGGATTCGAAATGGCGGCTCCAAAATGGCGGACGAGTTTTGTGATTATGGTCTGATTCTATTCAAAATTGAAGAATAATAGTTAAAAAAATTAATAATAGTTTGAAAAACTAAAAAACACGCTTCAATAGAAAACAAAACAAAACAGTTGAAAATAAATAATAGTTTAAAAACTAAAGAATACGCTTTAATAGAAAACTGAACTAAAAAGTTGAAAATAATACTAAATGAGTTTGAAATAAGAATACAGTGATTAACAACAAATTTATTTCATCGTAAAAAAGCGTGGGGTTCTTTTTAAGATATTTTCATGATGATTCTACTTTTACCAATATCTGTCCATGAAATATCAACAACAATTGACATCAAGCACCCCACACTTTTTTACGATGAAATAAATTTGTTGTTAATCACTGTATTCTTATTGCAAACTCATTTAAAATCATTTCCGACTTTTTAGTTTATTTTTCTATTGAAGCGTGTTCTTTAGTTTCCAAACTATTATTTATTCATCTGTCTGATTGCATAGACTTTGCCTGGTAGACTTTTCGCTAGTTTATCAATATGAGGTTTCCAAGTTAACTTTGAGTCAATGGTTAGGCCGAGACACTTTACACTATGTGAGGGATTGTGTGACAACGAGAACATAACTGATTGGGTCTTGCTTCTATTCACACTCAGGCTATTCGCATTAAACCAGTCCGTAGCTTCCTGAATAGTTCGCTTTTCTAATTCATAAGATTCTTCATCCTCGTTTTTCCGAATGGCGGAGGTGGTGTCATCGGCGAATAGCATTGTTAACGTTATCATTGAATTTGGCAAGTCATTGATATAAAACAAGAAAAGTTGTGGCCCAAGGACACTACCTTGTGGAACACCATTCAAGATCGTTTGGATGCTATTGAGTTCTTTACCGTATAATACGTATTGCTTTCTCTCGTTCAGATATGATGTGAATAGATTGTGTGCCACACAAAGCCATAGAATCTTAGTTTTCCCAATAAAATATACGTAGAAACTCAGTGGAAGGCCTTCCTCAGATCCAATAATATGTCAAGTGTTGATTCTTTGTTTTCGAATCCATCAGTTATGTAATTGACTAATTCG
Organism: Gonioctena quinquepunctata; assembly: GCA_018342105.1. Classification (NCBI taxonomy): domain Eukaryota; kingdom Metazoa; phylum Arthropoda; class Insecta; order Coleoptera; family Chrysomelidae; genus Gonioctena; species Gonioctena quinquepunctata. The sequence goes on along the minus strand of JAFIRS010000806.1, from coordinate 400,552 downwards.
AGCACTGCTTTCGACGTGTCCTGAATCCAAACCGTCTGTCTGTCAAGATGTTTGTGTGCTCTAAATAATTACTAATTCTTATCGCTATTATTTATTCTACAATTTTTGCAATGGTTGGAAGTAGTGCAATTGGTCTAGAGTTTGAGGAAAGATTGCCATTTTTGAAAAAGGCAGTCGGTTGCAATAGCGCAGATACATTTTCTTCATACATGACCACCGAGTGGTTGTAAATATCAAGCGATCCGGAATTTTTTAGGGATTTGATGACTTCTTTTACCTCTGTACTATCAGTTAGACATAAATGCATTGAGTTGTCAGCATTGCATGGAACTTGTTGAAAATATCTTGAAAAAGTTTATTATGCAACGATAATGTAATGATAGCTATTAATACATGAGCACGAGGTAAGTGACGACACGAACCGTGTGCGAGTGTATTGATAGCCATTACATGATTGTTGCATACACCATTTTTTCTACGGCTGTAACTTTTTGTGAATTGATATCACAAATCTTGTTATTTGTTTGTAAGAAAAACTATATTGCTTGACACAATTTCGATTAGTATATTGAACTTTAAGATCCTCAGATTCATTCATTTTTTGTTCTGCAGCATAGAACCGCTTTGTTGCAATCTTTAATGAATCGCCTAGTTTGATAGATGGTTCCTTGAATGGAAGACTAACTACAAATGGGCCTGAAGAATCTTGAAATGTATTAATATCAAAATGATGTTCACAAAAAGACTCCTCGGGAGAAAGATTTGTTTTGGAGGGAATTTCTTCGATATTCCAGAAACGCTCGATTTGTTTATCGAGATCAGTTATGCTAGTACTTGAATAACAATGAGTTTTTTTGCGGATGTATTTTAAAAAAATAAAGGACCAGAGATTATCCAACCAAAATGAGTTTTTTGTAGTGTCGTCAATCTCTTGCCTAACTTTATTTGTCCAATGCATGATAAGTCATAAAATACATCATTTTCTAGAAGTATGTCTATGGAATCGCTTTTATTGAAGTTTGGGTCTGCTAGTATTAAATTTGAGGGTATTTTGATCATGTTGGGGTCGAATGAAATTGGAGGAATATTTCCCGTAATTTGATCGATTATAAAACAAGATAGAGTGGCTTTGAATGAGTTTATTCCAGATTGAATTTTAATACATGCTCTGGTGTCTAGAGATGATGAAATTTGATCAATACAGGTTACCAGAATTTTGCATTTATTTGTTTGCAAGTTGAGCCTCTAACATAAACTTTTAATAATGTAATTACTTTCTGAGCCACTATCGAGTAATGCCCTGCAACTATGTACGTGCCCATCATTGCCCATTATATCAATTATAGCTGTGGAAAGCAGAGTGTATTTTTTATCCTGTGTTGAACATAGCGATGTAGATGGTGATACTTGATTATCGTCTTTATTTTGAATATTTGAATTCCTGGTATTTTCGTTTGAATTTGAAATTGCCTGATGTTTGTTCGTAAAAAGCATCAAAGTATAATGTAAATTGCCACATTTGCGACATTCAGAAGCTGTACATTCTTTGGTTGCGTGATTTTTTCTAAGACAAGTAATACAGAGTTTGAGTCGTTTCGCTTCATTGAATCTAGAACTAGGATCTAATTTGAGACATTTTGAAGAATTATGGTAAACGTGATCCTGGTTACAAATGACGCATTTTGAATTCTTAGTTCCCATGTGTGGTTTTTCATTATTTAGTGTTTCTAAAAGGTAACACCTTTTATTTGAAAAATCAGTGAAAGATTCTAAAGTGGGCGATTCAGATTTTGTATTTTTTGATTCCCACTCTCTTCTAGTGATGTTATCCAGTTTAGTGACTACAAAATGAATTATAATTGTGTCTCAATACTCTGTTGGCAACCCAAGATTCTTTAGTGCACGCAAATTTCGTATCATGCCATCAAGTATTTTGCCGTAAGATAGTGCAAGATTCTTTCACAACCATAGGTAGGTTAACAAGTTGTTTGGGATGACTCGACACCAAAAGTTGCTTATTTTCATATATTTCTGTCAAAGAAATCCAAGCGATGTCAAAATTATCATTGGAAATTTCTAACGATTTTATTATGTTAGCTGCATCCCCTTTCAATGATAGTCTCAAATAATGAAATTTTTGCACTGAGGATAACGACTTATTTTCATGAATAACAGAATTAAACGTGTCTTTGAAAAAAAGCCAATCATTATAAGAGCCATCAAATGTAGGGAGATTCAGAGCAGGTAATTTTATGTTGACATTGGTTGCATTTTCAGTATATTTTGTAGATATAATATATTTTCGCGAGTCGCTCAAGATTTTATAGTAAGTATCTTCAAATAAAACCAATTCTTGTCGAATTTCGTGCAAATCTTCTCTTCCTCAATCTCTATTTCTAGTTGAAAACTGAAATCGTAGAATTGATCTAATAAAAGTTCGGCTTTGGCAATTCTTTGCTCAAGTTGAACTGTATCAGTACTTTCATTTTCTATTATTTTATTGAAATACGATTCAAACCGTGTTGCGCCTTTATCATACCACGTTTTCTTTTCAAAGCGGCAGTCATTATAACGCTCTGTTAGAATTATTTCGAAGTAACTCTTGGATGTAAAGCTTTCGCTTATTATGCAACGTATCAAGAATGAATTCTGGAATGTGAAACTTAGCTGAGATTATGAAACTGTTTCGTAAATAGAATAATTTTCAGTAGTTGTGTGACACAATTTGCTAAGATTATGCAAAGTGTCAAAGCGTTAATACTCAAGTACCACGTATATACCACTGAAAATGATTTGTTGGGATTTCAATTGTTATAATACTCATTTCTTAATGAAATGAACAATACTAATTGAAAAGGATGGGATGGATAAGGATTGATTGAGTAAAGGAACAAACGCACCTCCCGTTGCTAATACTCCTGGAATTCCATGGCTTCTTAAAAATAGCGGCCTAGGCGATTACGTCTTGGAGGCAGCAAGCACACTTATTCACTCGGGTTTTATCAAACACTTTCCGTATTCATGTAAAATACGTTAGCTACTTCAATATTTGCTTTCGAAGGACCATGTTACTTTTTGTGAATTGATATCACAAATTTTTTTATTTGTTTGAGAAAAAGTATATTACTTGACACAATTTTTCTATTAATTCGACAAATCATACAGACAGACTTGTCAGTGTCAGTTCGTAATGAAATATTGAGATGTCTGAAAACCCTGGTGCTTTCACTTATACTTATAGAAGTTTGGGATCGACTTGGCGACACTTGGCCTAATTGATAATAGAGATTACTAGCGTGTCAGATGGCGCCAATTTCGTTTTCGTTTCAATTCAGGAACAGGGTATATTTATTTCCTCAGCGTTCTTTTTGAGGCGAACTGTTCGCGGGTTCTAATTATAGGTTTGCTATTGGTTGAAAACACGAATCTGTCAAACTTCACCAATAGCAAAGCTAGAATTGCACAAACATTGCACAAAGAAAGCACTGTCGTGTTGTTTTTCGTATTTTGTACCATTTGAATTTGAGCTTAACTGCATTTTGACAGACGGAGAATTGGAAATGAAATTGTCATTAAATTGCAGAAAATATAAAATTCAATGCATACAATGTGATTAACTATGATAATATCATTATTAGTCAATTCGTCAAGATTTGTACTTGCTTTTGATACTGAATACAGGTGAATATTCGAATCTGCGGCATTATACTGTCCTCACAAAATACAAATGTGGCCCATTCTACAAAAAGTATCCTTACACACTACACCACCTGAAAATAAACAATTTCTCACGCACTAATGAACTGATGAACGAGTCATTTTTTGAAGAACAAACTAAGGAATAAGCTAAGCAAGATTTCAAATCAAAGAGATGGAAAACGCATAGATACCGAAAAAACACTGAACATAATTTCATATAAGATGCTGTAGATTTCAGAAATTAAGTTCTGACATTGAGCGAGAATATAAACAAAGATTTTTGGACGGCGCCATCTACCACAGACTAACCACAGAGAGAAGCTCTGTTGAAGTAACAGGTGGTGTCCCCTCGAAAATCTAAACAATATCGAATCGTTCATTCACCAGGGTTTTCAGATATCTCATAAAATATATAAAAATGACGCAATGTCGGAATGCCACACATTGGCGTAACATGTAATGGATCAAAACAATGGGTTGAGAAATTATCGCTTTAACAACGGCCAATAAATAATAAAATAAAAACATGAATTTCTGGTGGTTTACAAGATAATTCTTCACGGCTCAACATACTTATAGGTACTTTGCACTCGTTGTGATTGAATGTCGATTAAAATTAAATGTCAAACAGGTATGTAGAAACATGCTACTTGATTATCCCCAAGTATGTGTTTCTATAGGACGAAAATTGGTTTCATAATGAAAAGTACATGTTTTTATTGGCCAAAATCTGTTTCGCAATGAAAATCCGTGTTAAAATGGACAATATTAACAAATCGGTAGCAGATATTTGATTAGCGTATTATAATACGGGAGTAGAAAAATGAAGTATTGTGCCTATTTGATTATTCATATCACCGGCTGACCTTATAAAGAAATCACTGAACTCATCTGATATGAGGCAAAATGAGCTATTTATGCAAATATTAGTACCTATATTTTTATTCATAAGTTGCCAGATAATTTTTTGTTCATTGTTTGATTCATTCAGTTGTCTCATCGTCCGTTATCTCTATATTTCCTTAACTAATAGTCCGTGATTATATTTTTTTGATATGAATTCAACTTTTTTTTTTTCGCTGTTATTAAACAGTTGAATTTTTTTTTAAAGAGAAATAGCCATTATTAGCACGGAATAGGTTACATTGTATGTCTTTGTTCTAGCTATGCTGGTGCTTATAATATGATGGATCAAATTCTATTGTGTGGGTTAATGTTGGTGAAATAGGACAAAATATTTTTCACGTGATGGTCTTCTCCTAGTAGGTTGCGTAGATCTCTGGGTGTGTGGTGTAACAAGTTAATTATTGTAATATAATGCCCATACTATTCAGTGAAGAGCGGTCTGGAGTTCTTTGGACTAGTTTCAAATTTATTTATGTTTCAAGCAAAGGTTTTTAAGAAATTGTAAATTTGAAAGGACGCCAGAATTTTTTGTTTAATTAGGACGAAAATTCAAACTTCCCAGCCGATAATAATTCCAAATTAAATACTGTTTCCTTCTGTAAATCACTACAACAATAAAACAAATACCAAACTTATATTAGTCTATTAACAAATGTACAAGCGTTTCTACTGTATAACAAATATTTACAATTCTGAGTTTCCAAAGAGTATTGCTGAACCTGTCGGTTTTATCGACGACGATGTACCTCTGATTGAATTGTGTAGCTCGTAGCTGCACTTCACGTAGTCGTGTGGCTCGCAATCAGGGGGGTACCTATAGCTGCTGGGCGACCAATCAGGTGGAACATACAAGCATCAGCTTCTTGTGCATGGAATAATTGTTCTCAGCAATACCACATGAAAAACAATATTGTTTGTGTCAAAATTTGTTTTTACTAAAACATTCAACTCCTTGGAATTTGGAATTTCTCAATGCACTCTTCAACGCACAGTTGTTACAGTGTAATCTCATCATCCAAGGATTATCGACCTTTAGGATCAGCATTCAATTATGAAACACCCTGTATAGTGCATTACTGTACAAAATATCTGCAAATATCCAGAATGTTTTGGGTTTACTTCCTTGCGTCCAAAAGATGTTTCTGTGCTGCCAGGAACGATTCACCGAATATTAATGTACCTGGTGAGTTCGATATGGACAGACGTCTGACCCATAGACTAATTGTGTGAATTGTCATATTGGGTATCGTTTATTCAACTCGACAAAGACGACAAAAGCCCTTATTCGCATGGCTTCATCCGAAACCGCAAGAAATCCGAGAGGAGCTGGCGTTGACACCGAACTGGTAATGTTGTCGTACCTGTTCCACCCCTTTTGCATTCGTGATTCATTTCGATCGTTTGAATGGTGATGTTGTACTAGGATCGGTCAATATGTTTGATTTTCTAAATCTATCTGCAATTCTCGTATAACTATTCGTTCTGCCAATAGAATCAATGACTGAAATAGCCATATCATTCTTATTTCCAATGGCAGAAAGCCCGACTACTCAAAAATCACGCTCTAAAAATAAGAAACAAGAAAATATTATCAGCTGAAATTGTTATGTACAAACTATTCAATATTCATTGTCTATTAAATAAACAACTTACGAGTAATATATTTTAATGTATTTAATACATATTCATAGTGATTTTCATAGGATAGCTGTGGTCATATCCCAAGTAGCATTTTTAGTGGACGATACGTCGCGGCCACGATTCTAGAAAACTTGTTTGACCCCAACCACTGCCACGTACTCGGTTCTATCACGCGGCGGCTACCAAAATGGGAAACACTTTTTTGGTGGCCGCTACGTTCCGATCTACGTTCCTACATCTCAGATTGCCACATTCCAACCACGTTGTGGTCACCTGGCAAAAACGTGGATATGTAGTGGCCGACACTAGACACGTTATATAACTGACTACGCTTGTGTAATTGATATATAGCTCGATCTCTGTCCTTTTATAATAAATATTCCTCATTCTTCAATTTGAACCGACGAAACCAAAAAGGAGGAGGTTCTATAGTCGACGCGTATATATATATTTTTATAATTTTTTTTATGTATGATCACGCATAACTTTTTACTGAGGTCTCCGATTCCGATACATTTTGTCAGTGGATAGGGCGTACTTTGAAGTTGGTCCCATTTGAATTTAAAAGATATAATCCACCCCTAAGGGTAGCAAAATGAAGGATATTGATCACTCACCCTCTGAATTCTGGTCCGTTAAGCGATTCTATCAGGTATAACTTTGTACTGGGATCTTCGATTTGGATGATTCTTCTTGTATCAGATAGAGAATACCTCATAGTCGATCATATTTGGATTTCGAATGGAATTATCCACTCTTACGGGTGGAAAAATAGGGGATAATAGATTTTTCACTTGTGAACATTGGCACACATATGTAGTTGACAATGACAGATCGCTAGTGCCATTATCACAATCATTATATTTCATGAGAGGATGGAATGATATACAAAGTAATGAAATAAACTAACCAGAACAACCAAAATAATTTATATTACAAGAAATAGTGAAATTTGATAATCATGTTATTTAACTGGTAATAGTTGAAGTAAGGTGGGTAAGTAAGTATTTTGGAAGTAATTAAAAATCAAGCAGTTAGTAATTAGTATATTTCAGCCTCAAAAAATTGAAAAATTAAAACTTTTCAACAAAACATTAAACCGTCGGGATACGGAACTGGAAAGTAAATAAAAACTTTTTAACAAAAAATTAAACCGACGAAATACGGAACTGAAAAGTAAAAAATAAAATGAACCTTCTTAGTCTCAGTAACTAAGCTCCTAAACTAATGTAAGTAACTAATTTTGAGTCGGCGCCAAATAAACAATCAACGAACACCATTAAATTACTTCAAAAAAATTATCAGAATGTCACCGCGCAACCCGATGCCATCATTTTACGCCTTACCTAATTCATTTGCTTGTTTGTTTGGCGCCGACTCAAAATTAGTTACTTACATTAGTTTAGGAGCTCAGTTACTGAGACTAAGAAGGTTCATTTTATTTTTTACTTTTCAGTTCCGTATTTCGTCGGTTTAATTTTTTGTTAAAAAGTTTTTATTAATTTCTGGACTCTCAGTGGTGCCGGTCTACCAAATTATGCATTCGATCCCCAACCATAGTGTCCTCTGTTCTAGGACAACTTTGTCGTCACCATACTCAAGAATTTTCTGACATTTTTCTTTTCAGAGACCCCAGTAGTCAGTCCATGACCAGATTCCAGAAGACTGGAGAATGAACCCGTCCCTGAGTGCATCATCTGACTGCCCAGGACACTCTATAGTTTTATCCATTACAGTTGAGTGAGTCATGCTGTTTCCCAGAAGCGAGTCTATCGACGCCAAACAAGGTTTCCTCGACGCCTCTTTAACTTAGAGGCCTGATAATTGAGTCTATATAAGTATCGTTAAAAGCTCCTTCTATAAGTAGGAAGGCTGCTAGTAGTACTCCTTTGTTTTCCAGCGTATTCTTCACTCAGTAATTTGAGAATAATACATCTACTTGCCTAATATGCCCACTCTTAACTTCATGTGATAGATATTGTGGAGAGACCTTAACTTGGAAAAAACTTTTAACAAAAAATTAAACCGACGAAAAAATCAACTGAAAAGCAAAAAATAAAATAAACCTACTTAGTCTAAATGATAATTGAGCTCCTAAACTAATGTAAGTAACTGATTTTGAGTCAGCGCCAAACAAACAATTATCGAAGATCATTATCTATGAAAGAAGTCATCAAAACGCAGCCGTGCATCTCGCTGCCATCATTTTACGCTTCACCTAATTCAATTGCTAGTTTGTTTGGCACCGACTCAAAATCAGTTACTTACATCAGTTTAGGAGCTCAATTATCATCTAGACTAAGAAGGTTTATTTTATTTTTGTTTTCAGTTGATTTTTTCGTCGGTTTAATTTTTTGTTAAAAAGTTTTTATTTTTACTTTTCAGTTCCGTATTTCGTCGGTTTAATTTTTTGTTGAAAAGTTTTTATTTTTCAATTTTTTGTGGCTAAAATCTACCAATTACTACCTACTTGTTTTTTGATTACTTCCAAAATACTTACTTACCCACCTTACTTCAACTATTACCAGTCAAATAATATGATTATCTACTTTTACTATTTGTTGTAATATAAATTATTTTCGTTGTTCTGGTTAGTTTATTTCATAACTTTGTATATCATTCCATCCTCTCACAAAATATACTGATTTTGACGGAACAAGAATAATGTCAGTAGCGATCTGTCATTGTCAACTACGTATGTGTGTGCCAGTGTTCACTAATGAAAAATCAATTATCCCTATTTTTCTACCCGTAAGGATGGCTAATTCCTTCCGAAATCCAAATATAAGGTATACCCTATCTATTAAAAAAAGAATCATCCAAATCGAAGAACCCAGTACAAAGTTATGCCTGATAGAATCGGTTAACGGACCAGAATTCAGAGGGTGAGTGATCAATATCCTTCATTTCGCTACCCTTAGGGGTGGATTTCATATTTTAAATCCAAATGGGACCAAATTCGAAGTACACCCTATCCACTGAAAAAAGAATTATCGGAATCGGACGCCTCAGTAAAAAGTTATGCGTGATCATACATAAAAAAATATGATGGAAAAACATAAAATATACGGGTCGAATAGAGAACCTCCTCCTTTTTGGTTTCGTCGGTTAAAAATCAAATGAATCTTCTTAGTCTGAATAACTAAGCTCCTAAACTAATGAAAGTAAATAATTTTGAGTCGGCGCCAAACAAACAATTTTTATTTTATTTTTTATGTTCTGGTTCCCACGAAAAGGGATATCCTGTAATGTTCAGAGAACATCGTGGGAACCAAGGGAAAGAAGGTAGGAGTTGGTGTTCTTCTTAAATTTCTTCAAAAACATTATCAGAATGTCACCTCCCAACTCGAAGCCATCATTTTGCGCCTTACCTAATTCATTTGCTTGTTTGTTTGGCGCCGACTCAAAATTAGTTACTTACATTATTTTAGGAGCTTAGTTATTCAGACTAAGAAGATTTATTTTATTTTTTACTTTTCAGTTCCGTATTTCGTCGGTTAAATTTTTTGTTAAAAAGTTTTTTTACAAGCTTTTATTTAGTTTCATTCATTAGGGTAAAATCATGTAAGTGAATTTTGACCGACTTCTAGTCGTCCGATTAATCTGAAAATTGGCAGATATTCATAATTCCGCTAACAATGCATTATGGAATTCTTGTTACAGAAAAAACGAAATGTCAAAATTCATGAATTTAATATGGCGGCTCCAAGATGGCGGACGAGTTTTGTGATTATGGTCCGATTTGATTCAAAATTGGTGTATGGGGGTTTTTGGGGTCGTAAGTTTTGAATTTTCTGTCAAAATTCATAAATTTAAGATGGCGGCTCCAAGATGTCGTACGAGTTTTGTGATTAAGTCCGATTCGATTCAAATATTGTATGCATTTGATTTTCTTCCCAGCTTTGAGGAGATCTGCAATATTCAGATGTCCCAGCCGACGATGCCACAATTCAAGATTTCCTCCATTTCTTTGTGAAAAGAAAACTGATTCCTGGAAACCACGCACACAATCCTTTGATACGATCTGCAATCAATTTAATATCATGCACCGTCAGTCCCTATCACTGGAGCAATGTCCCTCTTGAATACGACTTCAAACCCATTTTCGGCTATTTTCCCAACAGACATCAGGTCTGGAACATACATGTTGTTGCTGAGGGTTATGCCTCTCGAGTCTCCATTAACAAAGGTCATGAATGATACGGTACCTTTGGCTACTATTTCAGATGATTGGTTGTTCGCGAGTTTCAATTATTCGTTATTTATGTAAACCATTTCGGTGAAATTTTCAGTTTCTTTACCCAAATGTGACGTTGCTCCACTGTCTAAACACCATTTCGTTTCAATATCGCCAATTCGAATAACTTCAGTGGCACATAGACACACATTTTCGGTACATTTTGCTGAATGTTCATCGATTTTGCGATAATATTTACATTCTGATGCTTTATGTCCAACTTTTCTACATTTGTGACAACGAAATTTAAATTATTTGTTCTTAGTATTAGCTTCCGAATGGGAATACCTTCCATATAGTCTGTGCAGGCTTTTTGTTGTATCGGCTTTGAAAATGCTTTTTATTTGCAAACATTGCATTCTGCATTGAATTCCTAGCTTCATTTTTTCGTGCATCGTTTTCTTCAATGATTTTCACACGTAGCAGATCGGGAACTGGTAATTCATCTCTGGACTCGATTGCACATCTGAAGTTTTCAAAACTGGAGGGCAAACTGTACAACAACATAATGGACAGTAAGTCTAGATTGATTTCGACTTCCATTTCATTCAATTTGTCAACTACGTCAGAAAATTTGTTCAAATGATCACGAACATCGTCACTATCATTCATTCGCTGCAATGTGAGCTGTTTCAATAGTGTCGCTTTTTGAGCTGGTCCTTTCGACTGGTAAATATTTTCCAACTTTAGCCAAACTTGACGAGAAGTTGTGCATCCTTTGATTTGTTTCAATTCTGATGGACTGATTGACAGAATTATATCGGATTTTGCTTTGTTATCATTTTTCATCCAATTTTGTACACTCAAAGAAGTTGCGTCCCCTTCAATCAAAAATGGTTTCGATAATTCACCATTTACGTACAGTAAGACCTCCATTTGCATTTTCTAGGTATCATAATTAGCTTTTCTCAGGGTTTCAATTCTGGATATATTCGCCGAATTCATCTTCACAGAATCACTTATATTTTACACTATGAGAGTCTTCAACACGTTTTTCTGAACAGGAACACTTCTTGGTTAACTTCAGTTGGTACACGAATTCTAGGCATTCAGATTTCAGATCCTGAGCCCATAACCTGTTGAGCAGAGCGTCGGGCAGAACTTTGTTGAGTAAACAACCAATTAATGTAATTTAATCTGAATTCAAAACGTGTTTATTCGTGAAAATATAAAAATGAAACAGTTGAAAATGTTTGACAAGACTATGACATCTGAAAACTTATCCATGAAAACGGTGTATGACTCGCATTCATCTTGAATCCATTTCAACAATGAAATGTTATTATAAATTTTATTCACTCACATAATAATATAAGCAATACAATACGTTATAATAGAAGTAGTATAAGATAATAATAATGAACGTCCTATTGAATATCACACGACAGGCATTAATGAAATGGAGAATGGGTAACAAATACTAAATACTAAAATAAATGATATGCTGAGTAAATATACTCGGTAAGTAAAGTACTTGTTCCGAGACAGTGTAGCAATTAAGAATATAAATATAAAATATATAAAAATATAAAAATATAAAAAATACACACATATATACTGTAATAACTGAATAATTTATAACAGAACACAATAAAAAAATTAAAATTAAAGCAAGAAACAGTAGATTTATTCAACATTGACTTTTAGAATATTTGAATTTGGATCAATTTCATCTGGAGATTGGTTGCACGGGAGATGCGATATGGAAACAAAATACTTACCTATCCGGATACCTCATGAAATATAACTTTATTTAATTATATTTTCGTTTCTATCAAACCATGAACGTATGCCCTAGGGCAGGTCAGCACATTTTTTTTTTTTTTTTTCACCCAATACAATTGAATAATCCTATTTCCTCCCACCTTAATTTCAATCTAAAAAATGGAAAAATAAAAAAGTTGTTTACTCATTGATCAGCTTAAATATCTTTTAATTTACTTCAAAACATTGAACTAAAATAAAATAATCAGAAGTTTAAGCTATGTATTTCGAATTCATGATATTCATCCAATGTTATTACGCTATAGAAAATATTAAAAAAACACTAACTATTCAAAATAATTTAATAATTTAAAATGAAAACGTATTTTTCAGTTAAATTATCCATATTAATTGAGTATGTTAGTAACAATATATTCATAAGTATTTCTATAGGTGTCGTGATTTTTATTGCTTTAAAATTATGTTGATTGTAGAAAAAAGATTGAGCCCTAAAATTAATATGTGAGGGTCGCTCGAAAACGTCTGATCTATAGAATTCCACACCATTCAAAATTTTCGAGCGACCTTTGAAAATTTAAGTTTCAAATTGAAATTTTCAGGATGTAATTTTTTTTGGTCGAAGTTCCGTAACGCGGCTTGCGATAGTTGTTACTGGTAGAAATCGTCACGTAAGAAAAAAGCGTTAGATGATTATATCCTTTTTTGGACATAATTTCTTATGTTTTTTGTATGCCGAAGTTGGATTAATGGTTTACATTGAATATGTGGAACGTCAATTTGATATAATATAACGAATAAAATTATCAGTAATGAAATGCCTTTTACTGTGGCGGACGAGTTTGTAAAAAGGATATATAGGTATAATATTATATGGTATGACAATTAAATGTGATAGAATAGAAAACGTCAACTTTCAAAGGAAAAATATTGAGAAAAAAGAAACACAAAATGGTGGATACATGAGATTGATGGCAACATATTCTGCTACCTCGATTTTATTTATAATTCTCTATTTTATATCTAATTTTTGATAAATGAAATATTGAATGAAACTTTTCAATTTGATTTCTTACTTCACATTATTTGCATTGAAAAATTATAGAAAATAACAAAAAAATATATACAGATTACAGAGAGAAAGAGAGAGAGAGAGAGAGAGAGAGAAAAAAAGTCGCATGAAGGTAACATAATGCTTTTTCTTTACCTGATAATAGAAAAAATAATCAAATTTTGACCTTTTTTTTTAATTTAAAAAATTTTTGTGCGACCATTTGATCCATCTTAAATTTTAAGAGGGCTCCTCAATTACAAAAAAACTAGACTTGAAAAAACAAAATAGTCGGTCAAAATGGTTCACCCTAATGTACATGTTCTACTCATCTAGAAGTATTTAGTCATTGACATCATTAGTGCGTTATCCAGTCAAGTGTTTTTATTTTCCAAGAAATAATTTCATGGTTATCCATCATCTCAATATGATCTGCTTCGATTTACATATCCATACCTCTCCACAGGCTTTAATCTACGAATTATTGTCATTAGTCCAATTTGATTCGTGAAGTCAACACAATGATAGAAACTTAAAAGTGTTAAATACTTGCCTATACATATAATTATTCTATTTTCTTCTGAGATAACAGCAATCCACACAACTAATTATACTTGATTGGAATGGGCTTGTCAAAGTCATCGTAACTCATTACCGACGCAAAAACTGAGGGTAATTACTCTAGTGAGTACCATTATGAGATATTATTGGAAAAGTGAGGCATCTCGATATGGTAATATCTTAACGAGTCAAATAAAAAATACCGTCATTATCAGGAATTTTAGTTTATCTGTTGTTCGAACAAATAATTATGTTTACTGAGTGGTCAACATCATGTTACGCTTTTTCCTTTGAGGAAATCCATTTGGTCGATGCAAAGCATTTTCTTTTTTTTTTTTATTTTCGCAGATGCGATACATTTTTTTTATTGCTACATTCCTCTCGTTTCCTTCTCTGAATATATTAATTAGTTCTGCTCCAATCACGATTCACACGTATCCCATTCGTAACTCATATAAAAATGTAAAATATCATTAAACATAAACTGAAAAAAATTATGGCTAATAAATAATGGTTGATAAAAAAATACAGATTTGTTTTTTAAAATAGAGCGTCATGGCTCATCATTGTATATTTCTCTGTATTCTTAACAAGTAATTGAAATTATATTATTGACTGCCTTGAAGGAGAGGTGTATCGAGTGGGCCAAATCGGACACTTTTAAAGGGAAGGTCCTGTTTTCAAACTAGATAGATGAAAACTGATGCCTGTGTCTGAGGGTCAATTTTTATGACAAACTCAATGGTGAAAACCGCATATCGTTATCTATCATCGTTTCTGATTTACAGCATGTTTTTCGAAAATGTGCATTTTCGAAAAGTTGCTGTAACTTTTTTCCTGTCAAAAATTCTTTGTTTCTATTAAAACATTTCTGTAGCACTTTTTTACGTAGAATTCAATGTTGTAAGTAATTAATTTTTCAAATCATATATCAATAGTTATTATTGGAAGAATCATTTTTTTTAAATGAGACAACTTGTATATTCTTGCATATTTCAATAGAGCTTGAAATTACCATTCCAAAAATGTATCACACTTGATGTTTTGCTAGAGTCACCTTTGAAATGCAGAGCTCTTAATATTTTCATGTAGACTTTGAAACGCACACTTTGAACAAGTAGACTAGTAGCTATCAAATGTTAAGGAAGCTGTTCACAGCTGTAATTGAAACTCATAGTTTCAATAAAACTGATAACAATGTATACTATATTCACTACTAATAAATGAAACTCCAACAATAATAATAATAATAATAATGAAGAACAAACAAGAACAAAATATTCATTTAGAGGAGGTGTTCGAAATGTTTTGAACATTTCTTGCCCAATTAATTAGTTCAAAGGGAGTGAGAGAAGCAACACTTTGCATCACTTCCAATTCGTGTCTAGAGTTGGTCGGCAATTCAAAAATAAGATCTATTAACCTTCCCTAGAGGTAAAAGTCCATAGGCGTTAGGTCCGGTGACCTTGCCGGCCAACGGTTGGGTCCTTGATTGGCTATCCAATTATTGCTAACATTTGCAGCCAAAAAATTGTTGACAATTGCAGTGTTGTGAGGCGAAGCCCCGTCTTGCTGAAAATATATTTTCCTGAGCTCCATTAGCGGCAAATCATCAACAAAGGGTTCAATTTGAAAATGCCGGCACTGCTTACATAAGCTTCGTATGTCCAAAAACAATTTAACAAAAAATCAAGCACTTGGTTACAATTTTCCAGGAACCACTGGCAATAATCCATGCGGCGTTTGAAATCTCCTGGTCTGAGTTTATTCAATCAGAAATGGCTTTAATAATGATACTCCAACATAAACTCCAACAAATTAAGAGTACTTATCTTCAGTTTCTCGTAAAAATTATTTCAGACCTTAACTCTTATCTTCGATCAGAAAATATGAAAAAATGGATTATCGGTCTCATTCTGATTCACCCGTACTATGTTTCCGATTCTCCCAACATTAAACAATGTTAGGAGGTTGATACATACTCCGATATGTTGTAAGAAATTAGCATCATGCATTATAGACCAGGGTCGATAATTTTTGAAACAAAAAAAAAATAGTAGGATGAAACCCATTGGAAAAGGAAGAGAATATAACAAAAATGAAAGGAAAAATAATTTACGGGCGATCTGAGGTCGGGAAGTGGAAGGGGGTGAGTTTTCAAGGGTAAAAAACGGTTTATCTCGATTTCCGGCAGAACTACAACTCCTATGGAAAAAAGTTGAATGGTTGAATGGTAATAAAAAGAACTACAACTTTTGTATCCACACTTTTTTCACATAACCTCAAAATTAATGTGAAGAATTCAAATAACCAAGTTTTTGGTTTCTTATTTTTATCTTTTACAAAAAATAAAAATTTCTCACGAAATTTCGTGAAAACTCAATTTTTTATGTCCCAAATACACTGTAATTTTTTTCATTTGAAATATTTATTTTTTCACCTTATTTTGACGTCAAAATATCAGCTTTTTTAAAAAAGTCTGCGGGCTTTTTGTTCGTTGAAATCTCTACTTTCTGATGGTGTGAAAAAAAAATACATTACTATGGTAAATGTTCTCAGAAAATGCTACGAAATAACAGGTAGTAAGGCCCAGACCCTATGAAATACCTTTTGATGGGCTAAAATTATCCGTAGGTGACCCAGGTATATAAGTTATCCTAAAATAGCAATGAATAGGCATCTACGCATATAATTTAAAGAAGATTCTACAACTTTCTCAAAATATTGTAGATGTCTTATTAAATATTAACTTTATTAACTTATTTGGTTGTTAATTATAGTAGTATATTTCGATTTACAATTTTTTTGTTTATCATTGTAACATGGAATCTTACGTTTTTCGAGTAATTAAAGTTTAAAGTTTAATAAACAGCTCAAAATTGTAGATAATAATTAAAAAAAAACGGATTCGAGTTTTTTTCGTTTTTTTGCATTTTCTGAGAACATTTACCATAGAAATGTACATTTTTTTATACCATCAGAAAGTAGAGATTCCAACGAACAAAAAGCCCACTGACTTTTTTTAAAAAGCTGATATTTTGACGGGAGAATTTTCGATTGAAAATTAGGGTGCTTTTTCGATATTAAGTCAAAATAAGATGAAAAAAAAAAAATTTAAATGAAAAAAATCAGTGTATTTGGGACATAAAAAGATAAGTTTTTACGAAATTTCGTGAAAAATTTTTTTTTGTAAAAGAAAAATAAAAAACCAAAAACTTGGTTATTTGAAATTTTCACATACATTTTGGGGTTATGTGAAAGAAGCAGGGGTCGGGCCACTTGGGGTCACTTATTTTTCCCCAGATTCTGGGGAAATTTTATACTTGAGGCGC
Organism: Gonioctena quinquepunctata; assembly: GCA_018342105.1. Lineage (NCBI taxonomy): Eukaryota > Metazoa > Arthropoda > Insecta > Coleoptera > Chrysomelidae > Gonioctena > Gonioctena quinquepunctata. The sequence goes on along the minus strand of JAFIRS010000806.1, from coordinate 383,403 downwards.
AGGCCAATTTCCCCAGATTCTACGACTTTTTAAAAGGGTGAAAAATGGCAACAGCGCATGTGAGTGGCAACGTTGGCGGGTCGATTGGTGACGGAATGTATACTTCAACGGTCGTTGGTGGGTTCATGACGGGGTGGCCGCAGACGGCGGTGGAGGTTTGGTGGCGGATTCGGGGATTGATTCTGCTAGTGGGTGCGTACGTCGCTGAAACAGTGGTGCGTGGCATAGGTGCCTGGAACGGGGAGAAAAGACACCGCCAAACGGCCTGTGCTGAGATAAGGGTTCGTTTGGTTGATTTGGCGACGGAATGTGGACGTCAACGGCTGAATTTCGGCGATTGGTCCATCTAGTGGGGTGCAAACGGCCGTATTTGGGTTGAATTGGAGTGTGTCGGGTTGAGTTGGTCAACCGTGACGTTGACCCAGAGGGACATGTGAGGGTTGGACCGTGGCTTTGGTCCGTCGAAAATTTGGAGTATTGGCCCACAGTGGCGTGGCCCGTGGACAAATTGGGGTTTATGACGCAGTATTGTCCATCGAAAACGACTGGAATGGCACAGTATGGGGCAGTATTGGTATCGAAAACGACGAGAATGGCGATGTATTGGTATCGAAAACGACGAGAATGGCGCAGTATTGGTATCGAAAACGACGAGAATGGCGCAGTATGGGGCAGTATTGGTATCGAAAACGACGAGAATGGCGCAGTATTGGTATCGAAAACGACGAGAATGGCGCAGTATGGGGCAGTATTGGTATCGAAAACGACGAGAATGGCGCAGTATGGGGCAGTATTGGCATCGAAAACGACGAGAATGGCGCAGTATGGGCAGTATTGGTATCGAAAACGACGAGAATGGCGCAGTATTGGTATCGAAAACGACGAGAATGGCGCAGTATGGGGCAGTATTGGTATCGAAAACGACGAGAATGGCGCAGATGGGAGTATTGGTATCGAAAACGACGGGAATGGCACAGTATGGGGCAGTATTGGTATCGAAAACGACGAGAATGGCGCAGTATTGGTATCGAAAACGACGAGAATGGCCTTGTATGTGTCAGTTTGCTAAACATAGAGGGCTATCAACGAAATAAGTATACAACGTGGCTTTGGCTTGTGGGAAAATTTAGGGTAGGTTCAGCCAGTGGGGTGCGGATGCAAGGTCCTAAAATTTGGGGGTTGTCCCACTTCGTTGGGTTCCTTTCGGACAAGAGAGAGAGAGAGAGAGAGAAAGAGAGAGATATGAGAGTATAAAGATAGACAGGGTGTTTCATTGGCAGCTGAGAGAAAAAAAACATGACCGACATAATTCGAGGAAAAAACATAGCCGTCTGTCATTGTGAAAAAACATGGCCGACATCATTCGAGAAAAGAAAACATGGCCGCTTGTCATCGGAAAAAACATGGCCGCTTTGTAAAAGAAAAAAACATGGCCGTTTTGAAAGAAAAAAAAACATGGCCGTCTGTCATCGGAAAAAACATGGCCGCTTTGAAAGAAAAAAACATGGCCGCCTGTCGTTGAAAAAAAAAACATGGCCACCTGTCATTGGAGAGAGAAAAGGAGACTCTGTTGGAAGAAAAAACATAACCACTTCTCATTGGAAAGAAAAAACCTGGTTGACGGTCATTGGAAAGAAAAAAACAAAAATCAAATGTACAGAGTGGCTCAAATCACCATGAAATACATGAATTCATATACATTTTGTATACAGGGTGTACCAAAAAAAAAGTCGATGTCTCCGATTCAGCTGATTTTCAACGAGGCAATGTGAATCGATGTACTTGAGCCATTTTGGCACTTGAAAATCGATAAAAAAAATAAAAATCCAGTTTCCGTCCTATCATGGCAAGTGAGGTGTCAAATGAAAGGAGAACACCCATATAATCTAAATTCATCAAGCTAAGCCCTCCAACTTTATCGTAGAACAATAAATCGCTATTTGATAGCCTTAGATTACATGAAATAACAAAACCATTACTCAACTCGTATTGGACTTATCGAGGACAGTGCAAATTCACCAAAAACAAAAAATATTAAAATTGAGGTTTCGAACCCACGACCGTCAAATCTCCAAAATTCGATATCGATAAGTGTTATATCATTGGATTCGTACCGATGTCAAGATACATAATTAAACATTTTCCGGTGGCAAAAGGGCAGTAGGAGCGAACTTCGTTATAATTGGGTGCATAACCTCGTGCGCATACTCTGAGAAGAGGAAATTCAATGTTCTATACGTATTATGGGTCCGTTTCGATGTAATCGCGTCAAAACGTTAGGAATCAACATAGGAGTACTCTAGAAGCTATGTACTTTTGGAAATTAAACTGTGATCAGGTCTACAAGTTATATAGGTATCGAAATTAAAACTTACTGGACTGATATATCATCATAGAATCAGAGTGCAGAAAGTGGGTGATGTAAGCAGCGGATTTTCTGTGTAGTTCACAGCGACATTGAAACAATCACTTGTGAATTGAAAAAAAAAAATAGAACACACTGGAGAATAAGCACTGAAGAATAAGAAAATGTACTTACCTTTCGATAGATGAACCCAGACACGAAAAAGTGTTGATGAAGAGCACGAGTACACGGAGTACACGGAGAGTCGGTTGAAGCGGTGATAAATAACTGGTGCGTTGGCGATTTGAAACGTTTTTCCCTCCCAACCGTCATGCCTACGTGACCGAGTGTTATCAGTATGGACGGAAGCTATTTCCTGTTGTCGATGATGAGGAAAGTTATTATAAACAATGAGGAATCCGCACTTTCTGATAAGAAGTGTTATTTCCGGTGTTCACTGCCATATGAAATGAAATTCGGAATATATTAGAATTTTTCCAATTCTGAAAAAATGAAGTTTGTTCATCCGCATATCGATGTATCTCTTTCAATGATGAAATCAGCTTCCTAGACCTTTTCGGCATTGGAAAATGCATTCTAACCCACTACGTTATGATTTAGCCGCTGGTGTCACTGGGGGCGCTAGTGTCCAGGTCAGCGGCCATTGTGGGTGACGTGTTATTGGTCAGTGGGGTGGAGACGATCATATTGGAGGTGGAGCGTAGGGTAGCCACGCTATTGGTGGGTGCAGGCGGACATATTTGGGTTGGGTTGAGTTGGGTTGGTCGGACATGCTATTGGTTGCAGACAGCGGTAGGCTGGGTGCAGACCGCCATGTTGGAGGTGGACGTGCGTTGGGTAGGGCTGAATGCAGACGGCCATGTTGGATGTGGGTGCGGACGTTGGGTAGGCATGCTATTGGGTGAATTCAACATGAATGGCACTTGTCGTCGAGTGAAAACAGAAATGTCGACGTTTCGGATGTACCGAATCATCGAAAAAGAAGCACTTCCGGTCTGTAAAATAGAGATAGAAGAAAACTAATGCTCAATTCGGATAGGCCATATCGAACAGAGTCCAAATCCATCAAAATCTCATAAACCGGAAGTGACCACTGATTTCGATGCGATAAGGGAAATTTCGGTGTCAATGGATTCGTCTCGATGCCAAGAATCATAATTGCGTATTTTCCGATGGCAAAAGGGCACTAGGAGCTTACTTCATTATGGGGTGAGATACAAAAGGGTGCGAGTACTCTATCAAGACAACTTTGACTGGAGAACATGAATATGAAAAGTTTGCATGTGTATCATGCGAAGTTAAACAAAAACGGGAAATGTCGAAACCTGGGTTCGAACCAGGGACCGCCAGATCTTCAGTCTATCGCTCTTCCAACTGAGCTATTTCGACCAATGAAACAATTTCTTGAAAATCACAATGAGTACCCGACAGGATCGAAAAAACAAGCATCCAGGGTGTCACATAGGCTGATATTGTCATCTTAAAGTAGGAACATGAATATATATTTTGAAGGCAGGATGTATAAAAAGTCAACGGTACCGATTTCACATATTTATCAAAAGCAGAAGGAAATATCAAAGCCATCGATGACTCTACAAATACATTCTACGAGGCATCATCCCGGTTTACACAGCCGAAACATATACATGCTACAGATGTCTGATAAAACGGAGATCAATGCTGTATTCCAAACGAACACAGGAGCCAACTATTGGTCAGTTTATAGCCAATCTTACATCAAATTCAATAATACCCCAAATGACATTCAAAGTAGAGGGCGAATAAGTGACATTTTCCGAGGCGTACCGAATGACATCACAACGGTCTTCAGATACATCGATGGACACTTATATTTCTTTCGTCGAGATACATATTACAAGTATAACGAATTCACCCGGAAAGTCTCAGCAGGACAATTCAACTGGAATTTATGCCCCACCGAAGGACTTTTACAGCAATTGAAGACTCTACTATCGAAAATTATATCTGTATATGATGATAAATAAATATGTTATTTGTACATCTGTTTCTCACATATGGGTATAAATAACCTCAAACCGCTGTTGAAAGAATGATGTCACTGTGACGTCAGTCCTCATGTTGATGTAATGTGAAAAAACCGATACAAACACACCGTTTTCCATGGCCAACCCCAGGAGGAGGTCTTACAAAAGACTGGAGGTGTGTGTGCGGCCTCGTTATGAAGGTTTAAACCTTCGGAATCCCCACTTGTTATCGTTATTTAGGACGAATCTACATATCGATAACATATATACATTTGGAACAATAAAGATGATGGAGGAAACACTTAATGGAAGATTTTGCCTCTTTTCTATTTCAACAGCACGAATACAGCTTCCAAGTCAATGGAGGCGATTCATTTATTCGTTGAAATTTTCGAAGCACGAACTACGGTCTCTAATTTAATAAAGACGGTTCATTAATTCTTCGAAATTGGGAGACTTTTCAACAATTAAGAATGTCATCCAACATATTCACTGATTTTGTTCACCTCTCTGAGCAGATTGTCGTTGTCGGTGACGTCATCATTCATCTCAAATTGTGTTTGTGGTAACAAAGTTTGTGAAAATTGACCACACACATTACAAATTCTTATTAATTTTCATACCCAAAAGGTACAGAGCTGGGATCTGAGAGAAACTGTCTTTTTAGGGGTGTTGGTTCGTGGACCTTGGACCTTTGCCTTTAGGCATCGGAACCGACGTTATCTCCAAACAGAAAGTTTCCGTATTGAGTCCTGTGGAATTTGATTGATATATGGCAGAAATTCTCTGCCACACATCATCAATTGTCACCTCCGATGCAGGCTTGAAACGCATCCACCCTAGCCCTCTGACAAAATCCTTGGAACAGAAAGTGAAACCAATCTGATCGGTTGGCTCCACTCCCTCCGTTCCTTTGAGAATAATTTGGGTGATTGCATCCCTCACCCACCCACAGGCTCCGCACCCTTGGGTATATTCGCAATTTTGAACTCCACAGTTCTACCCTGGAGTCCAAAACGTCGAATTTTTCTAAAATTATCTTTTACAATGTTGAATTTTTTCAATGAAGACATTACAAAAATTTTTGTTCACCACAAGACAGGTCTGAACCGCACAATGATCTGGAACAAACAGACTGAAATCAGCAGTGCAATGTATAAAGTAAAACGGTAGACCGGAGGACTGAACGCTTTCATTTCCCCAAAAAGCACCCGATTTTATCAAAATGTGTGCTTTACTCCCATAAGAATACATGCAAAAGAAGTGCATATGAAGTACTTCTGTATAAAACCACCTTTTAATGAGTGACCATGGTAACGTATGGATTATTGCTTGTAAATTTCCACTATAACACAAGATTACAAATTATGGCAGAACGCGTAATATGAACACTGAAAAAAGACTCTACATGTACTTTACACCAACTGTAGACTTCAAAGACACGGTTGGTGGTGTCATACTGCGCCATACTAACGAGCAGTATGTGTCATACTACGCAGATTCTGCGACATTTCAAAAGGGTGAAAAATGGCAACAGCGCATGTGAGTGGCAACATTGGCGGGTCGATTGGTGATGGAATGTATCTCAACGGTCGTTGGCTGACTATAGACAGGTGCGTGAACGTACAGGTGGGTGGGCGGAACGTGACTCAAAGGTGCGTGAGAGCCAACCTGTCTTGAAGTCTACGTTCCGCCCACCACCTGTACGTTCACGCACTGTCTATAGTCAGCCAACGACCGTTGGGTATACTTCCATACCAATCGACCCGCCAATGTTGCCACTCACATGCGCTGTTGCCATTTTCACCCTTTGAAATGTCGCAGAATCTGCGTAGTATGACATACTGCTCGTTAGTATGGCGCAGTATGACACCACCAACCGTGTCTTTGAAGTCTACAGTTGGTGTAAAGTACATGTAGAGTCTTTTTTCAGTGTTCATATTACGCGTTCTGCCATAATTTGTAATCTTGTGTTATAGTGGAAATTTACAAGCAATAATCCATACGTTACCATGGTCACTCATTAAAAGGTGGTTTGTACAGAAGTACTTCATATGCACTTCTTTTGCATGTATTCTTATGGGAGTAAAGCACACATTTTGATAAAATCGGGTGTCTTTTTGGGGAAATGAAAGCGTTCAGTCCTCCGGTCTACCGTTTTACTTTATACATTGCACTGCTGATTTCAGTCTGTTTGTTCCAGATCATTGTGCGGTTCAGACCTGTCTTGTGGTGAACAAAAATTTTTGTAATGTCTTCATTGAAAAAATTCAACATTGTAAAAGATAATTTTAGAAAAATTCGACGTTTTGGACTCCAGGGTAGAACTGTGGAGTTCAAAATTGCGAATATACCCAAGGGTGCGGAGCCTGTGGGGTGGGTGAGGGATGCAATCACCCAAATTATTCTCAAAGGAACGGAGGGAGTGGAGCCAACCGATCAGATTGGTTTCACTTTCTGTTCCAAGGATTTTGTCAGAGGGCTAGGGTGGATGCGTTTCAAGCCTGCATCGGAGGTGACAATTGATGATGTGTGCAGAGAATTTCTGCCATATATCAATCAAATTCCACAGGACTCAATACGGAAACTTTCTGTTTGGAGATAACGTCGGTTCCGATGCCTAAAGGCAAAGGTCCAAGGTCCACGAACCAACACCCCTAAAAGACAGTTTCTCTCAGATCCCAGCTCTGTACCTTTTGGGTATGAAAATTAATAAGAATTTGTAATGTGTGTGGTCAATTTTCACAAACTTTGTTACCACAAACACAATTTGAGATGAATGATGACGTCACCGACAACGACAATCTGCTCAGAGAGGTGAACAAAATCAGTGAATATGTTGGATGACATTCTTAATTGTTGAAAAGTCTCCCAATTTCGAAGAATTAATGAACCGTCTTTATTAAATTAGAGACCGTAGTTCGTGCTTTCGAAAATTTCAACGAATTAATGAATCGCCTCCATTACTTGGAAGCCTGTATTCGTGCTGTTGAAATAGAAAGAGGCAAAATTATCAATCAAGTGTTTCCTCCATCATCTTTATTGTTCCAAATGGTAGGCCTATCAGTTATCGATATGTACGATTCGTCTAAATAACGATAACAAGTGGGATTCGAAGGTTTAAACCTTCATAACGAGGCCGCACACACACCTCCAGTCTTTGTAAGACCTCCTCCTGGGGTTGGCCATGGAAAACGGTGTGTTTGTATCGGTTTTTTCACATTACATCAACATGAGGACTGACGTCACAGTGACATCATTCTTTCAACAGCGGTTTGAGGTTATTTATACCCATATGTGAGAAACAGATGTACAAATAACATATTTATTTATCATCATATACAGATATAATTTTCGATAGTAGAGTCTTCAATTGCTGTAAAAGTCCTTCGGTGGGGCATAAATTCCAGTTGAATTGTCCTGCTGAGACTTTCCGGGTGAATTCGTTATACTTGTAATATGTATCTCGACGAAAGAAATATAAGTGTCCATCGATGTATCTGAAGACCGTTGTGATGTCATTCGGTACGCCTCGGAAAATGTCACTTATTCGCCCTCTACTTTGAATGTCATTTGGGGTATTATTGAATTTGATGTAAGATTGGCTATAAACTGACCAATAGTTGGCTCCTGTGTTCGTTTGGAATACAGCATTGATCTCCGTTTTATCAGACATCTGTAGCATGTATATGTTTCGGCTGTGTAAATCCGGGGATGATGCCTCGTAGAATGTATTTGTAGAGTCATCGATGGCTTTGATATTTCCTTCTGCTTTTTGATAAATATGTGAAATCGGTACCGTTGACATTTTTCATACATCCTGCCTTCAAAATATATATTCATGTTCCTACTTTAAGATGACAATATCAGCCTATGTGACACCCTGGATGCTTGTTTTTTCGATCCTGTCGGGTACTCATTGTGATTTTCAAGAAATTGTTTCATTGGTCGAAATAGCTCAGTTGGAAGAGCGATAGACTGAAGATCTGGCGGTCCCTGGTTCGAACCCAGGTTTCGACATTTCCCGTTTTTTGTTTAACTTCGCATGATACACATGCAAACTTTTCATATTCATGTTCTCCAGTCAAAGTTGTCTTGATAGAGTACTCGCACCCTTTTGTATCTCACCCCATAATGAAGTAAGCTCCTAGTGCCCTTTTGCCATCGGAAAATACGCAATTATGATTCTTGGCATCGAGACGAATCCATTGACACCGAAATTTCCCTTATCGCATCGAAATCAGTGGTCACTTCCGGTTTATGAGATTTTGATGGATTTGGACTCTGTTCGATGTGGCCTATCCGAATTGAGCATTCGTTTTCTTCTATCTCTATTTTCAACAGACCGGAAGTGCTTCTTTTTCGATGATTCGGATACATCCGAAACGTCGACATTTCTGTTTTAACTCGACGACAAGTGCCATTCATGTTGAATTCACCCAATAGCATGCCTACCCAACGTCCGCACCCACATCCAACATGGCCGTCTGCATTCAGCCCTACCCAACGCACGTCCACCTCCAACATGGCGGTCTGCACCCAGCCTACCGCTGTCTGCAACCAATAGCATGTCCGACCATCCCAACTCAACCCAACCCAAATATGTCCGCCTGCACCCACCAATAGCGTGGCTACCCTACGCTCCACCTCCAATATGATCGTCTCCACCCCACTGACCAATAACACGTCACCCACAATGGCCGACCGGACACTAGCGCCCCAGGACACCAGCGGCTAAATCATAACTAGTGGTTAGAATGCATTTTCCAATGCCGAAAGGTCTAGGAAGCTGATTTCATCATTGAAAGAGATACATCGATATGCGATGAACAAACTTCATTTTTCAGAATTGGAAAAATTCTAATATATTCGAATTTCATTTCATATGGCAGTGAACACCGGAAATAACACTTCTTATCAGAAAGTTCGGATTCCTCATTGTTTATAATAACTTTCATTATCATCGACAACAGGACATATTTGCAGTCCATACTGATAACACTCGGTCACGTAGGCATGACGTTTGGTAGAGAAAAACGTTTCAAATCGCCAACGCACCAGTTATTTATCACCGCTTCAACCGACTCTCCGTGTACTCCGTGTACTCGTGATCTTCATCAACACTTTTTCGTGTCTGGGTTCATCTATCGAAAAGGTGAAGTACATTTTCTTATTCTTCAGTGCTTCATTCTCCAGTGTGTTCTATTTTTTTCAATTCAAAGTGATTGTTTCAATGTCGCTGTGAACTACACAGAAAATCCGCTGCACATCACCCACTTTCTGAACTCTGATTCTATGATGATATATCAGTCCAGTAAGTTTTATATTTCGATACCTATATAACTTGTAGACCTGATCACAGTTTAATTTCCAAAAGTACATAGCTTCTAGAGTACTCCTATGTTGATTCCTAACGTTTTGACGCGATTACATCAAACGGATCCATAATACGTATAGAACATTGAATTTCCTCTTCTCAGGTATGCGCACGAGGTTGTGCTCCCAATTATAACGAAGTTCGCTCCTACTGCCCTTTGACACCGGAAAATGTTTAATTATGTATCTTGACATCGGTACGAATCAATGATACAAATTATCGAAATCGAATTTTGGAGATTTGACGGTCGTGGGTTCGAAACCTCAATTTTAAATTTTTGTTTTGATGAATTTGCACTGTCCTCGATAAGTCCAATACGAGATTGAGTATTGGTTTGTTATTTCATGTAATTTAAGGCTATCAAATAGCGATTTATTGTTCTACGATAAAGTTGGAGGGCTGAGCTTGATGAATTTAGATTATATGGGTGTTCTCCTTTCATTTGACACCTCACTTGCCATGATAGGACGGAAACTGGATTTTTTATTTTTTTATTCGATTTTCAAGTGCCAAAATGGCTCAAGTACATCGATTCACATTGCCTCGTTGAAAATCAGCTGAATCGGAGACATCGACTTTTTTTGGTCCACCCTGTATACAAAATGTATATGAATTCATGTATTTCATGGTGATTTGAGCCACTCTGTACATTTGATTTTTGTTTTTTTCTTTCCAATGACCGTCAACCAGGTTTTTTCTTTCCAATGAGAAGTGGTTATGTTTTTTCTTCCAACAGACAGTCTCCTTTTCTCTCTCCAATGACAGGTGGCCATGTTTTTTTTCAACGACAGGCGGCCATTTTTTTTCAAAGGTCCATGTTTTTCCGATGACAGACGGCCATGTTTTTTTTTTCAAAACGCATTTTCCAAAGCGGCCATGTTTTTCAATGACAGGCGCCATGTTTTTCAATGACAAGCGGCCATGTTTTTTTCTCGAATGACGTCGGCCATGTTTTTCTCTTCAAGAGAAGTTTTTTTTTCTTACAAGCGCCATGTTTTTCGATGACAGGTGGTTATGTTCTTTTCAATGACAGGCGACCATGTTTTATCCAATGACAAGCGGCCATGTTTTCTTTTCTCGAATGATGTCGGCCATGTTTTTTCTCTCTCCAATGAGAAGTGGTTATGTTTTTTCTTACACAGTGACTATGTTTTTTTTTTCAATGACAGGCGGCCATGTTTTTTTTTTCAAAGCGGCCATGTTTTTTTCTTTCACAAAGTGGCCATGTTTTTTCCAATGACAGACGGCCATGTTTTTTCGATGACAGACGGCCATGTTTTTTCCAATGACAACGGCCATGTTTTCTTTTCTCGAATTATGTCGGTCATGTTTTTTCTCTCAGCTGCCAATGAAACACCCTGTCTATCTTTATACTCTCATATCTCTCTCTTTCTCTCTCTCTCTCTCTCTCTCTCTTGTCCGAAAGGAACCCAACGAGGTGAGACAACCCCCAAATTTTAGGACCTTGCATCCGCACCCCACTGGCTGAACCTACCCCAAATTTTCACACGGGCCAAATCCACGTTGTATACTTATTTCGTTGATAGCCCTCTATGTTTAGCAAACTGACACATACAAGGCCATTCTCGTCGTTTTCGATACCAATACTGCGCCATACTGCGCCATTCGTCGTTTTGGATCTTGTATCCTACTGCGCCATACCGTATGCTGCCATTCTCGTCGTTTTCGATACCAATACTGCGCCATTCTCGTCGTTTTCGATACCAATACTGCGTCCATACTGCGCCATTCTCGTCGTTTTCGTTCCCAATACTGCGCCATTCTCGTCGTTTTCGATACCAATACTGCCCTCATACTGCGCCATTCTCGTCGTTTTCGATACCAATACTGCGCCATTCTCGTCGTTTTCGATACCAATACTGCCCCATACTGCGCCATTCTCGTCGTTTTCGATGACAATACTGCCCATACTGCGCCATTCTCGTCGTTTTCGATACCAATACTGCCCCATACTGCGCCATTCTCATCGTTTTCGATACCAATACTGCGCCATTCTCGTCGTTTTCGATACCAATACTGCCCCATACTGCGCCATTCTCGTCGTTTTCGATACCAATACTGCGCCATTCTCGTCGTTTTCGATACCCTCTGGGTCAACGTCACGGTTGACCAACTCAACCCGACACACTCCAATTCAACCCAAATACGGTCGTTTGCACCCCACTAGATGGACCAATCGCCGAAATTCAGCCGTTGACGTCCACATTCCGTCGCCAAATCGAACGCCTTATCTCAGCACAGGCCGTTTGGCGGTGTCTTTTCTCCCCGTTCCAGGCACCTATGCCACGCACCACTGTTTCAGCGACGTACGCACCCACTAGCAGAATCAATCCCCGAATCCGCCACCAAACCTCCACCGCCGTCTGCGGCCACCCCGTCATGAACCCACCAACGACCGTTGAAGTATACATTCCGTCACCAATCGACCCGCCAACGTTGCCACTCACATGCGCTGTTGCCATTTTTCACCCTTTTAAAAAGTCGTAGAATCTGGGGAAATTGGCCTGCGCCTCAAGTATAAAATTTCCCCAGAATCTGGGGAAAAATAAGTGACCCCAAGTGGCCCGACCCCTGCTGAAAGAAGTGGGTGGACAAAAGTTGTAGATCTTTTTATTACCTACAACTTTGCCGTTTAACTTTTTCCGATAGGACTTGTAGTTTTGCCGGAAATCGAGATTAACCGTTTTTACCCTTAAAAACTGACCCTCTTCCACTTCCCGACCTCAGATTGCCCGTAAATTATTTTACTTTTCATTTTTGTTATATTCTTTTATTTTTTCAGTGGGTTTCATCCCACTATTATTTTTTTTCGCTTTTTACCATTTTCAAAGGCTTCAGCCCTGGTCTATTATGTCTCTACTAAGGACATATCTTCAGTTTTCCTCAATTATCTCAGAAACCTCCTTTCTTAAGCAAATGGAATGTCTGAACTGATGTCAAACGCTTATTTTTCCATTCACTTTTCCCAAGAAAATATGAAGGAACATATGACCACATACCATTGTAACTCCGCCACTGGTGTACGAAAATAAAAAATAAAAATAAAAAACATCAAATTAGTACTTCGATAAACCTTGATTAGTGTACCAAGTTTCAATTTTTTTCCTGCAGGAATTTTGGAGAAAACAAATTAAATCTGAATTTTTTTCGTACTTTCGACACCCTGTATCTCAGAGGGGATGCATTTTACGACATACCTTGGTAGCGACTTTTCACCTCGAAATGAGGTGAGGAATCTGTAGTCGGAGTTCGTCGGTCTTATTCTGACTCACCCTGTATATATAGGTAACTAGTTGACACGACAGACGTTGTCCTGTCCAAATGTCTATATTTCCAATTTTTTTTTGCTGAAAACTCTCGTCCGCGTAGAGTTTCTTCTTTCCTAGGTTTTTCTTTGTATTGTTCCACCAAGATTATGCTTTTGACTATGCCCGCTTCCCGTTATCCCGTTATCCTGTTGTCCAGTTATCCCGTTTTTTCGCCATCCAATTATCCGGTTTTCCCATTATCCCGTTTTCCTTGTATTCCTGTTTTCGAGGTAGTCCCGTTATTGCGTTTTCCCGTTATCCCCTTTTCCGTTCTATTATATATTCCTGAAATTTTTTCCACGACCAAAGAATCACGCATATCCATCGCTCGACAAAAATCCCATTGAAAAAAGCATTTTTTCCAGAATCCAATAACTTTCTAAAAAACCTTATTTCCCTAAACATCTCATTCAGACTATTACAAACAACAACAAAATAATTGTGTTCGATTCAAGTGTTAAAATAAAATAAAAAAATATTTTGGTGTGGACACGCCCAGGGATTGAACCCGGCCCTTGGAGATACAGAGCACAATTTCAATGTTTTTAATATTTTCAGCAGAATCATCCACTCTTTCATATAGTGTATTACGATAAAATATCTACAAATGTCATGAACAAAGTATCGAACACCATTCGAAAACTCAAAGAATGAAACAATTTTCACAAGCTTTTATTTAGTTTCACTTGTTCGTTCGTTCGTTAGTTCGTAAGTTCGTTAGGGTCAAATCTTGCAAGTTAATTTTTACCGACTTCTAGGCGTCCGATTAATTTGAAATTCGGCAGATGTTCAAAATTCTGGTGACAATGCATTATGGAATTTTTATTGGGGAAGAAAACTAAATGGCGGCTCTAAGATGGCGAAGGAGATTTGTAATTATTGTCCGATTCAATTCAAAATTGGTATGGGGGCGTTTTTGGGGTCGGAGATTATGAATTTTTTGTGAAACTTCATGAATTCAAGATAGCGGCTCCAAGATGGCGGATTCGATTCAGAATTGGTATGTGGGGGTTTTCGGAATCGGAGATTATGAAATTTTGGTCTAAATTCATAAATTCAAGATGGCGGCCCCAAGATGGAGGACGAGTTTTGTGATTATGGTCCGATGGTTCTCGGAGTCGGAGAATATGAAATTTTTCTGCAAAAATAATGAAATTTCAAGATGGCGGCCCCAAGATGGAGGACGAGTTTTGTGATTATGGTCCAATTCGGTTCAAAATTGGTGTGCGGCGGTTTTTGGGTTCGGAGATTATGAATTTTTCGTCAAAATTCATAAACTCAATATGGCGGACCCAGAATAGAGGGCGAGTTTTCTAATTATTGTCATATCTTATCCAAAATTGGTATGTGGGTGTTTTCAGGTTCGGAGATTATGAATTTTTTGTCAAAATCTATCAATTCAATATGGCGAATTCAGGATGACGGACGAGTTTTGTGATCGTGGTCCCACACACCAATTTTGAATGGAAAATTGGTGTGTGGGAGTTTTTGCGGTTGGAGATCATGATTTCTTCCAGCTCAAAACTTACAGGGAAGATACCTTGTAATAACAAATAAACAGATTGAGGTGAACCAACTAAAAACAAAAAAATAAAATAACTAACAAAAAACTTTTTGAAGACAAGCTTTCATTAGTGCCGTGTACCTAAACGTATGAAATAAATTTAAGTCATCGCTGACAATCATTTAATTATTTTTTGTTGAATTATTTGGTTTCGGAAACTTGTCGCGCGAACTGTAATAAAATTATTACTTCGACAAAATGTTACTTACCAACGATTCTATCGCCAATTGAATTAATTGGTATCTACTTTCATGAATTCTTTGTAAAAATCAAATACTCCGACAAGTTCTTACTTACCAACTAATCACTGCCCAACCAAATTAATTGGTACCTACCTTTATGAACACTTCGCGCGACAAGCTTTTTGAAAAAATATAATTCAACAAAAAATAATTAAATCATTGTCAGTTCGTCTTTAATAAGTTTTTTTATCAGTTATTCTATTCATATATTTAGCAGAATCATCTATTTTTCCATATAGATTGGGGAATTCCAAACCGTGAATTGATGATATTCCACCATTTTTTACATCAAATCATAATTTCTGTTCTGGTTTATCACTTCTTACGATCAAATGAATGAAACTTGAAAATTTCCGTTTTTGTACATATTTCCTCTCACTGTTTGTGGAGACAAAGGACGTCTCAGTCACTATCGCACACATTCTGAGTTATTCATAAATGAGATATTCTAAAAAAGACAAATATTTGTTAGATTTTTTTTATCATATCGTTCACTTGAAAATCTACCTGAACAGGAGCCATCTCGATTTTTCCCACAAATCTTAAGCCTTAATAAGAAATCTCCTCGGAAACCTGGGAAGGTTTTGCCTGCAATAAAAATAAATTCATGTACATATAAAAGGAATGTTAGATGAAACAGTTACAAAAGCATCTAAAAATGTGCGAGAAAATAAAAAAGTATTCGTCCCCTCTGCAATATATCAAGTTAACTGGACCTAATGAATTTTCAAAAATTTGTTTAATGAATCCTCTCCTGTTTACCATAAATTTTTATATCATGTCGTATCTCCATTCGTTGTATGGGGTGCAACAGAACTACGCCTGTGAAAATAAACAAAGTATTCGTATCGCGTATCGTAAAAAAGTAATGAAAAAACATCCCGGCATTTTTCCGGCCAAATGCTCCCGAATAGCCATAATGAGAAAGGGTTAAACGTAGAATTCCTTTAATGGACCAAACTTAGAATAACAAAGGACGGCAAATAAAACTCACTGAGCGACTTCGTGTGGTTCGTTAGAACTTTAGAACACGAATTCGAATTGAAATGATTCAATTCACACACATAAAGATCGAAGGCAATTGTTCGAGTTGTCATATTGGGGTTTAGTATGCGAGCAAACTGAATGTCATTTAGGGAACATATGTTAGATGTGATGGTTTACACGATACGTTAGAGAGTTACGTCGGGATACAGATTAGGGAGGTGTCATAAATTTGATCTGCGGATGAAAAGTGGGTAACTTTGAATTAATATGTTGCAAGCAACAAAGTCCCAAACACACACTAATTTGCATAATATGTGTATCTCGCTCTGAAGATATAATTAATAGGTGAACTTTATTGTCTGAAATAAAAGCATTTTGTCGACAAAGTCATAATCTTGCAAGTAATTTTTTTTTAATATAAAAGAAAATAATACATAGAACACAAATATTCAATAAAATGCAGAAATTGTGATCACCAACAACATATACTATAAAATTTAATAAAATAGCATACAAACTATAGAAGGACTAGAATTCATAAGCTAGGTATTCATCTATACTGTAGAACCACTACTTCCCCATCAGGAAAGTTTTAACAGATTTTCTGAACAGTTTCAAATCATTCATAGATCTTATCTGATTCGGCAACTGATTGTAAGTTTGTTTATTCCTATAGATTAGAGATTGTCCCGTCAGAGATGAATTAGGAATTGGAAGAGCGAGTTTTTTTCCGTTACCTTCCTCTATTAGAGTTTGTGAACTCATATTTATATTTAAATAGCAAATATCCCGTTTTTAGGATGAAAATGACATACATAGTCAATATCCTATTATTTGAAAAAAAAAATCTACAGGTTTCTCGCATCTTCACTTTAGAAATAAGTCTCAATGCAAATACACTTTGCAATAGAACCTGGTTGCCAGAGCCTCAGAATCGAATTCCTTACCGCAGAGGTTCAATAAATGAAGCTGACAGCCCAAGTTTACGAGATATTACATTAATGGCTAAACAACTTAAGGACTTTTTTTTTTTCAGGATGATATATGCGAGTCGAACTTCAAATACCGCCAATGTGTACGCCAAGGAATGTTGTTACAGGCTTTTCGCTTTCAATTAGTTGATCACCGGTTCGATGTTTAGCTTGAAAGTGAAGTGATGAAGTTCGTTTTAAAAAGATTTAGAGTCAGCATATTCGCATCACACCAGATTTTCAGTTTTCGTATATCCCCTGGAATTGACTACACCAAAGAAGTATGATCTTTGCAATAGAACCTGGTTGCCAGAGCACCAGAATTGAATTCCATAGCGCTGAAAGCCCAAGTTCACAGGATATTACATTAATGGCAAAACAACCTGAGGACAATTTCTTCTTCAGTGATGATATATGTCAAGGAATTTTGTTACAGGCTTCTTTTCAATCAGTTGATCACCCACTACTACACTTGTTCGATGTCTAGCTCGATGTGACCAAGTTTGTTTTAGAAAGATTTAGAGTCAGCAAATTCGCATCACACCAGATTTTCAGTTTTAGAATATCCCCTGGAATTGACTGTACCAAAGTAGTATGATCTTCATTGTGCCAAAGTATTGAAGTATCGTTTGCAAACAATATCAATTTTCCAGAAATAACAAGGCTAGTTATATCATTGATATAAAGCAAAAAAAATGGTCCTAGAATAGAGCCCTGAGGTACTCCACGTACAATTTTCCTCTTTTCAGAAGTATTTTAACTTGATATTTTTTTATTTCTGTCAGTGAGATAAGATCTGAAGGAGTCCAAACTGGACCACGAAATCCATAATGAAAAAGTTTAGGCAACAGAATTGCATGACTTACACAGCCAATAGTATTTGAAAGATCAAGAAACACTTCTACAGCACACATGTGGACATTGGCACACGTATGTGGTTGAAATTGACAGATCGCTTTTGACATTATTTTTGTTCTACATCTGTCACAATAATTACATTCTATGAAATGATGAAACCATATACGAAGTGATGAAATAAACTAACCAGAACTATCAAAAATAATTTATATTATGTAACAATAAATAGTTAAAGTAGATAAATATATTATTTAACTGTTAATAGTTACGGTGAGTAAGTATTTTGGAATTATTCAAAAATTAAGTAGGTAGTAATTAGTAGATTTCAGCCACAAAAAATTGAAAAATAAAAACTTTTTAACAAAAAATTAAACCGACGAAAAAAAGGACTGAAAAGAAAAAAATTAAATTAACCTCCTTAGTTTTAATAACTGAGCTCCTAAACTAATGTACGTAACTGATTTTGAGTCACGCCAAACAAACAATCAACGAAGATCATTAAATTGCAGCCTCTTTTAGATTCAGGCTCATGTAGACATTTCCGAGAAATTTGAATATGGCGTCACTAGTGTTTTATTTTGAAACCCAAATTGTTCAGGATCTAGGATCAATGTTTTCCTGAAAAAGTCATCATTCTACGTTTCACTATTTTTTCGATGATTCACGAGTTTGTGTCGATTCCTATGTCCTCGAATGGCTCAGTTGGTTAGAGCGTATGGCTAGAGATCGCAAGGTCGTGGGTTCGACTCCCACTTGAGGATGCTTATTTTCTTCAATTCAATAATTTGTCCACTATGCCACAATATTCCCTTTTTTCATTTTAGATAACGTTGATGGTATTGAAATTGGTCAGAAATTATTTGGATCGTCAATGGCACATTCCTTATGCAAGAGGATTACTAATGTAGACTTCAAACTAGAAGGGAAGACACTTGTAGCAAATGAATCAAGTATAGACTATACTAAGACGCTCAGAGCTTCATCTGATGAATTTGAGATCAACTTGGCTGACAAATTGTATTCACCGGGGGAATTTTGTTTTTTATTTCGTTGATCACTATTCAGCTCAGCTGAGTCAGTTTCTTACAGGAGTGAAGAATTCATCGGAGATAACTTTTAGCAAGTTATCAAGGGGATGTACTGTTGAAGCAATGTCTAGAGTTAATTGATTGGCTATTGTACAGTGATATTCGTTAAGCAAATTGAGGTCTACATTTATTTCAGGATGAATGCGTATTTATTCCTCTAAGATCTTTGATTATTGCCCACTTTCATTCCTGTTTGTTACCTGTTTCATTTATTATCATATATAGGTCTCTCGCCAGTTTGACGGCCTTCTTGTAGATACGACAATAATTGTTAAAATATCTCAAACAAAATTATTATCATCTATAAAAAAACCTTATTATGTGTAGGCAATGTAGATTACTTGAAAACTTTTTCATTCCCTTCGAAACGACCCATGCTTCCGACTTTCTTTTCTTCAGCAACCGCAACAGGAAGGCTCTAATGAATGTAAAAAACCAACAGGTTTTCGAAATCCATTTATTGGATCCTTCGCTTCTTATATTAAATTCCAATTTATAGCCTGTTAAAGACTCCAGAATTGGGCATACTATCTTCTGCTACAAGTCCGTCCAAAATCCTTCATCTTGGACTTAAGGGATGATACAAGTAACAGCTTCACGAGTCCAGGATTGGTCACAGAAGTTAACACATCTTCAATTTGTGTGCAGACATAATCAATAATAGTGGATGGATCTATCCACATGCATGAAAAGATTGAAACAGTCTACTTAATAGATTAAATAACATTTGAGTTTCAGTGGATTTCTTGTTTGCATAATTTAAATTGAGATCCCCAGCTAAAATTATTGATGCGAGCGGAGATAATTGGGATAACAAATATTGAGGGAGGTCCTATAAATACATTTAGTGAAAATTCAAATAGTTTTGCCACAATGAAATTATCAAATTTACTGATATTTACAAATGAAAGCGATTCAGTAAACTAACTTTCAACTATTAGTAGGGTTCCTCCATGTAGTGAAATTTTTCTATAGTGTTCAGAAATTATATATCCAGGAATATACAGTGCTCGTCTAAAGTCCGTTCCTCCCCTACTAATTTTTGCACCACCTGGTGTATCGCAACAAAATTTGTAGGGCTTCAATAGGAGATAAAAACCTACTTTTTCATGGAAAAATCACAGCTAGAAGTTTTCAAATGGCGGCTGAGCGCCATCTTCAATAATTTTTTTAGAAGGAACACACATTATTCCATTTTTGAAATCTGTTCATAATTCTCAACAGTTTTCTCTAATACACTTTACTCCTAAATTCAATTGTTTTCAAAATATTAAAGTTTGAAAAGTGACATTCCGGTTTAAAATGAAGTATGGATTTTGGTCACTTCCGGTAAAACATTTTGCTAACTAAACGTTGTTATTAATTTGTAGTTGATGAATTCGACTAATAAGAGGCGTAAAGAGAGGTCATTAGGGATAAACAGTACCGCTTACCGGAAAATCTCGAAGCCTACGAATGTGTTCTGTAAATTCATAATCAGAACAAAGTAGTTAGCTAAAAAAATTTAATTTATTTTTGAATAACAGTTTTATTTAACCCCAACAATTATTTCATCAAGTGTTCAACGTGGCCCCCTCCTAAATCTTGACAATAAAGTGCCCTATTATAAATAGCTTCTCTCACGTTGATGAAAGTCTGTTCATCTATTTCTTCACATGTATCTATTATTCTGCGTTTCAACTCTTCTTTTGTTCGGCATTCAGTGGCGTAGTTTCTTGACTCCAGATACCCCCAAAGGAAAAAATCTAGAGGTGTAAGATCCGGAGATCTTGGTGGCCATCCTGTACTTCTCCTGCGACCTATCCATCGCCCAGGAAAGTGTATATCGAGGAACTCTCCAGCCATGCGATCGAAATGGGGAGGTGCCCCATCCTGCTGAAATAATATTCCACGATTTTCAAACTCTTCCTGATTGTTTAATACAATTTGTCTTATTCGAGGTTCAATTTCAGTTTCTAAAAGATTTCCGTAAAGAACTCCTGTAAGATTGCCTCTGATCCAACAACGGTCCAACAACGCGATTGCCCAAGATCCCTGCCCAAACATTCCCTGTCTAAAAATATGCGGATTAGTATCGCTCCAGTATCGTACATTCTGTTTGTTGACTTTTCCATTAAGAAAAAACGTGCATTCGTCCTTCAATTGTTCTTGTTAACCACTCACAAAATTCACCCCTCCGGTCTGGATCATCCTCCGTGAGAACATGCAGGATTTTCGTTTTATAGGGATGAAACTTTTTTTTTTTAGGACTCTGGACATTTTTTCAACTTACTCCACAGGATTCAGCAACTGCAGACGTCGACTGAGTTGGATTGATTACCATTTCAGCAACAATTTCTACCTTTTTTTCTTCTGAAAGTGGCGGTCTTCCTGATCCTGGGACATCTTTCAGCATACCAGTTGCTTGGATCTTATTTAAAAGTTTGCGCAAATATGACCTCGAAATAGGATTCTCGAGAAATCTATCATTAAACATACGGACTGCTAGAAGATAATTTCTTCCAGCTTCTCCAAATATCAAAACTGCTTCAAATTTATCGTCTAAACTACGAGCCATGATCACACTTTTCATAAAAGGATTTAGGCGCTCAATGGACTATTTGAAAGTTAGCAGTTCAGTTTGACAGTAAACAAGATGTTACCGCGACAACGATTGTTTCCAATGCAAACTTGATTGAAAGCAGCATTAGTGTTTTTGGTTGGATTTGAAATGACCAAAATGTCACTTTTCAAACGTCAATATTTCGAAAACAATTGAATATAGGAGTAAAGTGTGTGCGAGAAAACTGTTGAGAATTATGAGCAGATTTCGAAAATGGAATAATATATGGGGTGTTCTATTTAAAAAAAAATTGAAGATGGCGCTCAGCCGCCATTTTGAAAGTTCTAGCTGTGATTTTTCAATGAAAAAGTAGGTTTTCATCTCCTTTTAAGGCCCTCTTACTTTCGTTGCAATATACCAGGTGGTTCAAAAATTAGTGGGGTGGGGGGCGGACTTTAGGCAAGCACTGTATAGTATAGTTCTCTCTGTTTATCTTTCTCTAGCCAAGTACTCATTCTCCGTCTTTTTTGCGACAGAAACGTCTTGCTTGAAAACCGTTACACTCAAGTTATACTTTCTAAAATACTGATGAATTAAAAAAAAAATCTTCAGAAAAAGTTAAGATTTATTATTATATAGATGTAATCCAGTTCATTATAAGATTCCGGGACATTTCATTTCCTTATCAAAAGAAATGGCTGCTTTAATTCAACCAAGGAAGTTTTTGAAGTTATCGATAGTAGATAATATTCCACAGAGCATACATCGCTAACGAGATGATTTCTAAAAAAAAATTTAATAAAACTAATATTAATATCTTCCCAGCACTTTAGTTTCAGTGGAAAAAGGTTCGAACAATCCGCACGTTGCAAAAAAATTCGTAAAAATCCCGGTAAGAAAAAACTAAACCTCCCTATTCTTTTTCATTTCTTCATTCTGATGGAAGTTGCCAGATTTTCATGGTTAAGTGTTTCTCTTAGATAAGAACTTGAATTGTGTACCGCTTTTATTTGAAACAGATAAAATTTTATTGCTTCTATTGTAACAAGACTAGAAAGCCAGCACACATACTAGGTGGGGAACTTATGACTAGAAGAAGTAATCGTACAAGAAAATTATCGGAAATTTAAACTCATACTTTTTATATAAATTGATCGAATTGAAAATAATTTAAATATATTTATATAATTATCTTATGAACTTGAATAAGTTATCATGATTATTTTTTGCCCTTCATGTGATTAATGATTTCAAATCTATCTACATGAAGTTCAGTAATTAGTAGAATAGAATCATATATAGATGAGTGTCAGCCAGTGCTCCTGATCAAACATGTAAAAGATATAAATAACAAAAAATTAAACCGACGAAATACGGAACTGAAAAGTAAACAATAAAATAAACCTTAGAAAAATCGAATTAAACGGTTTTCTTCACATAAAGGATTCAATATAAAATTGAACCAGAAAATGGTAGATCTCAGGTGAAAAACAACTACTTTCCTGGCAAATACCACGCAGAACGTTGAATGATATTCACCTGAAAATCCATGCATACTTCCATATAATATCAATGGACATTGAATGCAAATGTTTCTTTCTGATAAGCTCGATTATGTTTAATTTATGTCGTGTTCACCTAACAATCCGCATACCGGTTTCAGGCTTCTTGGCCCTCATCAGTACGGAGTAGTCAACCAGCCAAAGGTCCAAAGAACTCTGGCTGAAGTGAGACACAACGTAAACAAACCATCATCGAGCTTGTAACACCTATAGGTACGCCGGAATAGATAAACTATAACTTGTGGTACTTAGTGACAGAAAGAAACACTCCGAAAATCTCCCACCTCGATAGGTTTCTAAATAAAAGATTCCTTCTCAGTAGGAGTGGCAAGCCCGTCTAGCATATAGTGAAAGATAAGTGCCATGTGAAGTGGAATGAATAGAAAAATCGAATCAAACGGTTTTCTTCACATAAAGGATTCAATATAAAATTGAACCAGAAAATGGTAGATCTCAGGTTTAATTCGATTTTTCTATTCATTCCACTTCACATGGCACTTATCTTTCAAAATAAACCTTGTTAGTCTCAATAACAAAGGTCCTAAACTAATGTAAGTAACTAATTTTGAGTCGGCGCCAAACAAACAACAAATTAATTAGGTTAGGCGTAAAATGATGGCATCGAGTTGCGCGGAGACATTTTGATAATTTTTTTGAAGTAATTTGATGATCGTCGTTGATTGTTCGTTTGGCGCCGACTCAAAATTAGTTACTTCATTAGTTTAGGAGCTTAGTTATTGAGACTAAGAAGGTTTATTTTATTTTTTACTGTTCAGTTCCTTTTTTCATTCGTTTAATTTTTCGTTAAAAAGGTTTTATTTTTAAATTTTTTGTGGCTAAAATCTACTGATTACTACCTACTTGTTTTTTGATTACTTCCAAAATATTTACCTACCCACCTTACTTCAACTATTACCAGTTGAATAATATGATTATCTACTTTTACTATTTTTTGTAATATACATTATTTTTGTTGTTCTGGTTAGTTTATTTCATTACTTTGTATATCATTCCATCTCATCATAGAATATAATGTTTGTGACGGATATAGGAGAACGAAAATAATGACAGTAGCGATCTGTCATTGTCAACTACATATGTGTGCCAATGTTCACAAGTGAAAAATCAATTATCCCCTATTTTTCTACCCGTAAAGGTGAATAATTTCAATGGAAATCCACATATGATCAACTACCCTATCTAATGAAAAAAAGAATCATCCAAATCGAAGAACCCAGTACAAAGTTATGCCTGATAGAATCCGTTAACGGACCAGAATTCCGAGGGTGAGTGATCAATATCCTTCATTTTGCTACCCTTAAGGGTGGATTTCATCTTTTAAATTCAAATGGGACCAACTTCGAACTACACCCTATCCAAGAATTATCGGAATCGGACTTCTCAGTAAAAAGTTATGCGTGGTCATGCATAAAAAAAATACGCGTCGACTAGAGAACCTCCTTTTTGGTTTCGTCGTTTAAAAACTGACACAAACCGGTCTCGAATGAGTGGTGACAGTGTTTCTCGTCCTGGCTGCCTCAAATATCCATTTCATTGACAAAAATACGATTAAGTGCTGTGAAGTTGAAAATAAGACTGCAATGATGGGGATAACTAAGAAAATGTGTATTAAACTAGTGCTTCTGACCGGAAAGAAAATAACAGTAGGTTGAAAATTTCTAATGTGAAGGAACTTCTCAAAAAAATATATATTATTAACCGAGTTGTCACAATTCCTGATGATCTCTGCCCAAGTGTAGAAACTTTTATAGAATTTCTAGATATACATACAGGGTGTTATTGAATAAGTGCGAAAAACTTCAGGGGGTGATTCTGAATTAAAAAATGATGACAGTTTGCTATATAATTTTTGTCCGCAAAGGCTTCGTTTTCCGGGATACTGGGTGTTAAAGTTTTTCTTAAAAACTGACTATATATTTATTGCTCTGAAACCGGTCGAGATATGCAAATGAAATTTGGTGAGTTTCAAGAGGTAGTTATCGCGCATTTTTTGACATGCAATTGAGAATTTTATGTTCATCATTGGCGCACATACGGGTAATGATCTCAATTTTTGTAAAGAAAAAAATGGTACGCCACTGAGGTACTTCAGATAAAAAATAATTTTTGAATTCCTCGTTCAGTTTGTGACAAAAAAAGATCATATGTTTTTTTTCGTATGGGGCGCCGTTTTTATGAAAAAAAATTAAACATCTTAACGCGTATTTGTCATTACTTTAATACATTATCTAGTAGCGATGCTAGTAGGCTACCGTCAACATTCTGTTAAATACGAATATTTCAACGAAATGTCAAATTAGCGTTTCTTCATTTTCAAGCTTTTAGTTTAGTATAACGTTAATGATAATAAGTAATTAATTTTTCTTTTATCGAAAAGAATGGACAATTATACAAATGCGGAATTGTCTATGGTCGAAGAAATCGAAATGGTCGGCAAGCTCCACGATTGTATGCTGAGTTGTATCCAGGACGTAGGGTACCCCATCACACAATATTTCCTTGTCTTCACCAACGTTTGCGCGAAAATGGTACATTTAAGAAACAGACGGCTGACTGCGGGCGCCCTCGAGAAGTACGAACTGTGCAACTAGAAGAAGCAGTTCTCGAGTTGATTGGGGAGTCACCTGAAACAAGTACTCGAAAAATTGACAACATGCTGAATGTAAGCAACTTCACTGTGTTTAAAATTCTTAAAGAACAGCAATTGTATCCGTTTCATATTCAACGTGTGCAAGCTCTACTACCTAGAGACTTTTTTCCGCGCCTAGTTTTTTGCCATTGGATTCTTCATCAAATCGCTCAAATTCCTAATTTTTTAAATGGCGTTTCATTTACTAACGAAGCTAATTACATAACAATCACATCTGGGCTGAGGAAAATACACATGGAATCTTTGAAGCTCATTTTCAGCATCAGTTTTCAGTAAATGTATGGCTTGGGGTACTTGAAGTTGCCTGCTCTTCTTGAAGAAATTCTTCTACAGCTGAGACAACACCTCTGGTTCATGCATGATGGTGCCCCAGTTCATTTCAGCATTATTGTACCTAATCACTCAGATACAGTATATCCAAATCGTTGGATAGGTAGGGGAGGTACGGAACATTGGCCTGCTCGATCTCCGGATTTAAATCCTCTAGATTTTTGCATTTGGGGTTTTCTTAAGTTATTAGTTTATTCCACTCCTGTCGAACATGTTGAAGACCTGAGGAATCGAATTATAGCCGGCTGTGAGACAATAAGAAATACACTAGGAATATTTGCGCGAATACGACAATCAATAAGGCGAAGAATTGAATCTTGTATCACGTCTGAGGGAGGTCATTTTGAACATTTGTTGTAGCTTTGCGCCTATTTATTTATTAGTGTTATTTCCTGTTAATGTTCTGGTTTAACGTTATTGTATTAGATAGTTCTTGATAATGTATTTTTGCATAAAAATGGCGCCCCATACGGAAAAAATGCAGGACAGATTTCTTGTCACAAATTGAACGAAGGATTCAAAAATTATTTTTTATTTGAGGTATCTCAGTGGTGTAAAAATTTTTTCTCAAAAAAAAATGAAATCATTGCCCGTATACGCACCAATGATGAACATAAAATTCTTAATTGCATGTCAAAAATGTGCAATAACTACCTTCTGAAACTCAACAAATTTCATCTGCATATCTCTACCGGTTTCAGAGCAATAAATAAATAGTCAGTCTTTAAGAAAAACTTCAACATCCCGTATCTCGGAAAACGAAGCGTTTGCAGACAAAAGTTATATAGCAAACTGTCATTATTTTTTCATGCAGAATCACTTCCTGAAGTTTGTCGCACTTATTCACTAACACCCTGTATATTTGTTTTTTGATTTTCTGATTCAAGAAGGTAAAAAACCCAGGAAACCATGTCGGAAATGACCATATTGTGAATACAGCAGAATAAAGGGCTCGTTTACCAAAAAGTTTGTTATTTTTTTTCAGGTATATTCAAATTGGTAAAAAAACAGATCAGCTTAATTTTTTTGGTCCCAATCCACATCCCTGTGATATAGACACCTCAATATTTTCAATGTATGACATATTCTGTGACACGATAGGTACATAAAATAAATCGAATGGGTTTAAGAATAGAAATGGTAGAAATCTCCCCGTTCAAACATCACATACGCTGAGGACGAAGAACGGATCAAATAGAATAGAAAAATACCGAATGACTTTACGGCATTACAAAATGTGTTTGTGGAAGGTACAGTTTGTTTTGTTTTGTATTGCCGAAATTTCATCTACAAGGTGTTGCTCTTGGTGGAATCGGTAACAGATGGAACTTACGCGTGTGAACATTATAAATTCATATTTTTTCCTGTCTTATTGAGGACTAATTGTAAAATTCCGAAGGATAAATCTGTTTATTTTTTAAGGACTCTCAACTGTAAACGGTTGTGCAGACGTTAGATTACACCTTGGATACGGAAATCTGGATGGCATTCTAAAAATATAAATAAATATATATATATATATATATATATATATATATATATATATATACAGAGTGGCCACTTTTTTAATGGGATTGTATTGGTAACTTTTAAACCATAAGAGTTAGAAGGTCGATCAAATGGAGAAAAAGTTGCATTCATAGAAGCATTGTCGAACAGTTCAAACAAATCGAGATTATCAGAGCCGGTTAATGAGATATCATAAGAAAAGTAAATTCTGTCATTTTGATTTTTCTTTTTTTCCCACTTTATTTCGAATATTATCAAAAAATGTCACGGGAGTTTTTTATTCGACAGTAAATTATCCTCAATTCAACATAATCAGAATTCGTATCCGACGTTTCGTACGCTCTGGGCCACCTTCAACCTCATTTTTTTCAATACGGACCTGCATATTTTATGACACCTTTCGAAATAACTTTTAACGCTGAATTCAACGATATATCATACAATGTCATTCAAAGTTGATTTTCAGGTGATTTTGACCCTTATCCAAATTTCTTTGGGTCGGATCTGTATTACATTTAGGTACCTTTAGTTTAATTAACAACATGCAATACATTGCGGTAATAAAATCAACTTACTCATCTTCAACTGAATGGAACGTAACAGAATCAAAACAAGAAACAAGTAAAAATTATTTACAAATTTCAAGAGGTGAAAAACCTAGTTCATAATAATTAAACGAAACTATCATTTAATGAAAGAAAAATCAAATGATTATTCGAAAGTAAATGATGAACATTGATGAAGTAAGTGTTCGAAATGTCCACCATTTTGTAAAATGCACTCTGCGGTTCTGGAACCCATACTTCTTATACATTTGCTTATTTCGTCTCCTTGAATACCTTCCAATACATTCTCAATCGTCTCGCGAACAATCTCTATTGTCGGGTTCGTAGTATCATAAATTTTATTTTCGAGATATCCCCACAAATAAAAATCCAGCGGATTCAAATCCGGAGATCTGGCAGGCCATGCTACTGGACCTCTTGTTCCAATCCATGAATCGGGAAAAGTTCCATTTAGATAGTCCATGACTATTCTTGAGTTGTGTGGACCACATCCGTCTTGTTGGAATCATGGACTATTACGCCGATACCGTATAGGAAGATCATCCAACATTTCTTCTATAATTTCTACATATTTTGCTCCGGTTAGGTTGCCGTCAATAAAATAGGGTCCCAGTAATTCATTATTCAACAAACCGCACCATATGTTCAAAGAAAAACGATATTGATGTCTAACTTCATGAATTAAGTGAGGATTTTCCGTGGCATAAAAATGTTTGTTCCTCCGATTTAACATGCCAGAATTTCGTTTCGTCTCCCCAAATGATATTTTGCGCAAAATTGTTGTTATTCCGCACCTTCCGTTGAAACCAATTACAGAATTGCAACTTTCTCTCAGGATCATTGCGATATAGTTTTTGCACGGCTTGGTATTTATAGTTATGGTATCCGTGTCTCTTGAGTATTTTATTAACAGCACTTTTTGATAAATTGCATTCACTGGCCATAGTTCTCGATTCTATTCCTGGATTCATTCGAATTTGGGCCAGAACATTGATGTCATTGATAGGCTCGTTTCGTCGTAAATTTAAAATCATTGTATTCGCGTCTCTTGACTATTTTATTAACAACAGTTTTGGATAAATTGCTTTCACTGGCCACAGTTCTCGATTTTTTTTCTGGGTTCAATCGAATTTGGGTCAGAACATTGATATCGTTGATAGACTTGTATTTTCTTACATACACACAACTCTAGGTTTATTGAATGTATTATTTTCAAGTAGTAGGCCGTGGATAAAAAAGAACATAACAAGAAATGTCATATTATTTGTCACTTCGTTTATTATTGTGTCTCAAGAACTTGTCATTAAATACTTTTCTGAGTTATTTCAATTTAACTTATTCGATATGGTAAGATACACAAATGAAGAGAAGAGATATATGTTCGAAGTGTACATAAAACTAGATAAAAATTCGTTCAAAGCACAACAAAGGTATGGTGAATTATATCCTGAAAGAACAACATCAAATTTTAAAATGTTTCGACGTTTATCTACAACGTTACTTGCACATAATTCATCATCAAACCTAGAGGTCCTTATGTACGACGAAACGAGCCTATCAATGACATCAATGTTCTGGCCCAAATTCGAATGAATCCAGGAATAGGATCGAGAACTATGGCCAGTGAATGCAATTTATCAAAAAGTGCTGTTAATAAAATACTCAAGAGACACGGATACCATGACTATAAATACCAAGCCGTGCCAAAACTGTATCGCAATGATCCTGAGAGAAAGTTGCAATTCTGTAATTGGTTTCAACGGAAGGTGCGAAGTAACAACAATTTTGCGCAAAATATCATTTGGGGAGACGAAACGACATTCACAAATTCTGGCATGTTCAATCGAAGGAACAAACATTTTTATGCCACGGAAAATCCTCACTTAATTCATGAAGTTAGACATCAATATCGTTTTTTTTTGAACATATGGTGCGGTTTGTTGAATAATAAATTAGTGGGACCCTATTTTATTGACGGCAACCTAACCGGAGCAAAATATGTAGAAATTATAGAAGAAATGTTGGATGATCTTCCTTTACGGTATCGGCGTAATAGTCCATGGTTCCAACAAGACGTATGTGGTCCACACAACTCAAGAATAGTCACGGACTATCTAAATCGAACTTTTCCCGATTCATGGATTGGAACAAGAGGTCCAGTAGCATGGCCTGCCAGATCTCCGGATTTGAATCCGCTGGATTTTTATTTGTGGGGATATCTCGAAAATAAAATTCATGATACTACGAACCCGACAATAGAGATTCTTCGCGAGACGATTGAGAATGTATTGGAAGGTATTCAAGGAGACGAAATAAGCAAATGTATAAAAAGTATGGGTTCCAGAACCGCAGAGTGCATTTTACAAAATGGTAGACATTTCGAACACTTACTTCATCAATGTTCATCATTTACTTTCGAATAATCATTTGATTTTTCTTTCATTAAATGATAGTTTCGTTTAATTATTATGAACTCGGTTTTTCACCTCTTGAAATTTGTAAATAATTATTACTTGTTTCTTGCTTTGATTCTGTTACGTTCCATTCAGTTGAAGATGAGTAAGTTGATTTTCTTATCGAAATGTATTGCATGTTGTTAATTAAACTAAAGGTACCTAAATGTAATACAGATCCGACCCAAAGAAATTTGGATAAGGGTCAAAATCACCTGAAAATCAACTTTGAATGACATTGTATGATACATCGTTGAATTCAGCGTTAAAAGTTATTTCGAAAGGTGTCATAAAATATGCAGGACCGTATTGAAAAAAATGAGGTTGAAGGTGGCCCAGAGCGTACGAAACGTCGGATACGAAATCTGATCATGTTGAATTGAGGATAATTTACTGTCGAATAAAAAACTCCCGTGACATTTTTTGATAATATTCGAAATAAAGTGGGAAAAAAAGAAAAATCAAAATGACAGAATTTACTTTTCTTATGATATCTCATTAACCGGCTCTGATGATCCCGATTTGTTTGAACTGTTCGACAATGCTCCCATTAAAAAAGTGGCCGCTCTGTATATATATATATATATATATATATATATATATATATATATATATATAATTCCTGATGAAAAATGAAAACCCTTCAAATACTGAACCCCAACCTAGAACTGTATGTCTATGAAACACTCCCTTACATTGAAGAATTAACAACTTCAATTCTAGCAATGGAGAATAATTATTTGAAAAGGAATTTCCTTGATATGGTTTTTATCAATAATGAACTCAAACCTTAGTGTCATTTATAATAACTTACTTAAACTAGATAATAATAGATTGTCAAATTTTCCTATTGTTTTAAATCTCCCACCATAATCAGTCATAAAAGTGATGTAATGACAGAACACATGACTCATCCCTGACAGATGAGTATTGATTCATCCATATACTTCAGTTTTGACTGAACCTTGTGGGCTGCCACTACTTAAATTCAATTTTTGTTAGTTTTCAACTGTTATTTACCTAATTGTTATATTTTAATAATTTTAAACAAATTAAATGTACTATAATATGTTATTAAGTGTGTAACATTCTTTCCATTATGAAGAACATCACCTACTTTTACAAATAACCTCAACTTAGTAAGTCTTTTTTACAAATTTCATGTTTCCTATTGTACTCAGATTAATTTTTGTTTTTACAGATGTCTTGAGAAAGAAAATACATTTTTGAAAGCTTCACAAATTAAAAAAGATTTTTTCTTATCTTGTCGGCCGTTTTTTCACGAATGCAACCCCATGCTTCTAAAGTTCATTTCCAAATCTGATGGTAAATATATATATATATATATATATATATATATATATATATATATATATATATATATATATATATATATATATATATATATATATATATATATAGTACGCATGAAATGGAAAATTCTTTCATCAATAAATTTTGACAAATATCGACACGTGCAATCGCTTCTCTTCGAAAGAAACCTCAGAAGACGTTGTACAACAGCGTACGTATTTACGTGTTTGGCGGGAAATTAAAAAAATTAAAAAATTATATCTCAAAACACACTTATTTGAAAAAATATCGAAAAATGTTATTCTGGAAAAGTTGTTCAGAATGACATTTTGAAGAAAATCTGAGTTAAAAAAATAAAAATAATTTTTTTGCTTTAAAAAACATCAATTTGGAAAAATTCATTTCTGACAAAGAAAGTAATTAGTAAAGCCAACAGTAATATTTTGAATAATATTTTGTAAAGATTCGCAAGCTATTTCTATTTTATTCGGAGAAAATTTGAGATTTGTTAATTTGTCATGTGTTCAGCTGCTTCATAAGAGGCCACTGAAATATCTCCCAAGACATTATAATCCCGATACTATTTATTATTAATAAATGACCGTGTATCTACACAATTTCAGTTTGAATTTTTTAACAGAACAAAAAATTGATTTAATTTTTGACATAACAAGAACTTACAAATTTTTATCTTTTTATTTTCAAACAATTCAAAATAAAATTAGAAACTGAAATAATTATGAACCAAAGAATTTCTTACATACTCGAAACATTGTAAGTGCCCTTTACTCGACATGTCTACCCTGACGTTCAATACATTGAGTTGTTCAGGATTTCATTTCTCTGGACACATTTCGCAGCATTTGTGGTGTAATGTTATTAATACATTGTCGTATTACTTCTTCTAAATGGTCGATATTATGAAATGGCCGATGTTTATAAACCTTCTTTTCAAGGTACCCCTATAAAAAAGAAATCCAAAGGCGTCAAATCTGGGGATCTTGCAGGCCACAGGTTTTCTGAATATCGTCCTATCCACTTATGAGGAAAGTGTTCGTTAAGCCACGCTCTGACTTCGGGGGTACTATGTATTGACTATTCCGTCTTGTTGGAGAAAAATATCATTTCTTCTAATCCATGTAAGAAATCAAAGAACTCGTTATTCTAAAACTCTAAATAATTTCGTGAATTAAAGTTGCCCCTAAAAAGTAAAGCATTTTAGCATTTTTCAATCATGCCTTGCAACCAACATATATATATATATATATATATATATATATATATATATATTTATATATATACATATATATATATATTTAATTTGTTTGGTTTTTCTTGGGATTTAGATCTGGGACAGGTTTCAATTACAAATTTTTCTTCTCTACATATACATTTAATTTGCAAAACGTTTCGCTCCTGGCCTGGAGCTTTTTCAATTGTATTAACATTCAGTACTGAAAATGGGAGTTTTGGTTAGTTTTTGTTTTGTTTACATTAACTGCAAATTTCTGGGGGGATTGGCGCGGTGGGTTAGCGTCCGACTCATGATCGAAAGGTCGTGAGTTCGATTCTCGGCCAGGGCAGAAATTTTTCTATTTAATTTGAGAGAATTAAATGTTAAATTTCGCTGTTGCGTTCAAATTAACAGTGCTGCTCCTAGGTGGCGTATGGAGTTAGTAACAAGGCCTACCCAGAACACTATGGAATGATACATAAAAATACTCAACTTGTGACTGGCCGAATGACGAAATGTCAAAGCCATTAAAAAAAAAAAAAAAAAAAAAACTGCAATTTTGTAATGGAAACCTTCCCAAAAAAACCCAAAAAAATAAATTAATTATTCAAAAATAATAATTATAATTAATAAATTATATATAATATATATATATATATATATATATATATATAATATATATATATATATTGTTATGATTGCTTGGTTATTGATTTTAAATTTATATATATTTTTGTGAATTTATTTCACAGATTTTAATTTCTGAATCCCTTTCATAAAAATGAAAACTCCGGCTATGTTATCTTACCATTCTCTTTTAAAACCTTTTTTTTTAATCCTATCCCAGATCAGTTAGGTACGCCTATGAACATGAGTCAGCTCCATCTCAGCAGTCGGTTCTGTGATCTGTATTGCCGACTTGGAACTAACGATTCGATAAGAAATGCTGTTCAGTGGGAGAAAAGTGTGGTTAGATAAAACACAGATTGCAGAGAATAAACAAATGATTGTTTTATTCAGCTAAGAACCTTAAAACTGCCCTACTCTGCGATAAATACCTTATGCTCAAAAGAAACAATAATATGAAATGGTGCAATTTGAATATAAGTGATGATTAATAGGAAGAATATTCAACATTATGGTCAGTCCTTTAGCATGGAATTTTGATGAATGTTCAGCCAAAACAATGTAAACAGTGGTGCAGACACTCAAAGTTATTGGATAAGTTTCACTTTGGTGAGTTCGGTGATTAGAATACCTTGTTGCTCCTTTTCCTGTGATGTTTCCAGCCCCGTGGACGTACTTTTGGAATTGCAATGACAGCTTCCGTGGGTTTTTTCATAGATTTCTCTTCTATACTAGGTAAGTGGGAATTTTTGATAACTTATTTCTACCAGTTGTGCCTTTTAGGAATTTCTCTCGTTCGGAAATCTTTAAACCAGTTTTTCCTTGAATTGTCTAATAATATCTCTTTCCAATTTTCGTATGTGGCTTCCTTTTTGAAATTTTTTTCAATCTCCAAAACTTGTTATCTTTTCTCATGGCAACACACATCTTTTTAATTTTCTCACATTTTTTTTCGAATTTTGTGTCACTTCCTACCTACTTATTTGTTATTCTAATTACCTAATTACTACTAATGATTTTATGAATGAAAACTTATTCTAAATCTCACATACTATTTACAAATTGGTATAAAATTATATTTTTACAATTTCTGCTATCACATCTTTCATATATCATCACTTTTCCGACACAAACTCTCTCGATATCCCATTGGTGGGTTTCCTGTTGATGTGAATTGTCATACAGGATGTTAAAAACTTATATATCAGTTGATCTTACTTTAAATTCAATGGTTTCTATAAATTTGAATTTTGACATGATTTAATTGTGGAATTTCATTAGATATTTTGTTGGTCACATACTTTTGATAATAGAACTACTTCAGGACTGCCCTTTTGATACATATGCACCGACTAGAGCATAGTATAAGATTCTATAATAGTAAGAAGGTAAAGAGAATTGCAAACAACGATAACTAAAATACCTAATAATAATAATGATAATTATAAGATTAATTATTTTACAACATTTATATATATATATATATATATATATATATATAAATATATATATATATATATATATATATATATATATATATATATATATATATATATATATATATATATATATATATATATATATATATATATATATATATATATATATATATTGGAAGCAAAATGATAAATCTAAGCGGGCATCGAAATCTCTATCGAGTAAGGTGTGGATGAATTTTGGTTCGTATGCACGAAATTTATTATTCCTCAAAATTCTTCTAAGGGATTTTTCAGATATACCAGTTTGTTCCTGCCTCTCCGATAGTGCCATCTGTGGATTTTCTGTTACCGATAATAAAACATTGAAGGTACCTCCTTCATTAGTGACGGGCTTACTATGTAGAATTTTTATCGATTTTCTACACTGCCTGTGGCTTTAAATTTGTTTAAAATACGCAACACAGTAGATCCATGCATATTCTTATTTAAATCACTTTTACAATGAAAAAACTATACAAGAAAGACGATAAACATACCTGGATGAATAATAACACTACCAAATCGTTTGTAAACTCTCAATAACATATTAGCATTATTAGTCAATTGTTTCATGGCTTCTTCGATCATGATGAAATCTGCGATGCACGCAACAATGATAATATTGTAGGTATGTATGATTCCAACAATTTGCCAAAATTCAATTGATCTTTTGTTCGAATAGATTGTTTTTATTAAAATTGTGTAGATACAAGGGCATTTATTAATAATAAACAGTATCGGGATTATAATGTCCAGGAGATATTTCAATGATCTCTTATGAAGCAGCTGAACACATGGCAAATTAACAGATTTCAAATTTTCTCCGAATAAAATAGAAATATCTTGTAATTCTTTACAAAATATTATTTAAAATATTACTGTTGTCTTTACTAATGAGTTTCTTTGTCAGAAATCAATTTTTCCAAAATGATTTTTTTGATGGCAAAAAATTTATTTTGATTTTTCAACTCAGATTTTTCAAAACATGTACATAGCCATAAAATGTAATTCTGAACAAATTTTCCGAATAACATTTTTCGATATTTTCTCGAATAAGTGTGGTTTGAGACATAATTTTTTTTTTTTTCAATTTCTCGCCTAACACGTAAAGACGAAAGGCACCTTACAAGGTATTCTGGGGTTATTTTTGATGAAGAAGCGATTGCACGTATCGATGTTTGTCAAAGTTTATTAATAAAAGAATATCTCATATGATGCGTATTTCTGTCGGTCACTGTATATATATATATATTATATATATATATATATATATATATATATATATATATATATAAATCAAAGGAATGTCAGATTCCCCAAAGTTGTTATTTACAAATAATGAAAACATTAGTTCCACTATCACTCACAATCAAATATACCAACATATTTCGACATTTTTGTTTCTTAATAGGGTTTTCTACAACATTGCACCTCCAGTTCTTGAATAAGTATTTTCAAGTTTATCAAATTCTACTGAACATTTTATACCAGTCATTTTCAACCAATCAGATGCTTCATTTCGACATTGTTACTATGGTAACCGGCAAATTTTCTGAAAATTTTTCATCCACATTAGCAAGTAGACGTAAAATTAATAAGTGGAAATTTCCCGGCACATGACAGCTATCATATAATTAGACAATAAATAATATTGAAATAACATCCACTTTAATTTTTAGTCAATATTGAAACCTAGTAAGAAAATTGTATGAAATCCATTAATTTTACATAATAGTTTATCTGATATTATATATTTTATTTCACTAGGGAATGGGGAAAATCAGAAAAAAATCTCCCCCAAAACTCCCATTACACAAGCCTTCCATTTATTTGTGAATAACGTCAAAATAAATATATAAATATTTACTTAATGTTTTCTATTTAAATATAATTCCGGTATAAAATTTACCGAATCCCCCACGTGCTTGTATTAATTGCGGGAAATTTGTCTCGTACATGAATTTTTAAAGAAAATTATCCCTCGTCGCTTCGCGACTCGTGATAATTTTCGAAAAAATCATGTACTCAAAAAATGTCCGGCAATAATTCATGCTCTGGGGAGATTATAAGTGAACATTAAAAATATGCAATATCTCATATTATTCAAAAAATGATGAAAACTAACAGCTACATCACCGAAATTCAACATTCAATACTCCAATTCTTCGGGTGAAACACCGTGTATACTGCAGCGGATTGCTTATTGTTTCAGATTTTCTTCTATATAGGCTCTGACATGGCTTATTCGATTATTCAGAGAGAGAAAATAATTATGATTATATCATCACTCCTAATCAATAAATGAAACGGAAGGATGTTATTAGATAATTCATCAGCAGTTTTTTTGTTGCTCATCGACGGTGATTGGCAATATTTTTCGAATATTATAACAAGAAATGTTATGAATTCCTGCAAGTATATTTCATCAGTGATATCCCGGAAGAAGACATCCTGGCAAATACAATTTCTGGAAATTGGTGATATAAAAAAAAATCTGGAAATAATTCGAAAATAACAAGTTGAATTCTGATTCTGATTTTACCACCACTCTTGCAGGATGTGCTGATATGTGGAATATACTAAATCAATTCAAACTTGTTTACAAAGTAATGCACATATTGTATTTGAGTAATTCAGTTTTACAGAAAAAAAATTCAGTCAATTTATCTACCACTAGTTACCCAATACAACGGTGAATAAATACCGAATGCCCAAAAAGTGTTGTCTTAGAGCGTTCAATGATATGCAAGTGATTCATTTTTAGACATCCAAGTTCCATGGATGGAGGATGGCAATGTAGTAGGTAAACCAAATTATTATTCAGGTTCCATCAGCTTTTCTTATGACTTCGGGTATTTTCAAATATACAATACAAGGTGTCCCAAATTATCATCGAATAGCGGATTATGTTTTGTACAAATATAAATAGTTATGAAACAAAATATTTTTCATCACTATTGATACGAGATCGTTCTATTTTTTTTACCATGGAAAAAGTCTGTTTTCATCGTTTTCATTGAAAAAACATAGGAAAAACCATAATTTTTTAGAACCTATTTAATTTCTCTAATTGACCCAGAAACACTGGATCACCCTGTATAGAGATTGAACACTGGCAACGTTCATTAAACGTACTGTATTTGTATTTTTGAAACGTTTATAGAACGTTTCAGGAAGGTATTGACAAAGGTTGATTCATAGTAAAAATAGATACGTTTCTTCACTAAAGAAGAAGAGAAACGTTGTTGTAACGTTTAAAATGGGTGGTAATATCGGTTGAATCATCGTTGATTCAACCGAGAATATCAACGTTACCTAAATACTGAAATTCTACGTTTATTTTCTGGTGGTATTCTAGAATCAACATCAACGTTTAGCATTCGTATCTTAGAAACGTTACTTCGAAACGACAATACATCGTTTCGCTGAAGTGGAATACAAAGGGATAAAAAACGTTGAAAACCGTTAACAAGTAGATTTATGTTAAAACCGAATTATAACATTATATTTCAGTATAATTTTCATTACAATAAGAATGTTTGCAACGTGTACATAACCTTGAATCCGCTTGAAGAGATAACGTTACTATAAAACCAGAATAAAACGTTTTGCCTAACGACAATTTGCCGTTTTTTCAACGATGAATAACAGTAGGTAGCATTACTTGAAAAATTCAACGTTTTTTCCACGTATCTGTGTTTATTGGGTTTTGACTTTTCCCTTGGTAACTGTCTCACTTCGGTTTTCTTAGCGACACTCGAAGCAACTTGGCGAGCTGTTGCCAAATGAACACTATCGAACATAACTGATGTAGTTCAATGTCCATCGTTTCTATTAGACATTCACAAAAAATAACTTCATTTTTATCGTGGATTTTTCAATTCACAGAAAAATCTTTCTATTCAATATTCAATTGTGAATGTTTCCCTTTTCAACTGATGGATAAGATTCTTTCGAAAAAACTTTATAAAAATCTTCACAAGAAGTATTTCCTACTCAGAACGATGAACACAATTTTAAAGTTATTACATATTTAGGCCATCCTACGAAAAAAGTAATTTCTTACGTAGAAACAACATCAATATCGCATACAAAACAGATAATAATTATGGCAAATTTATAGGGAACAAAGAAGATAAAACTGCAAAATCTGAAGTACCGGGTGACCCGTTATTTTATATGGGTGTTTCAAATTCGGTACTTCGATTTGATGTTATGAATGTTGAAATGGGAAACATTCTCAATTAAATATTGATAGAAAGAGGTTATCTTGACGATGGAAGATAGTGACTAAAGTTCATCTTTCAGTCGCAGATGATTCCACATCTGATTTTATGAACATCCTGTTTATATTTTCAACAAATCAATGTTATGAATGTTCAATTTAGCAAGTATCAAACCAAATATGACACTTCCGGTTTGACCAATTCCAATTTCAATTGGAAAGTATATATTTTTTTTGAAAATTACAATGCGGTATAGAATTACCTTTCACAGTCATACTTCCAATTCACAATCTGCTGATATAATTGAAATTTGATAAAAAATTACTTTTTGTATACCCCTCGTAACGGAACATTTTCATGAAAGTATGCTATGGAACATTGAACAATATCATGTAAGTAACAATAATTCATGGCCAAACTTTTCACACAATAAGTTTCGTAACGAATTTTTCGTTACTTCCTTATACATAACCAATTTCTCATAACGTTTCCGATTATCTTTACGGTGGAACGGGTCAGTAGTCACTGCTCAGGTCGTGAAGAGTGCGCCTTTGTTGTCGTCTCGTGAAAATGGTATCGTGACAGTTGTATTCATGTCGTAAAGCCGTGTTTTTTCCAAGTGTTTTTCAATAGAGAAAAACCAAGAACAGTTTGCGAAAAAAAAACAGGTAGAATTGGTGATTTGTTCGAACCGAAGGAATAATCGATCTCTTTCTTGAATTGAACGTCGAGATAGGCAGGTGTACTGGGTGGATTGATTTTGGTATGTACGATCTATGAATTGAATAATTTTCCCTGCTGGAATTTAGTTGAGTAATATTATTCTCTTTATCTTGCAATTAATGTTGTAGCTGCTTAGCATTTTCTTCGCTTTTCTCAGGCTTGTAATATTAGAATTCTTGGATATACCGCATGGTCATTTTTTAAGGTTAAGTATAAATACTTCGGCCATTTCGGCAAAGCATTCATAGTACATATTGTGGCTAACGTAACATCTGTTCCGAGTATTGGGAACTGATTTTTTTTCTTGGAAATCAGTTCTACGCTTTTGCATTTTTTAGGTACCAGGTCATTGGTAATTTCGAATGGACTAGCTTTTACTTACCTCACACGATCAGTGGATTGTTCCGAGGATTCCGATTGAAGGGTGTATTCGACTGTTCTGGGACAGGTTGGCAGTGACTAATAGGACGGCTCTCCGGTAAGCAATTTTCTTTATTTCATAACTACATGTTTATAAGAGTAATTTTCTTTTCTCTTGAGAAAGAATTGCTTATGGAGAGAGTTGTACCTCTGGCCCAACTGGTCTCAGAACACTCGATTCAATATATGCCTCAAGCGTAAATTTGATTCCGTTTAATAAGTTCCTTATATCTATTACTCCATTCAATTCGCAGTGAGGGTTGTTTGATTTTTGATCGTTACAGAGTCAATTCATTTCAGTTACTGCCTTGTCGCCAAGAGCAGGGAGATTCATTCAAATTTTTGAGAATTACCTGTTTTATCGATTTGAAAAGGGAACTGCCGCCCTATTTCAAAATTATCTTTATCTAAGAGAGTTGTGCCCACTGAAAGACGTGAGGTCTCCCTCTTCAGTTTATCTTTAAAAATTCTTCAATTAAAAGAATTATTCAACATTATCTTTTTCTAAGAGAGTTGTGCCCACTGAAAGACGTGTGGTCTCCCTCTTCGGTTTATCTTTGGAAATTCTTCAATAAAAAGAATTATTTCACTTTATCTTTATCTAAGAGAGTCGTGCTCACTGAGAGACGTGTGTCTCTCTCTTCTTATCTTGGCTGAAGAGTATACTTTTGCTCTGACTATTATCTTGGTTCAAGAACCCTATTTTTTTTGTAACTTACTAGAGTATTTTGGTTATAACGTTATATTTTCCTTTGGCACTGGCAACATTTAAATATTTTGCTTAAAAATAGTATATTCTTTCTCTGGCAATTTTATAGTATTTTGCTTTGAAATACTATATTTTTTCTCTGGTAAAATTTCAAGGAAATTTTTATATTTCTTTTGGAATACCTTTCCTCATTCAATTTTTTTTACCCTTCTGGTACATAGAATCACCTTATCGAAACTTACTTGTTTCAAAATTTAACTGAATTTGAACATAACGTTTTGG
This sequence comes from Gonioctena quinquepunctata, assembly GCA_018342105.1. Lineage (NCBI taxonomy): Eukaryota > Metazoa > Arthropoda > Insecta > Coleoptera > Chrysomelidae > Gonioctena > Gonioctena quinquepunctata. Next base: position 341,970 of record JAFIRS010000806.1, on the reverse strand, counting down.
GTGAAGTTTGTTTTGTTTGGTTTTAAATTTTGCTCATTTTTAATATATTTTTTTTAAATTATCAAAATTAACTTGTAAATTTAAATCCAGAATAACCGATTGGATTGCTATTTATTATCTTTGTTCTTTCACTGTAATCTTCCAGTCTTTTATATAGACTGAGATTTTTATTGTATGCTATCATTTGCATCTATCTTTTGACTCTAGATTAGATTTTGAATCATAAAACTTGAGGTTTAAAGGATATCCTTCGTTCTCCCCTTTTTGTACATATTTTGATTCCTATCATCTTCTTCGCATGATATATACGGAGGGAAGCCATCTACGGAGACAGAAGGACTGGTACCCTAGGAGGTCATACAGCACATCCAATTCAGCACTGGTCCGTGAAGATCAACCAAATTCACGCCTTTAAGGGGGTCTAAAACCAAATATAGAACCACCCACGACCAGCTTCGTCGTAACCGCTGAACCAAGTTCCTGATAGTGCCGCTGAGACCAGCTTCGAAGAAACTAGCCTTCATCTCTCGCCCTTGCAGATCTCCGAAGGTATATCAGTATCCCAACGACTAGAGGAATCATATTTTGTAAATGTTCAGAGTTTGATCGGAGTCAAAAATATTTGTTTCTTATGTAATTTTTCAATTCTTTTTAAGAGAAGTTCTATACTCTTCTAGTATTTGTTTCAATACTCTTCTAGTATTTGTTAACATGTGTTTATATATCTTGTCCAGTCATTTTACTTCCGTCTGGAATAAATTTGTTAAGTTGATTTCTTGCATATTTATTTGCCTTGGCTAGGTGACATTTATTTAACTTTATTTATCTTTGGCTTTTGTCTTTGGCAAGCCTAGCGCCCATCTCTTGAACTAGTCAAGTTAATTAATGTATAATTTTTTTAGTGGCCCTATTTGATAAACTAGGAAAAGTCATTAATTGAACCTTACTCACGGCCTAACCGTATCCATCTGAGCAGCCTATCGGCAAAGTGATTTCACCTTCTTGAATTTGAATCATATATTTTAAAATCTGGGGTTCAAAAATAAAGGGTGTTGCAGTTTTATGCAGACTATCTATTTTTACAATTTTAGTTTTTCCTCATTCTTCAACATCAATACACTCATTTCTTTTAAATGCTAACATAGGCATTTTTAAAGTTGGTTAGAAACTCCAATACATATTGAAATACAAAACATGAAAAACCTCCATATTTTTGTTTCATATTTATTTTTTATGAAGATAATGTCCATGCTATACCTAACACATTTGTATTGAACCTTTCAACTTCATCTCAATTGGCTGATATTGAATGTCTCTATAGGTCTGGAATCATTTCTAAAACTGCAAAATCGGACGCAACAAAATATTTATTTCGATAATTTTTCTACAAAATAGTAGACATTTGGAACATGTACAGGTTTTTAACTCAATTCAAAAGAAATTCAACACCTAAGACAGACTCAATTACTCTAATTGTTCAAAATGTTGCCCGTTAACGTCAATGCATTTTTGTATTTTTTCGGAGCATGCCCGCATACCATTCACTAGTTGAGCCGAAGTAATTTCGTTGATGGCTCTCCTTACCCTGTCTTCAAGTTCCTCGCGATTTTGAGGTCTATTATAAGCATAAACTTTATTCTTCAAGTGATCCCAAACAAAAAAATTCATTGGCGTGAGGTCTGGTGACCTTGGTGGCCAACGAACTGGACCATGAGTACTAATCCAATTATGTTTGAAAGTTCTAGTAAGATGTCCTCGGACTATGTTCGAATCATGTGGAGGCGCTCCATCTTGTTGGAAATATATAACGCGACGTGTTAATAAAATTTTGGATTTTATCATTTGAAATTTGTAGGTAACGTTCACATGTTAAAGCTCCATCAAAAATAATTGGTCCCACTATTCTGATTCCAAAAATTCCTAGCTCAACATTGAATCCGAATCTTTCCTGGTGTCTTCCTTCTCTGAACACATTCGGATTTTATTGTGCTCAATAACGTAAAATATTTCTATTGAAATGATTCATCACTGTATAGAATATTATAATGGAAATTTGGATTTTCTTTTTTAAAATTTTTTAGAATTCTTTCCGTCTCTTTAAATTTTTAATGATGTATTTGGATCAATTTCAACCGCTGCTAGAACAGTGATCTCCGTATCATCGCTTACAATAACATGTTCCCCATCATGATTATTCCGTTCTTTCCTGAACTCCAATATTGCAAAATAGTTTCTACTACTAGGTTGCGTACGGGTAGGATATCTCTCCTGGTACAGGCGCAAGGCTAAACAGGAATTTTTACTTGCTTCTCCATAAATCAACAGCATATCAACTTTTTCAGTTTGGGTAAATTGGCAGTAGTTGTTCATTTCACAAATTCAGAACATTCTAAATGTCAACAATTTATCGTAAACACAACGACAGAACAATTCAACAAATTTAATTCCATAGCCAACTAACATGAAGTTGAAAGGTTCAATACAAATGTAGGTATAGCATGAAAGTTATCTTCATAAAAAATAAATATGAAACACAAATATGGAGGTTTTTTCATGTTTCGTATTTAAATATGTATTGGAGTTTCTACCCAACTTTAAAAATTCCTGTGTTAGCATTTAAAAGAAATGAGTGTATTGATGTTGAAAAATGAAGAAAAACTAAAATTGTTAACATATTTAGTCTGCATGAATTATTGTTACTCACATGATATTGTTCAATTTTCCATAGCATACGTTCATGAAAATGTTCCGTTACGAGGGGAATACAAAAAGTAATTTTTTAATAAAATCTCAGTTATATCAGCAGATTGTGAATTGGAATTATGATTGTGATATATCATTGAAAAAATAATTCTATATCAAATCGTAATTAAAAAAAATATATATACTTTCCATTAGAAATATAAAAATTGGATGCGCTTCCAGTCAAACCGGAAGTGTCATATTTGGTTGCTAAATTGTACATCCATAACATCAAATCGAAGTACCGAATTTGAAATATCCATATGAAATAACAACGAAAATACAGGGGGGTAAATTGGTTCCGGGTCACCCGGTATATAAATTAACTTGTGGCTCTTGTCCAAGTTTTTACATATGCCAAACGGGCAGAACTTTCAAAAAGCGATTATTAGAACGTAGAAACTGTTTCGTCAATGGTAAAACGAATCCTACTTTTGCTACTCACCTCTTGACTGAAGAACATTGTTATGTTACCGATTCCGAAATATTACATATAATAATAATTATAATAATTGTATTCAAAAAATTTCAGACAGACATACATTTCAAACAATTTCAAGTGAACATTTCTGGAGTGTGGCAGGTAGTATATCCTGATGAGATATTTTCGAATAAACAGGTATTCACTAAGGCAGAGAGCCTGAGCGTGGACGAGTTACTTATTATAAATTATTGATAGTTGTTAGTATAACACATTTTGAAATGAAGTTCAATTAATTATTTTTATGTGAGAAAAATATACAATAATATAGTGCTAAATTCACTAGAATCATATAGTACAAATTAAATTGTATTAAAAATGCTGAAATAATATAAACTAAATAAAATTGGATTAATTATGCTAAAACAAAGCTAAAATGCGACTTACGTAGAATGATTGAATCATAAATATCACAATGGAGAGAACGAAAAATAAAAATAATAATGAATAGGTCTAGAAGATAAAATATTTCAATAATTAAACAATGATTGAATAACCATACGTTCTAATGAAATAATATAATATTTGGTCTGTTTTTTGAAGGAATATATCTTTGAAGCTTCTTTGATTTTTGTTGGGAGAAAGTTATAAAATCTACTAGCTAAAAAAATATGATTTCTCCGCTCTATTATCTTTCTGGATTATGCCATTTTCAGAGCGTCATTCTTTTTCACACGGGTTTGGTATTTATGGTTGATGGGTGGTAGGTTAAATCTGTTTTTGAATTGTTTTATCACAATTTTATAATAATAATGCTGACTTGAATCTAGTACTTCCGTTTCTGTAAATATTAGATTGGATGAGTATCTGATTGGTTTGGGTGATATAATTTTCAAAAATATCTTCTGCAAGTGTGCATCTGTTGCTGTCCCGCAAGCTAGAATACCGTAGGTGAGGCGTGTTTCCACCAATGCATGATGAAGAATTTTGATATATTTGAAGTTCAGTATAAGCATATAGAAAAAAAAAGTCACAATATTTGCCTCATGTCCAAATCAACTTAAATAATTCTCCTTTATTAAATATGTTTTACTGAAGATTAAACAGGTTTTATTGAATATTAGACTGGTTATTTATATAATCCTCGTTCTATCAATTACCTATACCATGATTAGATTCACATACCTACTACTACCAAATACGTGAAAATGTATAATATTATGGAATAATATTAATTGAAGGTAGAGTAAAGTGAATTCATTTAATGAATCTTCGAAATAGAATTCAACTGTAAGGAAAAATTGGATATTCACTTGGAAAAAGGATATTTTCAAATGTTTTTCTTAAAAAACTTTTAGAGATCAAATAAAGGTTGTGTTTCTCTTACAGTAACAGAGCTACATAAAGAGATATTTCTGGACTCGTTTGACACAATATTGAATTTTTTAATTGTCCCGAAAACCGAGAGAACAACTCAACATTCTTTCCCAACGTCCTTCACATGTTCAGTTCTCAAGAATGTTGTAAAGGAAACGATACCCTTCATGGTCTAAAAGCTACACATGGGAAAAAGGCGGTTCTGCATTCCCCCATGCCGAATCAAACCTAGAATTATTTCTATACTTCATACATTCATCCTCGAAAGTAATTTCAATTTTTATGCAGTGCCCTCACTACTAAAGTCCAGCTAAGCTTACTGCCATAATGTATTACGGGCAGAACCGGAGTGGTGAGTTTGGTGGCCCGAGATATTCACAACCCTTAATGAAAGGAAAGAAAAGATAAAGTTCGTTGAAACTTTCTCCAGTGCTCAACTTTAGACTGGGATATCGAAATAATTGGGTCTCGCTGAAAATTGCTCAGTTTTTCAAATACAGTTGAAAGTCTCAAACATATTTATTCCTTCCACTGCAAGAATAAAAATCTTATTTTTAACTTTTGGACAATACAATAATAAACCGGATACTCCATATAACAAACACGATCATTTCAGTTTTGAATGATTTTTTAACTGAGATGTTGGGGCACTTTGAATTTCAGAAGAAACTTCTCTAGAATAGAGCTGTAGAATGCCTAGGGATTGTTAAGTTATCCTTGTTCCTTCTATCAACCTTGGACTGGATTTTGGAGACATAAGTTCTTCAGGTCCATTAGGAATAATTCAATGAACAAATAATAACGAAGTCAGTTGTCTTCGATTTTACATATTCAACCAATTAAGTTCTTTCATTTCATCTCTAACGTGAACGTATCTACAAAGCCAAAAATGATCCTGACACAATAGTTTTGTTTCATCTGAATTTTATTCCTGAGGCAAGTATCAAGATATAGTCCATGAAGAAGAACCTAATAAATGAATTGAGAGAACACAATGATTTCTATCAAAATTCTTCTCAAGTACCTATTGAGAACATATCGTTTCAAATACAAGATTTTCAAATCTGGGAAAGTTTTTTAAAGGGGTCCATTAACATGGTTTTTTAATCTGAGATTCTCATTTGAAATCGAACCTAGATTTTTTACAGAACTCACAACCTCAAGATCTTTTTCGTTTTTAGTAGCTGAAAAATCCGAAACAACCTGGTTGCATTGACTTCTAGGAGGAAACATAATCATTTTTGGTTTGTATGAGTTTTGTTTGAGGTTGTGTATGAAACTGAGTATGAACATTGTTTCAAGATCAAGGTTGAGGGAGTAATTTGCTTGCTGGAGGTTATTCGTTGAAAAGCTAACTATCATTTTGGTATCATCGGCGTAAGTCGATATGGGTTAGAGAGGTAATAATATCTGCTGTATAAATAAGTGGCCAATTGTGTCAGGCCACTGGTTGAATTGATATACCCAGAATGTTCTCCATCCGAAACTATTTTCTGTTTTCTCCCAGTAAGATAAAAGTTGAGCAAGCATCTTAAGTAAATCTATAATATTTCAAGTTAGATAAGAATAATTTGTGGATAATCATATTGAAGGCCTTTTCACTGCACCTTCTGACCTTGATACCATTATGGAATATATCAAGACATACTTAGACAAGAATAAGACTAATCTTACAAACTCCTCCATCAACCTCTGTATTGATTCAAAATGTGGGAACTAGTTTTTTCACTGAAAATTTTAATTATTATTTCAATAAACCAAATGATTGTCCCAGCTTGTGATACCTTCCAAGCCGCCAAAATGAAGAATCCATGACAACATTAAAAGCTGAGAAATAAACTAGAATTGATTGATATATTTATTCAATACAACATGAGTACACTTTGTATGCAACACGAAAAATTAGTTATTTTAGTTAGTTAATAAGATGGTTTCAACTTCATTTTCTCTTATTGCAGAAAGCAACATATCATGGGAAAAGTGCTATCTTCGTTCACGAAACTATAAAAAGCAAATGCGAAGAATTAAAATATATTAAGTCATTATCCATCGTATAATGTATCGAATACTGTGAAGTTTCATATGACTTTCAAACTTGTGTAACAATCTGTGGACCGCTTTAGGGGGATTTAAAAAAATATGTCTGTATCCTGTCTGTATCTGAATTCTCATAAATATTTCAAAACAATCACCGATATTATTGAATCGAAAAATCTCGTATCACTGATTGAGAAACCAACAAGAATCACAAACACAAAGGGAGAAACCAGCCGTAACCCTTGATCACTAAGTAGATGATCTTGGATTCTCTGATCAAATAACCTTAGGGCATATCGAACACCTCAGGAAAAATGTCACATAATGGGTAATTCCAAAAAATAATTGTGAATAATAATACCACCAAAGGGTTAAAGACATTATATGTAAGGAAATTTCAAGTTCTTGAAATTTCAGCTACTGTGTCACGATATCTCAGCCAAAATAGACTACCAGATATAATAAAGCAATCTCAGAGAAAGATAAATTCCACGTATCTCAGGCAGGCAGATGCAACTGATCTGATCGAGAGCCGTAGGGAGTTGCGTTGAACTTGTTTTTTTTCTGACGACAATTACAAATTCACTCACCCCTTTAGGGACGAAATTTCTGAAAATACTGAAACAATCCTCCATTTGTAACAAAGACCTCAAATTCCAATTTTTATGACCCTTACTTTATAACTAACGGAACCCTTACACAAACTTTCACCCCTCCTAGGGGTTGCATTTATAAAAACACTGAAACTTTTCTTTATCCCTTACAAAGACCTCACAATCTATTATTTATGACCCTAATTTGAATAGTAACGGAACCCCCATAACAAATTTTACCTCCATTTCACCCCTTTCGGGGTTGAATGTCAAAAAACACTGAAATACATATTTCTTCCATTTGTAACAAAGACTTCAAATACCAATTTTTATGACTCGTCTTGAAAACTAACTATACAGACTTTCAACCCCCATTTATCCTTTAGGGTTGATCCTACATATCTATTAAAACCGTATAATCATCTTATTTTAAAATCAACTGTACTTTCACTTTCATCCTCCCCCCTTTCCTCCTTTTCACGCATTTAGGGATCTTCATCATCAAATCAACTCCGGGCCTCCATTATGTTGTAGTATCATCAGAGCTACATATGTGTGCCAAGTTTCAGCAGAATCGGTTCACAGGTGTAAAATCAATAAAACATCCCCTATTTTTCTACCCTTAGGGGTGTATATTTTTTTTCAAAGTCAAATGGGACCTACTTCGAAGCCTACCCTACACAATAAAGTAAGAATTATCTAAATCAAATCACCCAGTACAACGTTATATATGGTAGAATCAGTTGAGAAGTAAAAATTCAGTGGGTAAACCAACAATCATCCCCCATTTTCCTACCCTTATTTGTGGATTTTTTTCAAATCGAGATGAGACCAACTTCTAGGTATTCCCTAGCCATTAACACAAGAATCATCAAAATCGAACGACTCCGTGAAAAAATATATACGCGTCGACTGGAACTTTTTTTTTCGTCGGTTAATAATGTCGGCAACAATATTTTTTTAATCCAACTCCGTGAAGATTATATCCAATATTTTAATGAGTGAGTTAATGAAGCTGATATTTTATTTGAAAGCCAGTTTGGAGGAAGGGATAATGTTTTGTTCAAAGGTAAAATAAAATGAAAGAAGGGAATTTTGTGGCATAGTGGACAAATTATTAAATGAAAGAAAATTAAAGAAAAAAAAGCATCCTCAAGTGGGAGTCGAACCCACGACCTTATGATATCTAGCCATACGCTCTACCAACTGAGCCATTCGAGGACATAGGAATCGACACACACTCGTGAATCCTTTCCTTCCACAATTTATTATTCATGTTAGAAAATGAATCGAAAATCAAACGTACTTATCACTGGCCGTCGAGATCCATTACCTGACACTCAACTTCATCGTTTTTTGACGATTTCAGTAGCAGATTCCAGCAGATGATCCCTAGCCACTGATAAGATTTAGCCAAATATATAATGTGAAAGTGGAAATATTGTGTCCGAAATACATATAATGAAAGAAGGAAATTTTGTGGCATAGTGGACAAATTATTAGAAGAAAGAAAATTAAAGAAGAAGAGCATCCTCAAGTGGGAGTCGAACCCACGACCTTATGATCATAAAGTCGTGGGTTCGACTCCCACTAGAGGATGCTTTTTTTCTTTAATTTTTTTTCATTCAATAATTTGTCCACTATGCCACAAAATTCCTTCCTTTCATTATATGTACTTCAGACACAATGTTTCCACTTTCACGTAAAATAAAATATTTGGGAACCCAACAATGGATCAATGAACGGGCAGCACAGTTACTGATATGTTATCAATTCCGTATGCATCCGATTCTATTCCAAATGATGAACACAGAACACAGAACCCCTTCTAAAGTGGAATAAGGAAGTATTTGAGTCACGTACATTATTTTGATAAGGCCGATTGCTTCTGTGAATCTCACGTCACTATCTCCGGTAGATATTTCATTTCATCTGGATTAGCGTTTCTATTAAATTAACCAAAAATATTTCAACAGAAGGACATACATGTTTGCTGGTGGATGAATCTTTTAATTGCAGCATTAAATCAAAAATTATTGGCGTCACTTTCGTTTTGACGATTGTCACTTCGAACTGGCATACTATGGATTTATGCGAACTCAAAACCGAATCCAGACGAAACAATAAATTTGAATGATTCTTCCATCAATTAATGTTGTCTACTTGTGGCAATACAACACACTGGCCTGCTCCGGTCCTGATTCATAATGAGATCAGGGGTTTACAATTTCAGCAGGGGGCAGACACATGAATGACATGATGATGGCTGAACCCCGTGAAATCCAACTCAGAACCCCTCTAAAAGGATTGTTTTTTACGAAACATCAAGCTTAGCTGCAACATCTGTCGAAGTTTGACTGCGAACTGCTATTGTCCGGTGGATCAGTAAATTTTAAGATTTGCCTCTATTAACTTTATTCACCACGGTGTACAGAACAATTTTCGAGGGGTACAGAGCCTGTTGTCCTGGAGAGTAGTTCATAGTTGTTACTACTTGTCAGTTTTCTCATTTGATCAATTCTAGAAATCTGAAGAACTAAGAGATATAAAATATGTGAGAAAATGTTGATGAGTGCAAAGCACTTTGAAAAGGAAAACATTCTCAATTGAAAATTGAGTAGAAGGATTTTTCTGAAAATTTAACAATCCACGACAATAATGAAGTTATTTTTTTGTAATTTCTAACAGATATTGAGATATTGAAGAAGAACACTCGAAAAAAAAAAATTAAATATGAATATTTATTACAAATACAATACAAATAAAAAAAATTATTCATTCTGTACATAACATAATCAACATACATATCAAAAGCTCATTGAACTAGTCAAAAAACATAAATGGTGAAGTTCAAATACAAAATAGATGTGTGGCAGACAATACATATACAAAATATACACAAATACATTACAATACACTTTGAAATGTTGTTAGATCGCATTTTTTAAATTCGTCTATGGAGTAAAATGCTTTACTCAAAAGTTATTCATATAACTTTGTTTTAAAACTTTTTTCACTCTTACATTTCCAACAATATCAACAAATTTGTTATATAATTTTATTTGTTGGTAGATATGAGAGGCCTGACCAACGGTGAGTCTGGAGTAGAGCTAATGAAACTGGTTGTTATTACGTGTGTCATAATTATATAAATCACTTTTCCTCATTAAGTTATTGTTATTTTGAGTCATGTTTAGAATAAGAAGATATATATATATAAGGTGATGGCAATGTCATTATTTCTAACTGAGTAAATAATTTTTCACAAGACTCTCGGGGGTGTACCCCTCTCATGCATCGTATAATTCTTTTCTGGCTAGTGAATGCTTTAGCTAAATGAGCTGATGCTTCCCAAAATATTTATTTATTTATTTATTTATTTATTTACAGAAAAATATTTCCAATTACAGAACAGGAATTAGGTAGAAAAAAAAGTAAAATAATACTAACATTAGTAGAAACTTAAGACTAATTCGCAATTCTCACAAAAGACTAACAATAGAAGAAAGCTTAAGTCTAATACAGGAATGTTACTGCTGAAAGTAAAAGTTCTTAATTTGTCTCACACTTCAATAGAATATATCAAGTTGATCACTTACTAAATTACAGTTGCTACACATAGTATGAACAGGGGAGTTTTTATAAATATTTGTTTGCGGCATGGTAGTTTAGAATGAGTCGGTGTATCGAGATGCCTGACGGGGAATTTTAAAGTTTATCTGACGTAGTAAGCATTCACATCTAATTTCATTGTTGATTATTTTGTATAGCGTAATGACACTTGAACATTTTCTTCTTATGTCCAGATTGATAAAGCTGTGTCTCGACAGTAGGCTCTCATGTGACGTGCCAATTGGTGGATAAGTCTGATCTATTTTAAAATTTAAGTATTTGAGAAAGCGTCTTTGTAATGCCTCCAGTTTATAGGTGTGCACTTGATAATAAGGGTTCCAGATAACCGATGCATATTCAAACTTAGATCTTACAAAAGCATAGTAAAGATTTTTATATGTATCTACATGGTTAAAGTCACGGCCTACTCTAATTAGGAATCCATACATACGGTTCGCTGAGGCGGTTATATTGTCCACGTCTGGGTCGAAGGTAACTCCAAGATCCTTAAAATTAGATGGTCTGTCTAGAGAATGATTATCTATCTTATAGTCAAATATAACAGGTTCAGATCTCAATGTATACGACATTACGCAACATTTGTATGATTTAACGTTAACTTATTACGATTGCACCATTGATTGACTTGAATAAGATCTTCTCATATTTCTCACAATCAGATATGTTAGTGACAGGAGAAAACATTTTGAGATCATCAGCATACAGCAGAAAATTCTGATTAATTATATCACCAATGTCGTTGATGAAGATGTTAAACAACAATGGACCGAGGTTAGATCCTTGCAGAACACCTGATGTGGCTTGGTATTCGTTGGACCTGAATCCATTTAACTGCACATACTGCGTGCGGTCGGACAGATATTATTTGAATAATGCAAGTAACTTGCTCGATAGGCCAAAATTAAAGAGTTTTTGCAGTATTAAAGTATGGTCAAGTCTATCAAATGCCTTGGTCATATCCATGTAATAATAAGTAATGAGCATTGAGAAAATTTCAATTAATTTGAAACATTAATTTAAAAATTAAAAAGTGAGGTAACAAATATTTTTACATATTAAAATTCATCCAAGTCCATCAGGTGCTTTTTCTCATAACCTTGTTGAAAATTTATAATAAAATGTGCAGGGGAAGATAATATTCGTGTGCATTGCACATTGTTTCAGTGTGAGGATTTGGTCACTAACAGATCTATGGGTCGTAGTTCAGCTTGATGCTTACCTATTATAATTTCTGAATAATTTTTCATTCTCTTTTCAATTAGTTTTCTGAGTACTTTATACATTACATCTTGTATTGCTATTGCTCTATACAGTGGCGTATCTAGGAATTTTGCTTGGGGGGGAGATGACATAAAAAAGTTATATACCTTTACTTATAGGTACAAAAAAACATAAGTTTTTTTGTCATTCAAATTCAAACACAAATACAAAATGTAATCAAATTAAAAAATATACACAGTGTGCGCGTAAAGTATGGAAACATAAAGATATCTTTGATACCCGTAAGATACAAAAAATGTTGGTTAGGTATATTAGATGGACCAGCGATTTTATATTTTCGACGTTGCCAAATGTACAGTTTCTGAGATATACGAACAATATTTTTATTTTAAAATGGGACAACCCGTATATTTTACAATTTTCTGTTACAGTTTTTTATTGCCGATGCAGCATATGAACTGCTAATGGCCAATATTGATAATTAATTTTAAGAAATTAGGAAAAACATTTTTATTTTGTAATTAATATTGCAGTATAAGCATATGGCAAGTGATACGTTATCAAGCAAAAACATTACCTAAAGAAAAACATTGAAGATGTTCAATATGACCTCCTTGTCTTTGGAAACAGAAATCCATTCTGAATGAAAATCAATCCAAGACTTTTCTAATCGTTTCCGGAGAAATTAGTGCTATCTCCTCTGTAATTCTGTCTTTCAGTCCTTGGATAGTCTGTGGCTTATTCACATACACTTCGCTTTTTAAATAACCCCACAAAAACTAATCTAGAGGTGCCAAATCCGGAGATCTTGCTGGCCATTCGACAGCTCCTCTTCTTCCAATCCAACGAATTGGAAATTCAATGTCGTGACACTCACGAACGCCTCGAAGATAATGAGGAGCCACTCCATTTCACTGAATTGATCTATTATTGATAAGAGGATTTTTATCATCAGGAAAGAATCTGGCTAATTCTGGAATTAACTCTAATTCTAAAACTGCCCAGTATTATTCATCTGTCATGGTTCTATTCCAAAAATAAGGTCCAATAATGGTATTATTGATAATTCCTGCCCTCACATTGATCTTTTGTGGATACTGCGTATGTGCCTCCATCATCCTATGAGGATTTTCATCTGACCAGTACCTGAAGTTTTGTTTATTGACCATGTCATTTAACTGGAAAGTAGCCTCATCAGACAAAAGGATTTGATTAAATAAATTAGGATTGGTGTCAAATCTATTCAACTCCATTCTGCGATCTGGATCGTCTTCGATCAGTTCCTGTATCAATTGAACTTTATAGGGATGCCATTTTTCTTTTTCAAAATATTCAGCAACAGTTGTTTGACTGATGTGATTTTCGGTTGCAACAACTCCAGTAGCCTCATGAGAGTCTTCAACCATCGACAAAAAAAATGTCAGTCTTTGTTTTCCCTGGAATAGCAGGGCGGCCACTTTTTGGGAGTTCTCGTACATGTTCACTTTCCTCAAATTTATGAATAATTTTAGATACAGTACCACGTGCTATAGGAGTTATTATGTATGTATGTTATTGAATATTTCACATACCTCTTCGTGTGTTCGTGTCCTACAAATAATGTCGCAAATAAAACATACTCAAATTTCATAATATTATGGTATTACCTATCACCACATCCTTTAAGTATCAAGATTTCAATTATTTGGCGCTCTGTTAAATGTACCATTTTATTTTACTCTGGTTTTTATCGCTGGTAAGCCTATTTTCGAAAAACTATCACGACGTACCTATTGACAGTAAATCACGACGTAAAACCTACTTGATTTAACACAATGAAACCGATATTCATATCATGTTTATTAGTACAAAAACAGCAAAGGCTTTTTTGAACTTTAACAAATACCAAGTGGCCCATTTTATATTCTCTTTATGTTAATATCAACGGTTGCAATAAAAATATTTTTCCTAATTTCTTAAAATTATTGGTCAATTTTGGTCATTGACAGTTTGTATGCTACATCAACAATAAAAAACTGTAACAGAAAATTGTAAAATATACGGGTTGTCCCATTTAAAAATAAACATATTGTTCGTATATCGTATATTTTGTTAACGTTAGAAAATTATAATTATAAAATAATCAACTTTTATACAATTTTATATCGTAATATTATTGGGTATACTTGTGGAATGTGCTCCAGGAAGCAAAAAAATTATGGAGTCATTCTGTGAACAATTCGGTTTTCAATAAAATCAGCGGTTCTAAAAAAACTACTTAATTGACAATAGCTTCACATTATCAAAATTCAATTATTTTTTTTTCTAACGAAATTACATTCTCTACAGTGTGAAAACTATACTTTTTTTCATTTTAAAATTAATACTGAATAATATAAAAAAATATGTTATGTGCATTGCTCTCTCGAGAGGTGCTGTACTCCAGCATTAACGCCTACGCGGAGTCCTATTTTCAACGTTGAATTGAGATTATAAATAATGGAGACAGAGTTCCGGGACTTTTTCATAAAAAAATTCCTCTTCTTCGAAAACCTGTTTTTTAATTTCTCGATCATCAATAGTTTTTGTGCTTTTACCAAAAAACCAAGGCCATTTTATTTTTTTTCTGTTTCCTGACTCTTCAGCCGTGAAATCATCATTCGCATTTTCAGGTGGAGGAATAACAATATCTGTTTCGTGATGTGAGGTCTGATATATTTTTCTAGCCCAGCAAGTAGGTCATTCAGGGTTAAGCAACTGAAAAAAAACTATTTTTATTCCTCAGAACACCTATAACTTTCTACGAAATTTGATAATTTCATCAATTATGCGCCTACTTTACGTTTTAACGTACATACGATTTATGAGCCCTGCAGGGGATCCAAAACCACAATTTAATATGTGCATAAAGTGTAAGCAAAACATGTTTATAACTAATTAATAAATAACCTGTGGTAGAAGTCCATTGTATCTCGAAGTGGAGTGGTATAATTTTATGAAGAAGAAAAACACGAAGTCGTCTCCACAATATAATATTAACAATCGATTAGATCAATACCATCGATTAGGTGAACATGTTTCGAACCTCTATAGGTTCATCATCAGCATATATAAAAGTATTCTACAATAAAAGAAGAACAAAGACTTAGTTACATGGGTAATGTACAAAATTCTGGCCTAGCTATGGGTAGTAATTTGTCCCCACTTCTAGCAGAAATTTTTATGTCTGATTTAGAACATAACCTCAAACTCTTTCCTTTATTTCACAAAATAAGTTTTTGGTACAGATATGTGGATGATTGCATTGTTCTTTTCAATGGGAATCTTCAAGAAGTAAATCTGATGTTAGAATTTTTAAATTCCTCACACCCCGCGATACAATTTACTATGGAAATAGCAAAAAACAATTCTCTCCCTTTTTTAGATTTAATGTTAAATATCAACGATTCTAAATTTGATTTTTCGATTTATAGGAAACCAACTCATACAGATACAGTAATTCCCTTTTCTTCTTGCCACCCCAATTCCCATAAATTCGCAGCGTTCAACTCTCTTTGCCATAGACTATTTAATATACCTCTGTCCCCTGAAAGTTTCAATATTGAATGTGTAACGAACCTAGGCCGGACATCGACAACGATGATGTCATCCCCGGAGATATTCGAGAACAATCCAGTCACGCTGCCGCGGAAAACAACGGTCAATATTAGAAACAACTGGAACATGCTGTTCGGCAACCGCCAGAATTGGAAACATCGAGAATTCTGTAACGGAGATAAATAGGCAGCCCTCAAGAGGGAGTCGCAGTCTCAGCAGCCGATAACGTCGAGCGATACAGTGGCGTAGTTAGTAATATGAATTAGTTGTAAATTTAAGTGTGAAATAAATTAGTAAAACCAAGTTAAGTTTATTTACGTTACAAATGGAATATTATTAAACAAATAGGTCACAACAATGGTTTCCCCCCCCCCTACTTAATCAACAGAATTCGTAATAAACATCTAATCAAATCCCTCAATCGCAGTTTAGTTCCGATAGAAAAAACCAATAAATATTGTTCTATTACTTATTTAGGCAAAGTTTCTCTTGATATCTTGAACATTTTCAGACGTTTCGGTAATGATATCAATTTCTCCTTTCACACTACGGATCCGATTTCCAAAATGTTAGTCAATACGAAAGATAAAGTACCTCTCTCCCACAAATCAGGAGTCTACAGAATTTCATGTTCAGAGACCGATTGTGTTGCCCAATATGTCGGTCAGAGAGGTAGAAAAATAAAAACAAGAGTTGGTGAACATGTTAAACTGATTGAGAGTTCTAGAAACCCACACATAGATGATTATAATACCAAAAGTTCATTTGCTAACCATATTCGTAATCACAACCATAGCTTTGATATTGAGACTGATTTAGATATTTTACATGTTTGCCAAAAGTGCTCTTTACTCAATTTCCTTGAAATATTTGAGATCAATGCTGTCATAAACAATCCGGGCGTCATTTCCTTAAATGAACAAGTACAGTTTGATTGTCGAAAGTTTTTTAATTCCCTTACATTTCATTAGAACTTTTTCCTGCCTCGATCTCCGATAAACCAATTGTTCTATGTCATAGTGCATTTGTTCGTTTGGACAGGTGGTATTCCTGTTTGCTCTGTGGTGTTGTTTTCCTTTTTTCAGTACAAGTTGCACTTCGGGGTGTTTTGTTGGAATAACTAGTCTGTCACATACATACTGTTCTTTATTTTGATACATAATTGTTCTACTCTTATAGATATATATATATATATAAATTTGTAAATACGGATAGGTGACATCTGAGCTCTACGCATGGTATAGTAACCGCTTTGGTTTTGCTTTACATCTAGTTCAATTTTGTTCCGTGCATGGAGTTCACTTGTCGTCGTTCCATGGCTAGGTTTGACAATTCAGTCTGACAGATGGTTGGCTCTTTGGGTGCTGTCAATCACCGCCATTGCATCTATTGTTTCCTCATGTCGTCAATTCATTTTGCATCGGCTAAAGTATTTAGCCCTCCCAAATTTAAATATGGGACACAGCCCTTGAAAGGGAAATCCCAACTTTCCATATGGTCTACGTTATGAACATTGGAATTAAATAATTTTATAACATTAACCTACAAAATAATTTTTTCATCTCCATGTAAGTAGCATTTATTGTATCACATTACCCATGTAACTAAGTCTTTGTTCTTCTTTTATTGTAGAATACTTTTATATATGCTGATGATGAACCTATAGAGGTTCGAAACATGTTCACCTAATCGATGGTATTGATCTAATCGATTGTTAATATTATATTGTGGAGACGACTTCGTGTTTTTCTTCTTCATAAAATTAAACCACTCCACTTCGAGATACAATGGACTTCTACCACAGGTTACTTAATGCTAGTCGAGCAACATTAGTCCAGTTCTACAAGAAGCTTCTACTTCAAAGGAAGACCACTAACTTAGACATTTGGTTTAATAGTGAATGCCTTCGCCGTAATTTGATCCCAGGGTACGTAGTTGTCAGGTCCAAATCATTGAGTAATTCTTCAAGAACAGCTGTTAGCAGGGCACAACGTCTATGGATAAAACTTGAAATCAAACACCACTACGTTAGACTCGCCGATATCAATGTAAAACTCTTCTGGTTGTACAGCAAACTCGCTCCCTTTATCCATAGTTTGGAACTTGATCAGTTGTATTCTTCCTTTTTGGATATTGTGGAAGATCAAGGTAGGAAAAAGTTCTATATTTTGAAAAATAAACTCAACCGCCTGAATTTTTCCCAAAACGTTCATGATAGGTCTCTTCTTACTGATAGCAATCAAAAATGTTCCAATCATGTTTTTCATAACAGAGTTTTAAACCTTTCTTCTTTCAATGATTTCTCTGAAAACGAAATGTCTTTCCTCAATTATGGACTTAAATATAACATTAATAAATACAACAATAAACAAAATTATAAGCTTTTGGCAGTTGAATGTGAAAGGGTTATTGAAACATACAATCTCAATAATAAGGATTTTATTAGAAGTGATATTTCTAGATCTCTCAACAACAACTTTTCACTTCTCAATTCTGGCTCTAATTTTAATTCAGAATTCAAATTGGCAAAAATATTTCCAAAAAAATTTCTGAGAATCAACTAGTGGTCACTAAGGCCGACAAAGGTAATTGCATAGTTATATTAGATAGAGTTGATTATAATAACAAAGTTACCCTTTTTTTGAGTACAGATAGTTTCTCCAAATTAACATTAGACCACACCAATTTGACACATTAAATTTTACAATTTTCCAATTTAATATTTGTAAGGTTCTACAATTAAACTTACCCCATGAACCCCGCCACCCCTTTGCTTTACGGTTTACCCAAAATACATAAGGATGATATCCCTATCAGACCAGTCGTTTCTTATTGTAACTCTCCGGTATCTAAATTAGCTTCGTGGTTAAATTCCCTTATTAAAGAGATCACCCATTTTCATAATCCTCTTTCATTGTTAAATTCATTTGAACTCACTCAAAAAATCAAAGATGTTGTGGTGCCACCAAATTCCATTTTGTTGTCCTTCGACGTGGTTAATTTGTTTCCTAGTGTCCCCCCTGAAGATTGTATCAGGTTAGTAAGAGAGCTATTATTTAAGGCAGATGTTCTTTCATTTCATGTCCTCAATTTATGCAGCCTGTTGAACACTGTTTTACATCAAAACTTCTTTCAGTTTAACAATGAATTCTTTGCACAAAATTCTGGCCTAGCTATGGGTAGTAATTTGTCCCCACTTCTAGCAGAAATTTTTATGTCTGATTTAGAACATAACCTCAAACTCTTTCCTTTATTTCACAAAATAAGTTTTTGGTACAGATATGTGGATGATTGCATTGTTCTTTTCAATGGGAATCTTCAAGAAGTAAATCTGATGTTAGAATTTTTAAATTCCTTACACCCCGCGATACAATTTACTATGGAAATAGCAAAAAACAATTCTCTCCCTTTTTTAGATTTAATGTTAAATATCAACGATTCTAAATTTGATTTTTCGATTTATAGGAAACCAACTCATACAGATACAGTAATTCCCTTTTCTTCTTGCCACCCCAATTCCCATAAATTCGCAGCGTTCAACTCTCTTTGCCATAGACTATTTAATATCCCTCTGTCCCCTGAAAGTTTCAATATTGAATGGAATATTATTAAACAAATAGGTCACAACAATGGTTTCCCCCCCTACTTAATCAACAGAATTCGTGATAAACATCTAATCAAATCCCTCAATCGCAGTTTAGTTCCGATAGAAAAAACCAATAAATTTGTTCTATTCCTTATTTAGGCAAAGTTTCTCTTGATATCTTGAACATTTTCAGACGTTTCGGTAATGATATCAATTTCTCCTTTTACACTACGGATCCGATTTCCAAAATGTTAGTCAATACGA
This sequence comes from Gonioctena quinquepunctata, assembly GCA_018342105.1. Lineage (NCBI taxonomy): Eukaryota > Metazoa > Arthropoda > Insecta > Coleoptera > Chrysomelidae > Gonioctena > Gonioctena quinquepunctata. The sequence goes on along the minus strand of JAFIRS010000806.1, from coordinate 322,520 downwards.
AAGATAAAGTACCTCTCTCCCACACATCAGGAGTCTACAGAATTTCATGTTCACAGACCGATTGTGTTGCCCAATATGTCGGTCAGAGTGGTAGAAAAATAAAAACAAGAGTTGGTGAACATGTTAAACTGATTGAGAGTTCTAGAATCCCACACATAGATGATTATAATACCAAAAGTTCATTTGCAAACCATATTCTTAATCACAACCATAGCTTTGATATTGAGACTGATTTAGATATTTTCATGTTTGCCAAAAGGGCTCTTTACTCAATTTCCTTAAATGAACAAGTACAGTTTGATTGTCGAAAGTTTTTTAATTCCCTTACATTTCATTAGAACTTTTTCCTGCTTCGATCTCCGATAAACCAATTGTTCTATGTCATAGTGCATTTGTTCGTTTGGACAAGTGCTATTCCGGTTTGCTCTGTGGTGTTGTTTTCCTTTTTTCAGTACAAGTTGCACTTCGGGGTGTTTTGTTGGAATAACTAGTCTGTCACATACATACTGTTCTTTATTTTGATACATAATTGTTCTACTCTTATAGATATATATATATATATATATATATATATATATATATATATATATAAATTTGTAAATATGGATAGGTGACATCTGAGCTCTACGCATGGTATAGTAACCGCTTTTGTTTTGCTTTACATCTAGTTCAATTTTGTTCCGTGCATGGAGTTCACTTGTCGTCGTTCCATGGCTAGGTTTGACAATTCAGTCTGACAGATGGTTGGCTCTTTGGGTGCTGTCAATCACCGCCATTGCATCTATTGTTTCCTCATGTCGTCAATTCATTTTGCATCGGCTAAAGTATTTAGCCCTCCCAAATTTAAATATGGGACACAGCCCTTGAAAGGGAAATCCCAACTTTCCATATGGTCTACGTTATGTACATTGGAATTAAATAATTTCATAACATTAACCTACAAAATAATTTTTTCATCTCCATGTAAGTAGCACTTATTGTATCACATTACCCATGTAACTAAGTCTTTGTTCTTCTTTTATTGTAGAATACTTTTATATATGCTGATGATGAACCTATAGAGGTTCGAAACATGTTCACCTAATCGATGGTATTGATCTAATCGATTGTTAATATTATATTGTGGAGACGACTTCGTGTTTTTCTTCTTCATAAAAAAAAATATAATTAATAAATGATCATACGGTGATAAAATGCGCCATATATCTGCGACTTTCTGAAAACTTGCAACAAATATCAGAATAGAGATTTGCATACTGTTTGATCAAACGTACTGGGCTAAGAGGTGGATCCGGTAGACGTGGTGAAATTGAGTGGCCTTCCCGTTCTCCCGATTCGACCCCACTTGACTATTTTCATGGGGTTGTTTCGAATGTAAAGTCCACTACAACAGACCAATTGATCACCCTCGTTCTATTTAAATTCTTTAAAGTGGTCGATTTCACTCCAAGGGGTTTGAACGGGGAGTCATTTAAGAATTAAAACTTGTCGCGTTTCAGGATTTTAGTCATAAATTGTGAATTACGTAGAAAAGAAATGTATCCGTTACTTATGGACCTCACTGTATATGATTATATAATATCTTCATACGTCAAAAGATATGGTGACAGCAGGCTTGTCCACTGTTTTAGATATGTTCGTAAACGACGTGAATTATTTTAATTTATAATTTTTTCGACATGAAAAAATGTTGAATGGCTACAATTCAAGTTATTCACGAAATACCTTTTTCAATGTAGTAATTTCCTCGGAAATCAATAACAAAAATTTGAAATATTACATTATTAGGTAATTCACGTTCAACGTACCTACCTATAATTATTATCAATGGCTTCATTTCAATCGCTTGGAATTGTCGGGATGTTTATTTTTTCAATGTTTCGACGATTGCGTAGTGATAATGATTTTTTCTTGAAATTCTTAACATTTTTCATTGACACGCGCTGGTTCTTCGATGTTGTCAACATGTTGATTTATTTGAAACTCGATGAGTAATTTTTTCAGAACGACTCGTGACTTTATTTAGTGTTTAATGTAGATTTCATACCTACTGCGAAGGTCTCAAATTCACGACATATCTTTATAGATAACCTTTTAGAATTGTATTGACTGTTATGAAGTCGAAATAGGCATAATTTGAACAAGGATATTTCCAATGGATCTACAAGGTGAATCGAAAATAATATTATCTTTGTGATTTCAAATGATACCCTGTATATATTCAAAGTTTGGGTAACCAATTCTTTATAACCATTTGTAACTCAATAATATTCGTATTTTCAAGTAACCAACATTAAAAAACTATTGTCGGATGTACCATGCGCCAAAAGATATTTTGATTTGTATTGTAAATTGCACGGTTTGCCCGGTAAGATCGACAAATTATCGTGTGGAAATGACAGTCGATGGAGAAGAAGATGTTATTCAAAACATTTCCTGTTTGGATTGTGCAGCTGCGAAAGGTAAAAACATAAGACGACTCGATAGTAATGGGAATAATATAAAAAAATCAAGAGAATCAGGATATTTTAAAAAAATTGTTGGGAAAATAGTTGTTCGTTTGTGATGGAATTATGAAAAAATACATCGGTACATCAACAACTGAATTATGTCCAATATTCGTAGAGGGTACATTCATATTTATTAATTCACCTAATTTTGGGAGCTAACAACTAGCAATTTATTGCACTACTCTTTTCTTACGCTCTCGGAAACCACCTGAAAATTCATAAAACTTATTTTTGTAATAACATTTTTAAGCAGCAGCCCTTCTTTTTGTTTTTTGCGGGTTGTAAACATGCGATAGATTTTTTAATGTGGTTATATTGCCGGAACGAAGAACCTGCTGTTACCAAAGTACTGTGCTATTGGAAAAAATCCGTATGTACTTGCGACAAGCAACACAAAACCGCTTTTTTACACGCTTTATATTAGCTTCACTTGTATGTTTGTTTGTTTGTTTGTAACCGACTCCTTTGGGCGCGATTTTGACCCAATTCCTGACGTCCGAATGATATGAAATTTGGCAGGTGTACATAATTCCGGTGACAATGCATTAAGAAATTTTTGTGTGAAGAAAAAACAAAATGGCGGCTCCAATATGGCGTACGAGTTTTGTGATTATGGTCCGATTCGCTTCAAAATTGGTATCCTAGGGTTTTTGTGGTCGGAGATTATGATCCTTTTGTCAAAATCGAAATTCGAAATGGCGGCTTAAAATGGAGACCGAGTTTTGTGATTATGGTCTGATTCTATTCAAAATTTTTATGTGGGGGTTTTTGGGGTCGAATATTATGATTTTTTTGTGAAAATGAAAAATTCAAGATGGCGGCTTTAAATGGCGGCCGATGTTGTGATTATGGTCTGATTCTATTCAAAATTGGTATGGGGGGGTTTTTGGGGTCGAATATTATGATTCTTTTGTAAAAAAATTAAAATTCAAGATGGCGGTCGAGTTTTGTGATTATGGTCTGATTCTATTCAAAATTGGTATGTGGGGGTTTTTGGGGTCGGAGATTACGATTACCTAATTTGATAAGATTATTCAATTTTTTTATTTGCAAAAAATAATAAAAATAATAGTTTAAAAAAACTAAAAAAACACGCTCCTATAAATAAACCACACTAAAAAGTAGGAAATAAATAATAGTTTAAAAAAACTAAAAAACACGCTTTTATAGAAAACCAGAATGAAAAAAATAGAAAATAAGAAAAAAATCTATTTCATTTTGAAAAAAGCGTGGGGTGCATGGTATCAATAATTATATAGTACTTCACACACCGAGGCGATACCATGCACCCCACGCTTTTTTCAAAATAAAATAATTTTTTTTCGCATTTTCTATTTTTTTAGTCTGGTTTTCTATAAAAGCGTGTTTTTTAGTTTTTATTTTATTATTTATACACGCTTTATATCAGCTTCACTTATGTATACGTATGTTTGATTGTTTGTAACCGACTCCTTTGGACTTGATTTTCACCCACTTCCAGACGTCCGAATGATTGGAAATTTGGCAGGTGTACATAATTCCGGTAACAATGCATTAGGAAATTTTTGTGTGGAAAAAAAAATGGCGGTTCCAAAATGGTGGCCGAGTTTTGTGATTATGGTTCGATTTTCAAAATTGGTATGTAGCGGTTTTCGGAGACAAATTCTTTCGTGAAAATTGAAAAATTCAAGTTGGCGGCTCCAAAATGGTGGACGAGTTTTGTGATTATGGCCCGATTCTATTCAAAATTGGTATGTGGGGGTTTTTGGTGTCGAATATTATGATTCTTTCGTGAAAATTGACAAATTCAAGATGGCGGCTCACTGTATATAATGACAACGTTAAAATCTTTAAATGACTTCTGAAATCAAGATTTGACTATTAATACAGCTGTACACATTAATGATTTGGAAAATAATTACAGTTACTAATAGTAATCACGGAATTAATAGTAGATTAGAACAAATAATAGTTTAAAAAAAATAAAAAAACACGCTCTTATAAATGAACCAAACTAAAAAGTAGGAAATAAATAATAATTTAAAAAAACTTAAAAACACGCTTTTTATAAAAAACCGAACAAAAAAATAAATAAATAATTATATAGAAAATCAAATTAAAAAATAGAAAATAAATTTTAACAAATTTGAATTGAGAATAGTGTAAAAAAATTAATAATAATGTAAATAAGAAAAAATAATTATTTTATTCAAACAAAAGCGTGGGGTGCTTAATCTGAATCTTAAGAAGCACCCCACGCTTTTTTTTTAATAAAATTTTTTTTTTTCTCATTTACGTTATTATTAATTTATATTTATTAAATTTTTTTACACTATTCTCAATTCAAATTTATTAAAATTTATTTTAAATTTTTTTAGTTTGGTTTTCTATAAAAGCGTGTTTTTTAGTTTTTTTAAACTATTATTTATTAATTTTTTATTTCGGTTTTTTATAAAAAGCGTGTTTTTTAGTTTTTTCAAACTATTATTTCATTTGTTCTTCGTAGGGCACACAAAAAACTATTTTTACGGTGTTTTTCTTGTTGTATTCCCACAACCAGGCACATAAGACCAACGATAACTCATTTTTGGAGTAGGCATTTTGAAAATTATAAAGAAGGAATATTGATAACGACGCGAACAATAGACACTTCACAATATTAGTGGCAGCAACACGTGCTCACTGCCTACTGTAGGAGGGAGGATCACGGACCCTACAGTATTGTGACGTCACGCTCTCTCCAAGGTCATGGAGGCGTTTCGGAACTCGGCGTTTCTCAAATAATTTTTAAGAAACGTAGGAAAAAAAATAATATTAAAGTTGTATGCGTAGAATCCTAATATGCAATAAAAAAAAACATGTCCCAACCTAATTAGGACACGCTCCGCATATCGTTTTTTTTGGCCACTTTTAGCAACACTTTGTTCTTAAAATTTTCAAATTTCGTCACCGCTTTGAGGTGGCGGCAAGTGATTTTGTTGATGTACAAGTAAATGACTTTTTGAAAGCTCCGCAGATGAGGTAGATTAAACCCGTGCTAGCTCCCGGTCTATAGGTTTTAAAATCTAAAATTTTTATGAACAAATGCTTATAACAACTGATAAACAATGGTTACAGAATCGATTTTGAATTCATTTTAAAGATAAATAAATCTTTTATAAAAATGACTCGAATGTCCTTTACCGTATCTCTTATAGTTCAAAAGTTATAACAATCTATAACTTGACAAATTATGGAACGGCCGTAATTTCATAATCATATAATATGTAACAATGCTGTAAAAAATACAAAAAAAATGTTTTTTATACTTTGTTATACATAGTTGTTTTTGTTATTTTTTGAAGTTTTCGAAAAGAAATATAACGGTTAATATTATTTGTTTATAACAAGTTGTTAAGTTAATAAACAATGAAATTATTTATAAAAAATATATTTCTCTGTTAATTCATTGAAAAAGGTCAATGATGATTTTTAAGAATAAAATAATTCCTTAACTAATTATTTAAACAATTGAAATCTAAAAAAACTATTATAAACAATAAAATTATTATTATTTTTTTAATCATAATTTTACCTGAAGATGGTAGATTTTTTTTTTTAAATCCCAAAATAGTCTGTTTATAAACAATTTCTTAACAAATGATGTAATTTTTTTTCCAATGTTAATTAATACCTATATTAGATGCAAAAACAGCAATAATAAGATATTACTGAGATAAAAAAAATTTGATAATTTTTTTTTTTTTTAATTTAAAAAAATTAATTTTGCATTGCTTATTAAACCTAAATGAAAAGAGCTCCACGAAGCGAAAATTTTATAGACCAATTATTTAAACTTTTATGTCGTAATTTATAAAAACAGAGATTGGAAAAAAATTAGTTAATTAACAATAATGTAACTTTTTGAAAAATCGACATAAAAATTTTTTTACCGAGGTTTTTTTCGTTCAAGTGTCTAGATTACACCATAATCAATTCAAATCTTCAAATTGTTATTTAATACTATAAAAAAAAATGGCGTAAAGTCCTCGCGGAGCCCTATTTTCAGCGTTAAAAAAAATATATATAATAGAGATAGAGTTCCGGGACTTTCTTATTGGAAATTTCCTCCTCTTTCAGGATCTTTTTTCATAATTCCTTAAATATCATTATTTTAGAAATTATTAACGAAAAACGAAATAACTTCTTTTTTTAATCTAATTTTTTAGTAACAATCGCAATTTTGTTACGTGCTAATAAACCCTCAAAAAATATTTTTCTAGACGTCATTCCGAACCGAATGAGCTATCGCTCATATTTTTAGGAGCTTTATATCTATTTAACACGTTTTTGAACTTGTTGATAAGACTATATAGGTTATATGCCAAGAATGCCTATTCCTCTACAAAAATACTAATTAATTAACGTTTCAAGAAATGCAAATACTACAATTTGTTTCAAGGAAGTTGTTCACTAAACCACCTAGCGATCAGTTGGGAAATTCTCCCATCGTCCCCTATTCCCTTGAAAAAGAAGTTACGTACACAACACCTGTGGGAGCGTTAATTCTCGTATCTCATTTTCTATTTTCAATGTCGAGTGTTTCACCATTTTCACCATTTTTTCTTGTATTCCGGTGTTTCGTATCTCTCTCGCGGGAACCGCTATATAATTACCCACATATATTATTATTTTCATTAGGGTCATGAGTGGAACAGCAATTTTTTTCGACTTTGTGACAATTAATATGCACTTTGAATGTTTTATCGTTCTAATGACATGGCAAAATGAAATGGATGTATTGTATAAATCAAAATTATACGGGGGTATGTTGATAAGCAGAAAACGCAAATACAAGGTGACCAAGGAATGCGTGCAGGCTCCATATTTTTTTCTATCTAAGCTATTAACCCTCTGTCGACTGACGGTACTCATAAGTACGACCATTTTCAAATAATAATTGAACCATAATGCAATCGTGTGGACGTATAAATGTCTGTTGGTACTTATGTATACATATATCTCAGCGACGTAAGATTAAACATTATGTAGATGTCGCCCAAAGAATCAGATCATTTGATGTCCTGTGTGGTGCATGTGATGCCCTCTTGGAAGTCAGTTTTTGTTCGTGCTATTGTGAGGAAGATTTAGATGTAATAAGCGATTTTTTTATATAATTTGCAATAAGGTATTTTCTTTAGACAGCTTAGATAACAACTACGGCCATGGAATGAATTATAATTTAATCAGGCCAGGTACTTTCGATTTTATTAGGCCTGGTATTTTTGTATCTTCTGCAATGATTAGTGGTATTTCTTTTATTTCAGGCAATTATGGCTCATAATAATGGAAAACACCGTTGACAGACCAGGATCTCTTAGCTGAAGCCGATAGAGTTTTAGACGGAATTGAGTGTGATATTATTATCTAAATTTCCAAACAGAAGTGGAGGACGAGGATAATCATGAATTGGATATGTTACAAGATGATGAGGGGGAAGTTATGAATGATGCGACCATCGAAACCGAGGAAAATGAAACTGTGGAAAGTGAAGGAACTGAACCCAGGGAAAATAAAGAGGAGAAAGCAAGTATTGAAAGAAAAAATTCAAAACCAAAAATATCTAAAAATAAAAAAGAAGATCAGGGAGAAATTGATAGAAAGTGGAGAAAAAGAGAAGTAGAGACTGAACTACCTGAATATAATGCAGAAACAGGACCTGTTCCTGGTATTTTTGTAACATGCCAAACAACTACAGAATATTTTCTGAAACTTATTCAGCCTCTCATTGATAACATCATATTTCAAACTAATCTCTATGCTGTTCAAAGAAATTAGATTTTAAAAATTCAGAGGGGAGAATTACTGTAATTTTTTGGTATAAATCTACTTATGGGATACCACATTTTACCTTCTTGAAACATTACTGGTCAACTAGTCCAGACTTAGGTGTTCCTTTGGTATCGAACAATTTGAGTCGTTCACGATTTGATAATATATTATCAAACCGTCACGTGAACGATAATACACAGATTTCGACAAACAAAACTGATAAATTATACAGGGTGTAACTGAATAAGTGTAAAACATTTAAGGAGGTGATTCCTCATCGAAAAAAAGATAGGATCTTTCATATAAAGAAACTTCATTGGAGCATCCCTTGTTAAGATACAGCCCCTTAAAGGGGGTACATAAAATTTGTATAACAATTTTTTTCACAAGCACTGAAAAAGTTACAGTATTGAAATTAACCTGACGTGTTGTACTACCAAAAAGACACTTAGCCAGTAATTTATTTGGTTTACCCCATGGTTGTAAGGGGTGAAAAACGCAACCCCTAAAATTTATTTCCAATGTAACTTTTTGTCTTATTATTTGTTTACCATTTAAAAATTTATTTCCGATTTCATTCTAAACAAAAAATGTCTCTTGGGTTTTTTGCCCAAAATAAACCAGTAAGCAGCAAAACATTATTTTACGAACAACTACAGAGATACATCGTCATAAATGCGAACTGGATTTATTGTTATTTTGTAGTTAGTACCTGCATTAAACGATTAAAGGGTAATAAACAAAACTAAGTTATTAATAACAAAACACACAACATGTAGAAATCATAGTGAAGGTTCAATATGTCTACCTTCAAACATTACGCATGCGTCTAGACGTCGGCGCATTGAGCCACGTATTCGCTCAAATATTCCTGGAGTCTCTCTGATTACCCTGCACGCATCGATGATGCGGTTTCTTAAGTCCTCTACATCGCGAACAGGAGTACGATATACCAAATGCTGTGAATGGCCCCAAATAGAGAAATCGAGAGGATTGAGATCCGGGGATCGAGCGGGCCATTTATGTGGTCCCTCGACCTATCCACTGATTTGCATATGTTTCAGTTAAATGCTGACGTGCTACTTGACTAAAATGGGCGGGAGCCCCATCATGCATAAAAACATATCCCTTCTGACGCCCAAAGGAACTTCCTCCAGCAGTACTGGATGCACTTCTCTTAAAAATTGAACGTATGCCTCACCATTTAATTGAGGAGGTAGAAAATGAGGCCCAATTAAATCATCCCCAATAACTCCGAGCCACACGTTAAGAGAAAACTGTTCTTGATGGCTAGTTTCGACAATAGCGTGAGGGTTTTCATCAGCCCATATGTGGTAATTATGAAAATTAATAATCTTGTCCCGAGAAAAACTACATTCGTCTGTGAATTCTATCGTCTTCAGAAAGTCACAATTTCTTCTAATCATTTCCAGCATCCAATTGCAAAATTCAAGACGGTTCGGAAAGTCTCGCGGTAACAGTGCCTGTACTCGTTGCAGATGGTAAGGGTATAAGAGTTGTTCCTTTAAAATTCGAAATACCGTCATATGATCAACATTTAGCTGGAAAGCAATCTTTCTAGTACTGGTAGTAGGTTGTTCTTCAATCAAATTAAGTACTGCTTCCTCAAGCTGTGGTGTTCGTATTTCTCGATGGCGACCACAATCCTGCGTTCTTTTGTCGAATGAACCATATTCTCGTAATCGTTGATGAAGTCGAGCAAATATTCTATGTGAAGGATGCTGCCGTTGAGGATACATTTCAGCATATCTTCTAGAAGCTTCTAACCCATTCCCCTGCGACAGACCGTAAACGTAATGCATATCAGCCATTTCCTCATTTGTGTATGCCATTTTATTAACAAGTGAATTATTAAAGTAACAAATTAAGAACAGAACAACAACACACAATTAGTATTAATTCAATTTCGAAAATTCCCAAACTGACAGCGTCATACCAATTTAATTGTCACTATCGCTAATAGCGACCTACTAGATAGATTAGTTTCGTATTTTCGCATTTATGACGATGTATCTCTGTAGTTGTTCGTAAAATAATGTTTTGCTGCTTACTGGTTTATTTTGGGCAAAAAACCCAAGAGACATTTTTTGTTTAGAATGAAACAGGCTATCGGAAATAAATTTTTAAATGGTAAACAAATAATAAGACAAAAAGTTACATTGGAAATAAATTTTAGGGGTTGCGTTTTTCAGCCCTTACAACCATGGGGTAAACCAAATAAATTACTGGCTAAGTGTCTTTTTGGTAGTACAAAACGTCAGGTTAATTTCAATATTGTAACTTTTTCAGTGCTTGTGAAAAAAATTGTTATACAAATTTTATGTACCCCCTTTAAGGGGCTGTATCTTAACAAGGGATGCTCCAATGAAGTTTCTTTATATGAAAGATCCTATCTTTTTTTTGATGAGGAATCACCTCCTTAAATGTTTTACACTTATTCAGTTACACCCTGTATAAACTGAAACCAATGATTGAAACACTCAATTCCGTTTTCAGTTCTCATTATAATGGAACCAGAGAATTGAGGGTTGATGAGTCGATGGTTGCATTTATTTTATTTTGTTTTGATATTTATTTGTGACTTGTCATAAACATGCATCTGTCTTTTGGTCCTTGTGATTGAATTTATATGTATATTTTGTAATAAATAAATTGTATGATTGATTGATTGATTATAATGGAACCAGAGAATTGAGGGTTGATGAGTCAATGGTTGCATTCAAAGATAGAAGTTCAATCAAACAGTGCAATCAAAAAAATACAATAAAGAGAGGTTACAAGATATGGCAATAGCGGATCAGAAAGGTTACATTTTTCAATTTGATATATCTATATACTGAAAAAAAAACGGCGAAACAAAAACAGAAGTTACCTTGGGAGAGAAAGTAGTTCTGAACTCAACAAAAAAGTATGTTGGAGAAACTAGAATGGTTTATTTTGATAATTATTTTTCTTCTCTATCATTGAAAGAAGAATTGAAAGCCGAAAAAATACTGCAATGTGAATACACATTATTTATTGTAATAGAATGCCCAGACTATTCAGTGAAGAGCGGGGTAAGGTTCTTTGGACCGCCTTGCTAGTTTCAAATTTATTTATGTTTCAAGCAAAGGTTTAAGAAATTGTAAATTTGAATGAACGCCAGAATTGTTTTGTTAAATTAGGTAAAAATTCAAATTCCTATTCAATGATAACTGCAAATCAAATAACATTTCCTTCTGTAAATAACTACAACAATAAAACAAATACCAAACTTATATTAGTCTATTTACAAATATACATAATTATCAGTGCTATAACAAATATGTATCATATATCTGCTGTATGACAAATTTATTTAGTTTCGAAAAAGAGGAAAGAAATATTGTTTTCATTTACTGAACGACGACGACGACGATGTACCTCTTATTGTAGATTGTGTAGCTCGTAGCTAGACTTCACGTAGTTGCGTGGCTCGCAATCAGGGGACACTTTTAGCTGCTGGGCGACCTATCAGGTGGACCATACAAGCATCAGCTTCGTGTCGATTGGATGTGTTCTCAGCAATATAACATGAAAAACAATATTGCCTGTGTCAGAATTCGATATACGAGAATTCAACTTCTTGAAATTTGGAATTTCTCAATGCACTACTCAACACATAGTTGTTACAAATGAGTGTAATCTCATCAAGAATTATTGCTTAAAATTAATTGAGCATACAAATCAGCTTGTGCTGAGATTTGTCAGTAATATTCAATACTGAAATTGAAGAATTATTTTATGATTTAAACAAAATTGATCTTTGCTCTATATAAAGAAAATATAATCTATTCTGATCTTGATCAGTCAACACTATCCTTTACAAAGAATGAAAAAAAAACAGAATTTGGCACAATCAAGTTTGTAGAATTTGATATACGAAAATGACTTCAATTTCAATGATATTCAAGAGAAAATATATGAGAACTATGTTTGACCAATCGTCAAATACTTCTTCAGAAAGTTTTCTATAAAATCAAAGAATATTCCAAATTCCAAGGATTAAATATATACACATATATATGTGATCGCTTCGCCTAAATCAAAAGCAAAATCAAAGCTCGGTGATCATTATCACCAAATAAGGAACCATACCAAAGATATTGTAGTAAAAATACAGGAAAACTACAGTGGCAAAGTTGCAATGGGCGTTCCACAAGGGTCGGTACTAGGTCCTATTCTATTTTTATTGTATATAAATGACCTAGCCACCATTCGCATCCAAGGAAAATTCACTTTCTTTGCGGATGACACCACCATTCTATGGCATAGCAAAGACATAAATCACTTGAAAGAATCAGTTGCTCTCGATCTAGAAAAAATTAAGCAATGGTGTGACTCCAATCGACTCTGTTTCAATTTAAAAAAAAACAAATCTAGTCACCTTTAAGTTTGACTTTGATAATTTGTACTTAGATAACCAGATTATAACAAATAAGCCACAAACTAAGTTTCTAGGTCTAATTATAGACAACAAGCTAAAATTTGATGAGCATGTAACGACCTTGAGCAAGAAGTTAGCCTCTAGCTGCTTTGCAATGAAAATTGTTTCAAGAAAATTAAACGTAGCCTCGGCTAGGATGGTCTACTTTTCCCTAGTTGAGTCACATTTGAGGTATGGCATTGCCTTCTGGGGTTTATGCAATAACCAGCTGTTTCAATGTGTTTTTATTCTACAAAAAAGAGCAATCCGATACCTGTGTAAAGCTCAATATCACGATCACTGCAAACCACTTTTTATTAGCCAACAAATATTATCACTCGTTTGTTTATTCATTTTGGAAACTGTATGCCTCATCCACACAAAATATGGTTCAACACCTACTGAAACACGAAAACATAAAACAAGAAATGAAGGTTGTGTTCCCTTACCCTTACCTAAATCTAGTCTGACAAAAAACTCCATCATGTATGAAAGCAAAAAAATATATAATCATCTGCCAGCCAGTTATAGAAACATAACTTCTCTGAAGAACTTTCGAAAGACTGTAAAAAAGGCTTTATTGCAGAAAGCTTATTATAACCTGCAGGAATATTATGATGATATATTATAGTTCCTTATGGGAATTGATTTGATACTGATATTTATATTATTGAATATTTTATTTTTATCTCATGTTTTGATTCATTATGCAAGACTACTGTTAAATCTTAAGGTGGTAATTGTTAGTTAGTTAGTTACCCTTTGTTAATGACATAGTATTTTATTAATGTGTTTGTTTATAATGTGTTGTTTCAATAGTCCTTCTTTTTTAAAGTAGATTGACAATATGTTTTTTATTTAGATATGTAATATTTATCTTTTATGTTCGTACATTTTATCCACTTGACATTTATTCATTTTATTGTATTTTTTATCTCATATGTTTTGATTTATTACACAAGACTGCTATTAAATCTTAAGGGTGGTAATTGTTAGTTACCCTTTTGTTAATGACATCTTATTTTATAATGTGTTGTTTCAATAGTCCTTCTTTTTTAAAGGAGATTGACAATATGTTTTTATTCATATATGTAATATTTATCTTTTATGTTTGTACATTTTATCCATTTGACATTCACGTATCTAATTATCTGTACATTTCTTATATTTTTTTTTTCTATTTTCAAGCTTTGTCAATAAGAATCAACTCTTCAGACAATAAAGTATATATTGATTGATTGATTGATTCAACTGTATCATACTTTCTTATGATCGACACCAAAAATATGTCCAAATACAGTGTAAGTGATATCGTATATTTGAGAAACCCTCTTCAAATCCCAATGAAGCTTCGTCAGAGAAAGCAATCTAATCAGATAATACAGAACACTGATATCTTGATTCAATCTGATATATCACATTTGATATTCATGATTCTACCTGAACTCATTAAAAAAGGGTACGGGATGAAAAATTATCGGATTGATCTAAATAAATCTAATGGCTATTTACTGAACAACATAGATAGATGATTCAAGATATCATTTCTTTGTGAAGAACCATCTGACGTTCTCGTTAAAAAAATATATTCCAACATGGCTTATATCTCATTTGGTCAAAAATATTTCCACATACCTTGATGTCACACAATACCTCACTGATTCGAAATTACTTCCGCAGAAGGAAGGAAAATGCTCTAATTCATTTGTTAATTTAACATGAACATATTTTACTTCATTGAATCATAGCTGACAAGTTTCAGAACACAAGTTATCTCAATTACAGCTAGCTCGAATGGGGGCGAGAACGCCACGCCGCCTCTCTTTTAATATCTACGTTCTGTCAGATTCCTCGCGTTAGTTCCTATTCTTCTCAGCTCTAATGACTGTTCGCCATTAGATGGCGGTAAGATTTCCAATAGGGATTCGTCGAATAGAGTTAATAAGATAACTTGAGCTACTCTCAATTATTTTATATATCTGAGCATATCAATAAGGAATGTAACAGATATATCGTTACAATACTTGCCTGTGAAACAATTAGGAATGATGGAAAGGGACTTCCGAAGAATTTGATTACGATTGCAGATTCAGCTCTTCTAGTGTAGGGTTCTTCAAATGGCAAGACAATGAAACCGTAACCTTGACCTCAAACGGTAGTGAGATATCAACAGTCAAATGGAAACAGTGAGACGGCACTTCCATAGAGGTAATATGTCCTACTGCTATGAAAGATTGTAACATACTGGTCGGTGGAGTTGATCATGCTGATCAACTCAGATCTGCATATGGGTTGGAAAGGAGATCAAAGAAATGGTGGCACGAACTATTCTGGAGTATGCTGGATATGTTTCGTCAATGCTTTCATAATCTACTGTTCATATCATGAAATAATTCCACTGCTAGAATTTTGTCGTTGCTTGGCTTTAGATTCCGTATCACTAGGTAGAAAAAAGACCGTCATCCGATGATACAAGTGGTTAGATAGATAAGATAGATACATTTTTAGATAGATACATTTATTTTCCTCTGAATGTTACAATACAGGTACAGTACATTATGGGAATCGTCAAAATATTGATGGTCGGTACAATATATCTAAGAGCTTAGAGACTATGTTACAAAGATGAAGATAAAATAAAAATTATAATTATAATAAAACTTGAATGTGAAATTGTCAAACATGGATGATCAATACAGTATTAAGCTAATGCAAGCTTAACTTCTATGAGACATGTGAATATGTTACTAATATAAAATTTTGGTACACACTAACAATTTAAAATAGATTAAAAACTGTGTTGGGTTGAGGGTTATCCCGTGAGGTTATCATCCATGAATTCCTGCACTGAGTAGTAGCTTTTTTGTTTCGAAAATTCTTTCAGATTGTGTTTGAATTGGGTGGTATTGAAGCAACTATACTCTTTCATGGTACATATTTTATTGTAGCATTTAATGCCAATATAATTGGGGTTTTCTTGTCCAATTGATAGTGTGGAGAATGGTAGTTCAATGTTTCTCCTTGTTACGAGTGTGGTAGAGTAGACCTTCTAAAAGAAGAAAACGCAATTTCTCAGTTCCACCTGATATCCGTCGTACCAACAGGGGTGCCAAGATATGTTGAATCAAGAAGAAGATGTGAGGTGTGTAGTACACATCAAATTCAATCGAGGCCACACTCAAAGTGCTCAACTTGTAATATATTTTTATGTTGTCAAGAGAAAAAAACTGTTTTCTACAATTTTATGAAATAAATTTTTGAAAAATTAAATGTTACTTTTAAGTTCCCTAATGACTGACAGTACTAATTGACTGCCGGTACTTCAAAGTACCACCTACCGTATAAAAAAAAAATCAAAAAATCTGAAAAAAATCTCCTAAATCACCCAAAAAACTAACATCAGCTATTGAAATATAAAAAATCCCCCAGTGGGCAATGAACGGTTAACTTGATTTTTTAACCGACGAAACCAAAAAGGAGGAGGTTCTCTAGTCGACGCGTATATTTTTTTATTTTTTTTATGTATGATCACGCATAACTTTTCACTGAGATGTCCGATTCCGATAATTGATTTCTCAGTGGATAGGGTGTACTTCGAAGTTGGTCCCATTCGAATTTAAAAAATGAAATCCACCCCTAAGGGTAGCAAAATGAAATATATTGATCACTCACCCTCTGAATTCTGGCCCGTTAACCGATTCTATCAGGCATAACTTTGTACTGGGTTCTTCGATTTGGATGATTCCTTTTTTATTGGATAGGGTATACTTCATAGTTGATCATATTGGGGGGTAGAAAAATAGGGAATAATTGATTTTTCACTTGTGAACATTGGCACACATATGTAGTTGACAATGACAGATCGCTAATGTCATTATTTTTGTTCTCCTACATCCGTCACAATTATTATATTCTATGAGAAGATGGAATGATATACAAAGTAATGAAATAAACTAACCAGAACAACAAAAATAATGTATATTACAACAAATAGTAAAAGTAGATAATCATATTATTTAACTGGTAATAGTTGGAGTAAGGTGGGTGAGTATTTTGGAAGTAATAAAAATACAAGTAGGTAGTAATTAGTAAATTTCAGCCACAAAAAATTGAAAACTTAAATTTTTTTAATAAAAAATTAAACCGACGAAATACGGAACTAAAAAGTAAAAAATAAAAAAATCTTCTTAGTCTCAATAACAAAGCTCCTAAACTAATGTAAGTAACCAATTTTGAGTCGGTGCCAAACGAACAATCAACGAGGATCATTAAATTACTTCAAAAAAATTATCAGAATGTCACCGCGCAACTCTATGCCATCATTTTAAGCCTTATCTAATTCATTTGCTTGTTTGTTTGGCGCCGACTCAAAATTAGTTACTTATATTAGTTTAGGAGCTTAGTTACTGAGACTAAGAAGGTTTATTTTATTTTTTACTTTTTAGTTCCGTATTTCGTCGGTTTGATTTTTTGTTAGAAAGTTTTTATTTATTACGATAGGTCCGACAATGAGGCACAGTCGAAAAATATTTCTATTTATATACAT
Source organism: Gonioctena quinquepunctata (assembly GCA_018342105.1). Classification (NCBI taxonomy): domain Eukaryota; kingdom Metazoa; phylum Arthropoda; class Insecta; order Coleoptera; family Chrysomelidae; genus Gonioctena; species Gonioctena quinquepunctata. The sequence goes on along the minus strand of JAFIRS010000806.1, from coordinate 305,209 downwards.
AATGTTCCAAAATAAGGTACCCAACTAATTTCGATTTTATTAATGGTAACCCCGCATTTTTGTTACATTTTTGCATTCACTACTAAATTTTCGATATTGTCAAGTATGGAAAATATTACCCAATAGAAATATACCAATCATTTCTTTACCAAAATTCAAAATTAAATTACCAGACTTGAAAATAAAATTCAAACATAATTGAACCCAAAGTGGAAAAATCCGTAGTTCATTTATTCTACAGTAATTCATCATCTAGTATAACATTTATTGAAATACAACGCAACCAGGTTTCCTAGACTTATCTGCAATAGTTTTTGACTTATGTCAATTCATGTGTCAAAATAGCGTCGTCCATAGACCCACAGAAAAATTCATAAATTCAGAACCTTTTCAAGATCACTCAACCAACTTATCCAGACAGCACTGGATATTCCATGAATATTCATAGAATATTATTTTTGGGATATTGGAATATTCTTAAATGTGCCAGGGATAAACATATCTTTTTTGGAATATTCCTAGAATGTGCTGGTGGCGAGAATTTTAGATAGTCCTTGAATATTCAAGCGAGGAATATTCCCTGAGTATCCAGAATATTTTCAGAATATTCCATGAATATTCCAGAAGAAAAATACAACTCCCCACATGAGTATCCTCACTTTTACATCAATAATATGAACTCACAATTATGCCTGTTTCTTCTTTCGTTCGGCAAGAAACAAAACTTCATTTCAAAAATCATGTAGTAGTGCAATACTTAATTGTTTTCCTCAGTGTATGTGTGGATTGGAATTGCAGGTTCCACTCAGGAAAAGAAACATTTCCGCAGACTGCGCACCCCTTCTCCACAATGAAATAAAACAACATGAATTTGAACAGGTCTATTTCTATATAGTTATAATAATAACACATTTCATTAACCCGTTTCTTCTGTCACTACAGGGATAACTCTGAAAAACAAGAATTGCAAGATCGAACTATTGCTATCTGAATCAGAAAAACTTGAATCCATTCTATCACTAATAGTTCCAACTTGATAACTTAACTGTCCTTTTGCATGCTGTGACGGAATTTGTGTGAAAATTGTATCAAGAATATTTTCAGTTTCCTGGTGTACTTCCTTATACCAAGGCACTGCTTCTTTTTCTTTTAGGCATTTTGTAGAAAACGCCTTTTATTTTAGGCAATTATGGCTCATAATAATGGAAAACACCGTTGACAGACCAGGATCTCTTAGCTGAAGCCGATAGAGTTTTAGACGGAATTGAGTGTGATATTATTATCCAAATTTCCAAACAGAAGTGGAGGACGAGGATAATCATGAATTGGATATGTTACAAGATGATGGGGGGGAAGTTATGAATGATGCGACCATCGAAAACGAGGAAAATGAAACTGTGGAAAGTGAAGAAACTGTACCCAAGGGAAAATAAAGAGGAGAAAGCAAGTATTGAAAGAAATAATTCAAAACCAAAAATATCTAAAAATAAAAAAGAAGATCAGGGAGAAATTGATAGAAAGTGGAGAAAAAGAGAGGTAGAGACTGAACTACCTGAATATAATGCAGAAACAGGACCTGTTCTTAGTATTTTTGAAACATGCCAAACAACTAGAGAATATTTTCTGAAACTTATTCAGCCTCTCATTGATAACATTATATTTCAAACTAATCTCTATGCTGTTCAAAGAAATTAGATTTTAAAAATTCAGAGGGGATTGCTGTAATTTTTTGGTATAAATCTACTTATGGGATACCACATTTTACCTTCTGGAGACATTACTGGTCAACTAGTCCAGACTTAGGTGTTCCTTTGGTATCGAACAATTTGAGTCGTTTCCTAGACTTATCTGCAATAGTTTTTGACTTATGTCAATTCATGTGTCAAAATAGCGTCGTCCATAGACCCACAGAAAAATTCATAACTTCAGAACCTTTCAAGATCACTCAACCAACTTATCCAGACAGCACTAGATATTCCATGAATATACATAGAATATTATTTTTGGGATATTGGAATATTCTTAAATGTGCCAGGGATAAACATATCTTTTTTGGAATATTCCTAGAATGTGCTGGTGGGGAAAATTTTAGATATTCCTTGAATATTCAATGAGGAATATTCCCGGAGGATCCAGAATATTCTCAGAATATTCCATGAATATTCCAGAAAGAATACTCCTGGAATATCCTCTGGGAATATTCCTTGTATATCCAGAATATGCCTACAATATTCCATGAATATTCCAGAAAGGACAATCCCAGAATATTCCATGAAAATATTCTATGAATATCCGAGAATATTCAGAGTAATTCAGGAGTATGATAGTAATATTCCCTGAATATCCTGAAGGGTTTTCAGAACAGAATAACCATTCAGAAAATAAAAAACTAAGAAAAATACAACTCCCCACATGAGTATCCTCACTTTTACATCAATAATATGAACTCATAATTATGCCTGTTTTTTCTTACATTCGGCAAGAAACAAAACTTCATTTAAAAAATTATGTAGTAGTGCAATACGTAATTGTTTTCCTCAGAGTATGTGTGGATTGGAATTGCAGGTTCTACTCAGGAAAAAAAACATTTCCGCAGACTGCGCACCCCTTCTCCACAATGAAATAAAACAACATGAATTTGAACAGGTCTATTCCTATATAGTTATAATAATAATAACACATATTTCATCAACCCGTTTCTTCTGTCACTACAGGGATAACTCTGAAAAACAAGAATTGCAAGATCGAACTACTGCTATCTGAATCAGAAAAACTTGAATCCATTCTATCACTAATAGTTCCAACTTGATAACTTAACTGTCCTTTTGCATGCTGTGACGGAGTTTGTGTGAAAATTGTATTAAGAATATTTCCAGTTTCCTCGTGTATCTCCTTATACCAAGGCACTGCTTCTTTTTCTTTCAGGCATTTTGTAGAAAACGCCTTGAAAATGAATTGACCAGTGATATTCAAATGAAATTTTGATGGAATCAAATGAATGGTAAAATAAAAGTGTACTCACCACACTGTGGTGATTATTGAGATTATTTTTCCGACCCAAATATCGACCAATAGAATTGCACCATTCGACGTCACGTGGTACAACCTACATGGTATTATACTGATAATTTTTTGAAAATTTTCTCTGGTAGTTGCTATATATAAAAAACAAAACATGATCCAGTCAAATTAACCACACTTCAAACTGACAGGTTGAATTCAATTGTGACAATTGGAGATTTTGCATGAAAATGAGTCGATTTGGAGTTTGTTCTCTGTCCACCATCGATAAAAAGTCAAAGGAAATGTTCCCATTAATACGGAGAAGGCAAAAAAAACAGTTTGGAACCAATTTACTACTTTTTTGGGACGGAAAAATAATCCTCGAATAAACGAGCTTCAAATTATCTGGCATTTCCCTCAAGGTTCCCTGCAAACAAATAAAGTCGTCAAGTTTTTCAGGAAAAATCACTCGCGCTTCGCGCTCGTGATTTTTTAACCTGAAAAACTTGACTCCTTAATTTGTTTGCAACGAACCTATCGGGAAATACCCGATAATTTTGAAGCTCTTGTGGTATTATAAGTGAATATTTGTTAAACAATTCCAAACAGTAGTTTCACATACAAATATGCAAAAGCAACCCATACCAGTGAAAACACAAAAACAAAAGATGTCAAATGTCAATTTAAAATTCATTCAACTATACATCTCTGCCATCGGGTTAAGCTACAACTACCGGATGAACGACATACCCTGACGCGCGCAGAATGGTTTTGATTGGTCGTGAAAGTGCACCTCGATATTTTCCGACCAATTATAATTTGGTCAGTACAGTAGTGTATTTTCGTCAGCTTGTCTGAACAAAAACTCTGTTTGCAAAGCAAATACATCTATTCGCACTGTTTCTCATACTTTTCCCATATTTTGAACTCGAAAATGGTTATTGGTGTTCATTCCATAGAAATAAGGGAGAATATTCCGTGATTATACAATACAGAATATTCAATTTTGATTATTCTATGAATATTCACACATGATTATTCCATGAATAATCACACAGGAATATTCTATGAATATTCATACAGGAATTAGAGAATATTTTCCCAAATTCCAGGAATATACATTTGGAATATTCTTGGAATATGCTAGAGGCATGTGAATACTCTAGGAATATTCCATGTATATACGGAATATACTCTTCTCTTTCCGGATATTTAGAGAATATTCTAGGAATAATTCCGTGCTGTCTGGGTATGTTTTGACGGCCTGGAATTGTAATAGGAACAGGAGTACATCACAAGGAAAACAATTCTAGTAATCTTTACAATAACAGGAAAGGATGAGTTACAGGAAACAATGTAAACACTTTGAGGAAAAGCTACTTATAAATGCTCAAATGGGTCACCATCATGTTCCACACAAGCTGCTAGTCTTCTAGTAAATGAGCCCCAAACTTTAGCAAGCATTGCTCCATCAGTTGAACGGAAGGCTTCGGTGATCCTGTTCTTCATAGCATCCTTCCAGAAATGAATCTATGGTAGTAAAGTCTGGGAATCGCGCGGGCCAAGGAATAGTACCTCCTATGCCTATCCAACGATTAGGATAGTATTGATCTAAAAATGCTCGCACTACCCTATGGTTAGGCACTCAGCACCACATGGTTCAACTTTTGTTCAAATTCACTTCTTATAATGTAGAAACCTTCCACCAGTCAGCACATTGTCGAGAAAGCAAAGTCCAATAATGTGATTTCCAATAATTCCTTCCCAAACATGAAGCGACAATCGCTTTTGGTGATCAACAGTCCTCAACCTGCAAGGATTTTCGATTGCATGAAAATGCATATTATGTTTGTTGACCGACTCGTTCTTAAATGTTGCTTCATCAGAATATAGAATTTTGTTAGAAGTATTAAAATCCTCGTCAATCATGAATTCTTTGAATACAAAACGCTTCTCTATTTGCAAAATCATTACCGTACAATTCTTGATGTAGGTTCAGATGATAAGGGTGGATCTCATGTTTCATTATTAATCTGCTCACACTACTTTGTGAAATATCAATTTCTGCTGCTATTTTTCTAGAGATGATTCTCCTGTAGCATCAATAAAACTTGCAACTCAATTTCCTCATTCATCCGACCACCAACAATTTATATTTTGGTATAAGATACACTGGGCAGATGTGAACTCGGGCACTCAAGGATTTATAATCTTCTCAATTAAAAGACGCCCCAAAATACGGTTTGTAATCTCGGCCGATCGTAAAACTGATGATACCAAACCTCAGTTCTAAGAACTCTACTGGTCTACCATGTAACCTATGTTTGTAAACTAACCCACTACTGAGAATCAGAATCAGTTTTTCAACATTATAATGTCACACTTTGGCAAGGAAATAAAAGTTTTGAAGTTTATATTACTTATATTCCGAAAAATCATACAGTGCTTCTCAAAAGTCCCCTCCCCCCCTCTTATTTTTGGAACGATTATACATAAACAAGTAGAATTTGGAAACTGAATATTAAAGGTTGTAAACTTCCCTACTAGTGATGATAGATGACGAAATCGTCAAAGATGACGTCACAAGGCCATTATGACCAATAATTTTAAAGGGCAAGCGATACCTCTTTTAAAAGGTATCGAAAAAACCTATTCAATGATACTGATTTTGTTTGTGTTCATGGCAGTTTTGGCAACTCACTTTTAAAAAATGCAAAGCTGTGATGAATTAAATCAGTTAATACTAAAATTCCAAATTCAAGCTCCGCCTCTCGATAGTTGTCAAATAAGCTGACGTTTTTGTTAGTCTCCCTGATTCGACGTTTTTGTAATTGTCCAAGTTTTTGTACGTTTAATAATTTGTGTATTGTTGATCGAACGTTTAACTGTTTTAGCAGCTTTTGGTACTTTTAATATTTTTGTACATTTTAATAATTTGTTAAACTGTTGTGAGCCGAACGTTTAAGTGCTCCAAGAAGCGAAATGTTACGTGCTTTAGGTGATAAAGTAGCAGCGATCCTAATTCTTGGTGAAACTGGACAAAATATTCATGCAGCAGAACGCATTTATAATGAGAGGTTTCCCGATCGCCCCGTTTCGAGGACTTATTTAAGGGAGCTTCTTCGTAAGTTTGAAACAACGGGCAGTATTAATGGTGCGAAACGATCTGGCAGACCACAAATTTCTGATGAGAAAAAAATGTATATACTGGCAGAAGTAATAGTTAATTCTACTTCTTCAACAACTCACGTTTCATCTACCTGTGAAGTCAGTCGAAGTACATTTCACAGGGTGTTGAAAAAAAAACAAATTTCATCCATACAAATTAAAAATGGTTTTTCAACTCTCAGACGACGACCCAGACCGAAGACTAGAATTTTGTGAAAATATGGAAACTAAAATTAACCAACAGCCAGACTATGTCAAAACAATTTGTTTCAGTGACGAAAGTACTTTCTATCTAAATGGAAATGTAAATACACAGAATGTGAGGTATTGGAGTGACGCAAATCCTCACCTGTTTCGTGAAACACATACCCATTTTCCCCAGAAGGTGAATGTTTGGGCAGGTATCCTGGGAAACCACATCGTTGGGCCTCTTTTTTTAAATACTAATTTAACTGGTGAGGTTTATCTGGAGCTGTTGCAGAACGCAATAGAACCGTTAATCCTTGAAATTTTGGAAGATAATCCAGATGAATTCGTCAATTTGGGAATAACATTCCAACATGATGGTGCTCCTCCACAATATTACGATGCAGTAAGACGGTATTTGGATGAGGAGTATCGTGGTAGATGGATTGAACGACGAGGTTCAACGGAATGGCCAGCTCGATCACCGGACCTCACACCTTTGGATTTTTTTCTGTGGGGGTACCTCAAATCGAAGAAAATTTGCAAAAGTACGAGAAGAGTTTAAAAATAGGATATTTCACTGTCAGGAAGTAAATGGAGGTCACTTCGAGCAATTTCTTCAAGTAGATACTGATTCTTAAATCTGCAATGAATATCATACTGAGTGGAATTTAAATTTTAATGTTTACTAATGAGCCATTAAAACTGCCATAAACACAAACAAAATTAGTATCATTGCATAGGTTTTTTCGATACCTTTTGAAAGAGGTGTCGCTTGCCGTAGGGTTCCATTTAAAATTATTGGTCACAATGGCCTTGTGACGTCATCTTTGACGATTTTGTCATCTATTATCACTAGTAGGGAAGTTAACAACCTTTAATATTCAGTTTCCAAATTTCACTTGTTTATGTATAATCTTTCCAAAAATAAGAGGGGGGGGAGGGGACTTTTGAGAAGCACTGTATTTTAACGGTATATACGTACACAAAATATTCCACTTAACACTAACAAATATTAAAATAAAAATAAGTAACATACAAACGAAAATACATATATTATCTCAAATTATTATTTAGAATATATTTATTGTAATAATGTGAAGCAAGTTTGAAAAAATGCAGCGTAGTTATTTTCTTAGCGTTGAAGTATTAATAATCGGTCTAAATACTCCTCTTTTTGTCTTGTGTTCGAATTTGGTACATATGGCTTGTCCACAATTTGAAGTTTTACATATATTTCACATTGATAATTTAATAAAAAGTCAACAAAAACAAATATCGAAGGATGAGGCGCGTTAAAATAGTTTTTTAAATGTGAATGGAAAGATTCACAGGAATTAGTGCTTCTATAGGCCCTTGACGTTTTAGACGCCCATAAATCTGAAGGATAGATTGCACAATTCGCCACATGATTGTCCACGGAATAGTCCGCAAACGTTTGAATTTTTGTTTATTGAGGCTGAATTGCAGCTAACGAAAAATCAAATGTGTCTCCTACTTCTTCAGGGTCAACAAACAAACATAACAGTATCCTAACCATTTTCCACCTTCTGTTTTATTTCTGTATTCTTTGGCAAGACCAACTTCTTGAATCTTACGCCACCAAGATTGTGTTAGATAAAATCTACATCCTATTAGTTTGACTTGCGGCCAGACAGTACAAGCTGCATTGTGGATAGTCTTTTCGAAATAGACGACGATTTCCTTGGGAAAAAAAGAGAACGAAAAGTCGCTGCACTACGTCTTCACGTGTTCAAAGCACTTTACAAAAACACAAGTAGTATATAATGTCCATTTAGGCAGCCGTGAATAGTAAACTGTTGCAGAAAAAATTTAGTGCAGTAGTCAAATGTACCATTTACGTAGATTTTGCTACATTTGCACAGATTCTCCAAATTTGTAACTCAAGTGAATACTAGTATGTGAGAATTTTCATCATTCACCAACAAGAACTTCTTACCTCGGTTTGTGCGATAATTTGTATTTGTCTTTAATGCATTATGAACTTCACTTTGAGATTTAGGAAGCACAGGAGGTAACTTTCTTCTAGCGTTGTATATATTGCGTTTTATGTAGGTTAGATCCTTTGTCTGAAGAGCTGTTGTATCTTCATCAACCATAACTGAATGTAAAATTTTACTTGCCGACTGCTGATATCGTCAACGGATTTTCTTTTCGCTGAGCTTGTAATGATATTTCGTTGAATATTTTTAATGTTGCAGGCACCATGATTGTGAGTAAAATTTGAATTCGAGATGGTATAATCACTGCCCACGGTGTAAACACTAGCAGAACACTTTGGCTGTTCACACCTCCACTTCTTCTCGCCCGTTTTGAAACATTCTTTGACATTGTATTTGTAGTTGTTTATTGATAAAACAACATTACCACGCTGACTTTTCATGACTGATACTTGTATATCCATAATCGGTTACACGCAAACGACTGAGATTCACTGGACAAATCTAAGATACTACTGTTCATCAATTACCCTCGACACTTCTATTTGTATCCAGGGTGCAGAACTTGTTAATTATAAGGGGATGAATGGGTATTTCCAAATTATGAATATATTCAGTAGTAATACCACTAGTGACTGAATTTTCGCGATAAGTCTGTCGATTTATTTCTAAACGAAACTGAGTTGCTTGAAAACACCACGAGTCCGCAGGACGAGTGGTGTTTTCTTCAAGCAACTCAGTTGAGTTTAGAAATAAAAGACAGACTTATAAGATAAATTCAATCACGAGTGGTATTTTATTAGACTATTTCACGAACAAAATGAAAGGTCAAAAAATTTAAATTCGGCAGAATGAATGGAAGAAATTTAATAATAATAAATAATTCAAATTTAATTATAGGCATGAAATATTTATTTAAACTATAAACGATTTGTTTCAATTATAATTTGTTACCTATAACAATAAATAATTTTTTATGAATACGAACATAATATATTATTCTCGACTATAATTATTATAAATGGTGCCATTGAAAAAATTTGAATAGTATGACCGTTATTAGGTGGCTACAATGTATTGTTGGTATTATTACTTGATGTACTTGAAGTACTCCTAAAAGTATTCACTATATTCTGATGATTTTCAGCACTAAGATGTAAATACGGTTTCATCGAGTTCGAACTTCCATGTCCAGTAATTTCCATAGCTTGTTGTTCACTAACGCCGGATTGTAGTAACTGACTAACTGCAGTGGCACGATAAGAGTGATTTGTTATTTTTAGTTTTCTAGTATCTAATCCTATCTTTTCTGCAGATAGTTTTGATATTGTATTAATACCAATAGGGCAATTCGTGTACCAATTATTATTATTATATTTATTCCACTTGCCATTCACTGTCAGAAAAAGTCTGTCATTGGTAATAATTCCCCTTTTCGATATAAGTTTCCGGTATAATCTCACAGGACACATTTCAGGATTTTTCAAATTTTGAGTAAGCCATTTAGTATCTGCACAGTTTTTATCACCACCGTGGCGGGTTTTGGAGAATATCGGGTTATATGCAATTCTGTTTGTTAAACAGCCTTTGTTGTCAGTCTCTCCCTTAAAAAAATGTAACTTGGAAAACGTTGCTTCGTTACCTCTCCAAGCTAGTTCTACGCAGCTATGTGAAAAAACTTCTTTTGGAGTCCCTCTGGCGTGTCTTCGTCCCATTGTAAGCACATATTTCTATATTCATCTGTAGTCATAGCGACAGAACTCATTTTATTTTTTTCGGGTACAGCTTGCAACAATTTTCTCCTGCTATCTCGAGCTGCCCTCGCCTCCTTGAACATTATATTTGTGAAGGGATCAATATGTCTCTGATACTCACAAAAATATTTTTCTTGTACTAATTTTGCATTAGTGTTCCATATAGTTTTGATAACACTCTCCTTGTAATCACTACCATCAATTTTTCGCATATTGAATGCCCAGTCTTTTAGAATGAATGCTAATCTTTCGTTGCTATCTTCTGCATCTAATTTGTAGTTGCGTTCCGCACAGAACGTCATAAATTGTCTCCATATATAAGATTTTGATTTTTTTGTGTTACTGGGTATATTTACTTCAAAGTTTTGGTTTATTACTTCATTTGAAGTAGCACCGAAGCGACTCATTTTGACGTTTGCAGCCACAATTATTTTTGGTCAAACTGTCAAACTTTGCAATGCGATCCGTATCCATGGTTACGTCGTTGAAAACACCACGCTGATAGACCAATCAGAATTGAAAGACAGCTGGTGTTTTCGCGATAATACAAGCTGTTTTTGGTTTTTGATTGGTCAGATTTTGTGAAAATTCCAAGGTGCGTGGAATAGTCCCTGAAATCTACGTAGATTACCTGGCAAGTAATCTTCCTCAAATAAAGTGATAATTGAGGCGGCCGAGTTTGCATACCTGCAATTTTGACCGGCCGAGATTACATACTCATTAGTGGGCATTGCCTGGTAATCGGCCCAGTTTACAATCGCCTGATACACTACCAGGGAGTTCAAACCGATATTTCAATATTTGGAATGAAGTCACTTTGTTTCTGGATATTGTTAATTGTAGATTCCAATTACTAATAAAGAATTTCTGCAGCTTCGCCGGAGAAGTAGACCATATTCAATAATTTTTCGCGACTGAAATTCATTTATAACAATTAGACGTATACAATTATTGAAAGTACACGGAGGTGTAAAATTTTACGACAGCGAACAACTCGATTCCTGTTTTTTCGAAAAAATCCTAAACATTCCTTTTTTTACAACAAACCTCGCAAAAAAAATTTTTAGGACTTATTCTGATGTGATAGTACCCTCCATACCGCTTTCTCTTCCAGGGCCCCTATATCAGCCCGTGAAACCAGAAATGAACGAGGAAGAAATGTTAATAATATAAATATGGACTTAGCAACAATTCTCGAGTGGGGATCTAATAACTTGGTAGAATTCAATGCAAACAAAACACAAGCATGTCTTTTCTCTAGAAAAGCCGATCTCACTGTGCCTAACATAACTTTGTCAGGAGTAACCATACCACTGAAGCCATCCATATCGATGCTTGGTATTACTATCAGCAATAACCTTTCCTGGGAAAATCACGTGAGGTCCATTGCCAAACGTGCATCCCAAAACTTGGTTTTCTGTTTCGTGCCAAAAGCTATTTCACCCCCAGTCAGCTGCTTATGATCTATAAGGCACAGATCCGACCTGTCCTGGAATACTGTTCCCATATTTGGAGTGCGGCACCTAAACATATCCTGAGGCTATTGGATTCTGTCCAAAAAAGGGCAATTCGTCTCGTCAATGATGCCTCGCTTACAAACTCGCTCACTTGTCTGGAACACCGTAGAAAAGTTGGCGATTTGTCTCTATTTTATAGATATTTTCATGGGCGATGCTCTTCTGAAATATCAACAATTGTTCCTGCTTTGGCAGTTTCTTCGAGATTAACCCGTCAAGTTCAGTCATCACACCCCTTCGTGGTCACTTTGGAGACCTGCAGAACATCACTTTCCAAAGACTCGTTCATCCAACGAACAGCGAGGCTTTGGAACTCATGGCCTAGGGAGGTTTCACCGAGGCATACAACCTTCAGAAATTTAAGAATAACACCAACTCCTACCTTCTTTCCCTAGGTTCCCACGATGTTCTCTGAACATTACAGGATATCCCTTTTCGTGGGAACCAGAACATAAAAAAAAAAAAAAAAATACTCATCTTTCAATTATTAGTATGCATTCTCTTGATTTTCAGATTGTTGAAGGTTGAGAATAGTTTTTATTTTTAGAACGCTCCCCGTACGTAACTTTCGAAAATCCAACTTGCCCACGATAAGGTGTACTTTGTGAATGCAATAATTGCTTTAATTGTCGCCAGATAAAAGCCGGCTAGAGGCCCCACATTGTAAATATATACTAAGTTGATAAAATTGATAAAGACTCATACACGTGAAGAAATCGTTTTGTGAAATTTAGATAACAAAGTCGATATGTCGAGTTATTCTGGAATAATTGGTGGCGGTTGACTTGATAAAGAATTTAATTTCACTTTTAAGTACGTTTAATAGGAAAATTAAAATTATTTATAGGAAAATACGGAATTTTCAATAAGGTCAAACACGATTTCTTTATTTGTAACAAAAAGCCAAATCACCATTTTTCATGACCCTAACTTAAAACTAACGAAACCCCTATGAAAAAGTTTACCCCTTCTGTGGTTGGATTTTTCAAAACACTGAAACACATATTTCGGTAATCGTAGCAATGATCTCACATACGAATTTTCATGGCCCTAACTTGAAAACCAACAGAATTCATCTACAAACTTTCACTAAACACTAAAACACCTATTTCTTTTTTTGTAACTAAAAACCAATTTTTACTACCCCAACTCAAAAATTAACCCAACTCCTAATAAACTTCCAATGCCCATTTAACCCCCATTCCACCCCTTTGGCGTTTGGATTTCCAAAAACTCTGAGATTCATATTCCTTTATTTGTAACAGAGACCTCAAAACCAACTTAGAAACTAACGGTACTGATATATATACTTTTAACCCCCATTTTAACCCGTTTAGTGTTGAATTTCCAAAAACCCTGGAATATTTGTTTCTTTAATTGAAAAAAAAGTCCAAATACCAATTTCCATGACTTAACTACAAAACTAACGGCCCTTTCACTTCTCACCCCTTTTCACCTCTTCGGGGACGGAATATCAAAAAGATGTTAGCGGTTATCTATGAATAGAAATACGCTGTCAAAATTTCAGCTCTTTTGGTCCAGTGGTTTGGTATGGTCAGTCAGTCAGGACATGTTATTATATATTTATAGATTTCTATAAAAAAAAATGCCATTTCTCCTTTTGTAAAAACACTAGCCTTTTCTCACTTGTGCCCAATATTTTTCCCTCGAGAAATGCAAAAATTATATTTATTACAGTTTAACCATTTTCAATTGCAGAAGGAGAAAATCAAAAACTCATTTCGCTAACACGAGCGTATATGCGACGTAACTGAACGAAAAATAATGTGTTGTACTCGTAAACATTCTCCGTCGGCGAAGGGAAGATCAAAAGACCCGATAGTCAACGAGGGTTTGAGTGACAGCTGTCTTTTCTGTAGCAGGTTCGTCTGGGCCAATCAAGTCGGACCGCAAACCAATGATAATGCTTGTAGGTGTGTCCATACCTTGAGAGGTCATTAATCACGAGTTATATTTGTGTTTCAACAGCTCTGAACTCTGAAAGAATGAAATCCAATAGCGCATGTGGTCTGGGGTGTGCGCCGATCGAAATAGGTTTCAAGATAGAGTTCCGTTGTTTTGTTGGAGGTTATGGCTTTTTTTCGACCATGGGAAAATGAAACTGCAAAAAGTAGTAATGAAATTGCACAGGTGAGAGAATAATATGAGATATGAATTTGATAACAAAGACTTGCACTTACAAACCCAACAAGTTATTTTAAATATATTTGATCGCCTTAAAAAGGAAATACTCAGCAATCTGATAATGCAATCATAATAAGAATTGCAGAAATGACGAAAATTAATAAATTTTCCATTTATCGAATAATAACGAAAGGAGTTGTTGTGGATCATACTAAAAATGAAAAAACGTGTAAGGAAAAATTTGAAAAAATTGACAGAACTACGCAAGACTTCATACGTAGAACTATTTATGATTTATATAAGGAAAACAGGGTTGCGACATTCGAGGTTATACAGCAAGAATTAGCAGATTATCCAGATTTACTGTGATTGTCTCAGGAAGGGAGATACAATGGTCGACGCAAGTCAAGTATCTTGGTGTAACTATAGATCGTCGGCTCACCTGGAAGCCACACATTGAAATAGTCAATTCCAAAGTCAAGAAGAAAATTACCCAATTGTATCCTTTAATCAATAGAAATAGCAAGCTTTCGCTCAAAAACAAAGTTATGATTTACAAAATGGTGTTCAAACCTGCCATTTTGTATGCCTTAGCAGCTTGGGGCCAATCATGCAGAACCAACATTCGCATCCTGGAACGGGGGCAAATGAAAGTTCTGCGTATGATAACGAACGCTCCGTGGTACGTGCGGAACGTTCGGATACTCGAAGATCTCAATCTGCTCCCCATCAAGGAGCATATTAAAGAACGAAACCGGAAGGTATTCGATTATGCCGAGTCGCATGAGAACCCTCTCATAAGGGAAGCCACTGATTATGCTATAGATGACCTCACCCGTTTTAAGCGTCCCAGGCACCTACTTCTGTAGGCCAAGTTTAATGCTTGTAACTCTCTCGCATCAAAACATTCATTTCAAATTCGAACCACATCTCGGTCACTTTTTTGGAGAAAAACTGCCAAGACGTCAATTTACCAAATTGACGTCTTCCAAAATTCAAACCAATCGTGAATAGGCGTGTGCCCACTTATTCCCGTTGGAAGAGTAAGAGCCTATTAGGCTACACTTGACAATCAATGTGAAATAAGATCCAAAGATTATCCAGATTACACTTATACCAGCGTGGAGATATTGCGTCAAGTTTTAATAAGTTGTGGTATCAAACATAAAAAGCTTGATAAGCGCAAGGCGATTACCGAATCATCAAGGATAGTGCAATAGTGGCAAGATTATTTGCGTCAAATAAAAGACTACAGACGTTCTGATAGATTCATTAATTTCTTTGATGAAACATGACTCGACAGTCATGATGTAGTAAATTATGGTTGGGTAGACAATAGTAACAACTGCCGGTTAAGTGGGCCATGTTCTTAACGGAAACGCATTAAAATAGTACACGCTGGAACCAAAGCTGGTTTTGTACCTAATGCGTTATTATTATCTGCTAAAAAAATCAAAGACTGTGCTGCTGATTGTCATGAAGACATGACAGCAGACTTACTTGAAAAGTGGTTTAGCGAACAGCTCCTACCTAATATTCCACAACAGTCAGTAATCGTTATGGACAACGCATCGTATTACTGGCGGCAACTCCGTAAGATACCAAATAGTAGCAGTAGAGAAGCTGAAATAATTGCATTTATGTCTGAAAACAATATACCTCTTCCTGCGACCAATCGTGGAAAAGTACCAATAAAAAAAGATTTGCTTACTGTTATAAAAGGTGTAAAGTTAGAAAAAATATATTATATTGGCGAGCTGTGCAAAGAACGAGGTCACACCCTTCTAAGAATATGGGCAAAGGTAAAATCAGAATTACGAAAATGTAATCAAACTCCAAAACTGAGTAAAGAGGTTGTAGAGAACATAAGAAGAGTTATGACAGAAGACCACCCAGAGATTTGGAAAAAATGTGTTGAACATTTTATTAAAAAGGAAGACGAGTATGTGGTTTTACCCTCTGTACAACCCATTATAATACATCCAAATAATGATTCTAGTTCAGATGAGTCTGACTGTCGTGATGATTTCTTGAAATTCAAAGGTTCAGAATTGTATTTGTTTCTGTTTTCTATAAGTGTAAGTATGGTGCGAACAGAAATAAATCTAAGAAGGTCGTAAATCAATATTAGCCGACGACCCTCATTATTACCTATTGTTCGAAATATAGATAAGCAGTAAAACGGTGTGTCCCTTAAAAGATTCCCAGGTCGGCATTGAAATATCTCATGAAATAGTTTGGCATTTCAATAATAGTGGGCTCTCCATTATTTTTGGCTTTTGTTGGCAGTTTTGTATTTATTTGATAGTAAAAAATCTCGTAAGGTTGATTTGGAACCTTTGGTAAGGATATGTTCAAATGCGTGTAAATAATAAAATTTGCTTACCTGGCCACCAGACTTTCTGTACTTGAGGGCTATTAACGAAATTATAGCGATAATGATCTATTCACGGTTATAAAATAAATTACGTACCAGATTTGGAAAACAAGACTGTTTTGAGAACTGACCGCTTTCCAGTTTCAGAAATGTCTATTTTGAAGTGTCTATTCGATTTTTGTGTCGTGAAAAATGTGGCGTCCATGGGCGCATCCTGAAGTCGTAGTACCTTTAGTCGACAAATGTTACACCCTCATGGGAAACAAATTATATTAAATGTTTATACTTCCCTTCTGGGAAGTGGAATGTTCAAGGATCAAGCTGTGCAAGAAAGTGCTTCTTTAACAAAAACACCGTATTCCACAGTGATTAAAATAGTAAGTAACCCTATTTTCAGAAGAAAGAGAGCAAAAGACTCTGGCGGTTCAAGGAAACTAGATCGATGTGAAGTAGATATAATTTGAAGAACAATATATGCCTTGTATAACGAGCCAATTATGCCAACATAAGATATTTTAATGCAATGACTTAAAAAGAATGAAACTGGTATCCAGTGTTGCAAAGAGACTTTAAGGAAGTCTCTTTCACAAAACGGATTCAAATTTGAAAAACTCACTAGTAGCAGAAAAATATTAATGGAATCTGTGCGCCTCAAGAAATAGAGATTTGAATATTTATTGGCGACGAGTTTAGAGAATATGGTAGAACAGTAGTGTATTTGGATGAAACTTGGTTCGATACACACGATATTCCAAACAAAAGTTGGGTAGACTCATCTGACTTGTGCCAAACTAATGCGCCGTCTAATAAAGGAAAACGCATTACGATAATTTACGCAGGAACCAAAAATAGTTCTATACCAAATGCGTTGTATTTATCGGCAAAGAATATTAAGGACTCTTTAGTCGATTATCATGATGATACTACAGCCGAATTATTTGAAGACTGGTTCCAAAATAAACTCATTCCAAATATTCCACCCAACAGTATTATCGTCAGGATAATGCCTAGCTACCACAGTCGAAGACTAGATAAAGCACCATATTCAAATGACACCATAGCCACTATACAAGAATATATGTTGAATAATGATATGTACTATGAGGAAAAGTACACAAAAAACAGTTACTAGATGTTTTACGCAGTTATTCGATAAAAAAGAAATATTTTTGTGATTCATTGGCTGAAAGCTCGGGACATACGGTGCTCAGACTTCCTCCTTATCACTGTATGTTTAACCCAATTGAACATATATGGCATCAGCTTAAGTCAGCAGTTCGAAGAAATAATACTTCTCCAACCTTAGGTTCAACTGTGGTAGCTCTCATTCAAACAGAAACTGCAAACATTCCTGATAGCAGCTGGGCCAAGTGTGTTTTCCATATTAAAAAGGTGGAAAAGTCATATATGGATATAGAAAAAATTCCCAAAGAAAAGTTTATTAACAATTTGGATGATGACAGTGGAAGTGAAACTGATTTTCGTGAGTAATTTTGTTTATAAAAATCTTTTATCGAGAAACTGAACTTTTTATAAAGTATAAAGTTTGACATTTTACATCAATTAGGTATATCATATAATATTATATAATATAATATAATTATATATATTATTGATTACTATCGTTTCGGACGTCCATCGTCTTAATGTATTCAAAAAGTTTCCACGACGTTTCGAATGCTTGTATCTGCAATCGTCTTCAGGTGAAGACGATTGCAGATGCAAGCATTCGAAACGTCGTGAAAACCTTTCAAATACATTAAGACGATGGACGTCCGAAACGATAGTAATCAAGTTACCACATCGTCTACAACCTTCAAACAAATATATATTATTATCATATATTATATGTAAATAAACAATTCTCAATTATATTCAAGCCATTTTTCTTAATAATTATCTCAACCCAATATCATTATACCTACCTATAAAACAAAATTTAATGGCTAGGTCAGGTACAACTCTGCGTAGAATCCACCACCTGCTGATAACTCAAGTGGTTGGTGATTCACGACCTTCTTAGATTTCTGTTCATACCATACCTAAAATATTTTGTTTTGTTTTTCGCAAAGAATTAATTTCCGTTTATGGTTTTTGCTTTAAAACTTCGTTTTCCAGAAAAAAATCGAATGGGGTACAAAAAAGGCTCAGTTTACGACCGGTACCCTGTTTAAACCAAATGCCCTTGTAGGTAGGTAATATTTTTTTCTGTGTTTTCTCATTTAATATTTACTTGTACCAGCTTAACGACCTTAGATAAGGAAAAACAATTAAGGATGCTATCAGATTTGAAGGATGAAATTTTAGTTGAATCGGTTTTCGATAGGTACTGTGGATTTTAAACCTAAGTATCTCATTTTGAAGATAATTGCGCTCGATCTAGTTATCCATCACGTCGGCCAGTTCATGATGATCCGATTGCCTATCTACATACTTTCTCGCTTATGGCATATTTTTTTATTTCAAGGTATTTTTAAAAATATTTAAATATCTAAATAAAATTAGTTATATCCGCCTATGCTGCGCTGCTCAAAGGATACCGCCTCAAGACTGCAAAACTTATTTTTTATGCTTCTGAAATTGTAAATGGTTCAACTATACCTTGTATAATGAAACTGACGATATTGAATTTTTTATTTTGAAATTATTGACTGGTATGGAATTATGATGGTCCTGCTAACTTGGTGTTCATCCATAAGGTTTCTCCCGAAACCTGGATCCCCGTATTATGTGACATGTACTTTAAACACTTTTCAATATAAACAATATTATGTGTGTCAACAACAGCACCGCTGTCACGTGGTGTGTTTCCCCTATAGTTATTTTTATAGCGACAATTGTTTATTTTCTATCCGACCGAATTCGTGGAAAGCATCAGAGCTGTAACAGTTATTTCCCTTCCAAGAAGCATTTTCCGCGTTCTTTACGACAGTAGGATTAAACGTCCATTTCCCACGAAAAGCGTCCCTTTTCCGAAAATTAAGTTGCACGAAATAAAATATGTATTAATATGGAAAAATGTAACGGGAACACGACATCCAACAGCACGCCCTCTATCTTTATGTGGCCAATAACTTTCGATAGAGCCTTTGTTGCGGATATATGCATGTTTCGCGGTCACAATTTAAAAGGGAAAAAGGAGGAAAATTCGAGAGAATTTCCACTGAATAATTCCATTATGGGCAACTGAAAGTGCATGTTGTCTTTTATTATCTCTGAAAAACGAGCGCCAGTAAATTTATCAAAAGTTTTTATTTAATCACACCACGGGGTCGGGATAGCGTGCTGGTCTTCAGTTATTTATTATAGATGTATACAGGGGCTCGAAGAAAGAAATACCAGTTTCGGTATGTTTTCAGGAATGAACTTGGAAGATGTAGCAATGTGGATTGTATCCTTTATAATAGCATAATGATGTCTCTTCATTTGATACAGGGTGACCCAGATATGCGTGCAAACTTTTTAAACGATAGGTCCAATAATGAGGCATATTCTAAAAATATTTATATTCTGAGTTCTGTTTTTTAAATGACAACTCCCCATTTTTATTTCATTTTTGGATTCGCCACTAAATTGCCTATATAACGTACCCAGGTAGTTTTGACCTATGTCAATTCATGTGTCAAAATAGCGCCTTTCATAGACTCACAGAGAAATGCATAACTTCAGAATAATTCAAAATAACTCAACCAACTGTTCACAAGCTTTTATTTAACTTGTTTCGGTCGAATGTCATTCTGTCATTCTTTCCGGTTCAAAATTTGTAATCCATTTTTGGAGAAATTGCCGACATCCGATTGATCTGAAATTTGGCAGGTGTTCATAATTCCGGTGACAATGAATTATAAAAATGTTTGTAGAGACAAAAAAAATGACGGACGAAATTAGTAATTATGGTCCGATTAGATTCGAAATTGATATTTAGGGGTTATCGGGGCCTATGAGTTTTGTGATTATGGTCGACAAAAATTGAAAATGGTGGCTCCAAGATGGCGGACAAGTTTTGTAATTAAAGTGCTGCAAAAAAGATTTCTGAAAATAATCTATTGAAAAAAACGGACTTATTCTTCAGAACACCTTTACGAAGAATCAGGTATTCTAGACGTCAGACAACTCTTTGCACATAATATTATTTGTCACTATCATCAAAATAAAACAAAAAACCAGATTATTTCTCACAAGTACGAGACAAGACAAAAAGGCAACTATGTAGTACCTTTCATGGAAACATGTATGACATTATTTGTCAAAATTTATGAAATTGAAATGGCGGCTTATGGAATATTTATTAGAGACAAAAACAAACTGGCGCTTCAATCTGGCGGACGAGATTTAGGTTTATGGTCCGATTCGATTCAAAATTGGTATGTGGGGGTTTCCAGGGTCGATGATTATGAATTTTTCTCCAAAATTCATAAAATCAAAATGACGGCTCCAAGATGGCCGATGATCTCTGTGTTTATGGCCCGATTCTTTTCAAAATTGGCATGTGGGGGTCGGAGATTATGAATTTTTTATCAAACTTCACAAATTCGAGATGGCGGATGAGTTTTGTATTTATGGCCCGATTCGATTCAAAATTGGTATATCGTGGTTTTTGGGGTCGTAGGTTATGAATTTAGTCGGAGAAGAAAAAAAAATAGTATATCTACCACTTACCAGTTATGAGCCAAACTTACCGAGTTTTGACCAAATCGAAATTGAAAATGAAAACCAAACCATGCTCCTGATGGAAAAAAGAACGATTAAATATCTTGGCGTCACGCTGGATAGTCACTTGAGATGGGATGCTCATATTTCGATCATTGTGAAAAAAACTCCGCTTTTATTTGAGTTAATTCAAATATTTGAAAAATTTCTTTGACATCTATCCTCTTCGAATTATGTATCATGCTCTTGTTCAAACACATATTTTTCATGGAATTATTGCATGGGGTGGGGTAACCAACAATCACTTAAAAACTCTCGATACCCTTCAGAAATGGCTCATAAAAATCATACTAGGAAAAAAAAGGATTATCCAGTGACGATCTTCAGAGGGAATCAGGGTTGTTTGATATACATCAATCTTTTGTTCTCACTCTTTTAGTATACCAACTCAAAAATGTTTCATCAAGCAAACGAGTAGACCATGTTTATAACACCCGGTATAAAAAAGAATCTCTAGAGGTACTTTAAATGCTCAAAACTATTGGACAGCGATGTTATTAATTTCTTGCTCCCAAACTATACAATAGAATCCCAATTGAAATGAAGAATCTCAACTCATTATCACTATTCAAGCAAGAAGCTAAGAAATGGATTCATAATAAGACTAGAAAGGAAATACAAAATTCAATAAACCACAATAATATATTATGACAGTTATCCGTATTCCAACATGAACTCAATTATTTGACATTTTAAATTGTATATTATTGTATTTTAATCCGTATCTATTTGTATTAGTATAGCATTTTTATCAATGTGAATTTCATTACTATGATCAATACATTATTATTATCATTATAGTGTTCTATATCCTATCACTTTATTATACTTTGTCAATTTTAACATATAAATTATTCATATATTTCAAATGAAAACTGAATGACAAATAACCCTTGTGATCCGCGCGCAGGTTAGCCTTTGTGGATCATCTTCGTGTTTATTTACTTCATAATATCCAACCAATATAAGTTATATATATATATATATATATATATATATATATATATATATATATATATATATATGTATAAAATTGAATGGTACATAGATATTATTATTAAAATTATTATTATTGATTTTAGTTAAAATTCATAAATTGAAGATGGCAAGGTTAATAATGTAGCAACATTGAAACGGTGGCTTGCTTGTCAAAATCTTAAAATTTCCAGTGAAAAAATTAATTAATTACAGTGAATATGATTCAAGAGGTCATTTTTAGGCACCGTTTTTGCGCACAAATATCACTCACAATGCCTCCTCCTTTTTACCATCTTAAACTACAAACACCAAATCACTCATTTTCGGTATAACTTTGCATAAAATGTAGCCGGTTTTATCGAAAAAATACTCCTCTAACATTTACACCTAACCTAATTTTTCACATTTACTAAATTTCATCCGTCTAAGGTGAAAAGTTAGTATGTTTCCGATAAAACCGGCTATATTTTGTGTAAAGTTGTATCGAAGATGAGTGTTTGGTGTTAGTAGTTTAAGCTGGTAAAAAGGAGGAGGCATTGTGAGTGATACTTTTGCGCGAAAACGGTGCCTAAGAATGACCTCTTGGAGAAGAAGAAAGTCAATATAGCTTGGAAACGGTATGAGACCGCCGCGGATTCGTGTTGAGGAGGCGAAAACACGTAAAAAAAAGTCAAACAACGATTTTCAGGGAGCATGAGCACCACCCCTTAACATTAACCTAACCTACTTTACTAATCGTTGCAGAAACTGGATCAGGATTTTCTTCAGTTGGACCTTTACCATCATTAATTACCACTCAGCCACTAACTAATAATTGATCCAGTTGTTATTGACATTAATAAAGATGATTCAACTTCTTCCGACTCTGATACCAGTTGCCATGTTTAAGTGGTAAGTTACTGTAGATACTGTATATACTTATTGTAAATATTTTTTTTGACAGTAAGCTGCTTGATGCAGTCGCTTCAAAAATAACTTGAATTGGTTGTGACTTCATACAAATAATTTTTTGTAATAATTCAAGGCGGCTAGCAATAGCATTGTTCTTCTTTGATCCCATTATTTCTTGTTTATTTTTATATAACTAATGACTGCTGCATTTCACGTTTTTAACTTTCAAAATACTATAATCGGTGAAAATACACAACATCTTACAATTTTTTTTTATTACCAACTAATTGTTAAGGTAGTTGTCGTGGAATCCACTTCCAATCAGATTGCGTTTATATTTATACCACTCTAAGTTAACATTATTACCTGTGTCATATTGAATTTTTGAAATTATTTGCCACACCGAAAGCGAGATATAAGGCTTCAAAGTTGCAACGTTTAACACGTAATCCCTATAGTGAGCTACCGCGTACAGCACATTTTAAGGCATAACTCAAAACCCTTCATTCAGATCTTTTCGAAAAACTAGTATATTATATGAGAAGTGCAAGAGGGGGAAGGCTGAGAATCGTGGCAAAGCCTCAAGCGAGCGCTCGTGATTCAAATAAGCGAGAGCGCGAGGGTCTTGCTGATTTGAATTGAACTGTGTTTTGGAATGCACATATTTATGAATAATAATTGTGAACATAAAAAAATTTATTCAGATTTCTAACAGGCTAATAAAATATAACGTATGAATCTACAAAAAATATAAACAACAATGAATGTAATAATATTTATTTTTTCTACGATCATGCAAAAAACAAAACTTTATTGAACTATATTTAGTGAAAAAAGTGGTTCTTTATTGCACTAGTGCAATAAAATGTTAATGGCACTCATCTGTCATTCTACTACAGCGTTTTCTGATCATAACAAACATAAACGTTCAAATCGACGCCATTTTTAGTTAATTTTCTGTGATATGTATTACATTTTAAACAATTGCATATTTTATATTATTTTCAATCACTTATATTGCATACTGCATTACGGAATTAGTAGAAAATGCAATTTATCAAAAATAAAGTTTTAGTCAAATTGTCCCTAACATAGGTATTACTTCCTAACTTTCTCAATGCAAATCGATAGTGCTAATAAATTATTGAATATTTTCCTATTAAATTATTATTGAATATTTTGCTATTAAATTACACCACCTAAATAAACATTTTTTTATTTTTACATGAACGTTGAAAAAATATTGTATGCAACTCGTGCAGAAAGTGTTTATTGCACTCAACGTGTTGTCCAACTCGGCCTGACGGCCTCGTCGGCCAACTTCACGTCGAGTACAATGAACACTTACTTTTTGCACTTGTTGCATAAATAACTATTCAACTGTTATACTCAATAATCACATGATTGACTAAACATTTATTTACAAATCATTAATGATTTTAGTTAATGCTTTCCTATTTTTAGTAACTCTAGGTTTTCCATTATCCAATTTTTCAGTTAGGTGATTAATCACAACTTCTTCTTCTTCTTCATCGTGATACATTTGTTTCAGAAAATCGTATGTTATATTCCATTGCGGAATTCATTTCAATGAATCCCGTGATATAACATTTTTTAAGGCACTTAGGTAGATTACAAGATATTATTTCGTTCTCAAGTCGCTCTGAAATACATTCTTCATATGATTTCATGCATGTTGATATTTCTGACTCTTTACCACTGAAACGAACTAATTTCTGCAATCATACATCGCTCGAGGATTTCGCACTCATCACAACGGATACTTAAAATTGATGCAAGTCCTAAATATTTCTCTTTCAGCACATTCTCCAAACTCAAAACTTGGTGGCAGTTTCAACACTTCACAAGTTATTTGAGATTAACAATGCGATTTCCTTCACACATATCATTTTCATCAGACTGTTTATTATTCATATTTCGAACCTTACACAGTTCAGACAATTTATTTTTTCATTTTTCAACTTTTGCTTCATAGCAAACCTACCATTTTTTGCGCGAAATCTATCCATAGCTGGACTGCTTGTTCATAAGAGTATCTTGAACAACTAAATGCGAGCGATCGTTGGATTGCGACGTTACCAACAGTCCAGTCATAGCTTATTAGCTGTATCACGCATGCTAGTTGCGTTTCTGACTGTACAGTTCCCTTAAAAAATATCCCTCGAATTCAGCGTTTGCACATGTATCGCGTCGCTCTACAATCGAGCCTATTTTTTTACACTGTAGTACGACAACTACCTTAAGGAATAATATTCTATAGTAATGTTTAACGTAAACCTAAATATTTTCATAAAATATTTACCATTATATTTTTAAACAGAAATTATACCCCAGATACACCACCGAAAGGTACCTGGTCAGAATTTTAAATCCCTTAACAATGACCTGATCCAACAAATAGATATTGACCCAGCGAATGAAGAAAACAGTTGTTTTGCTATTTTTATAAAGGTTCTGAAACAAAATTCGCACGAGCCTCTCTTTATGGATTTTGCATACTAAATGAGGGTTTATTACTCCACGCCTTTATTTTACGGATTATGGATTCTTTATTTATTGGCCTACTGGCGATTGTACAAGGTTATTCAAAAGTACTTTGACAAACTTCAGGAGGTGATTCCTCACAATGTTCTAATATGAATTGTCCAAAAGAATATATGTCCGGAAACGCTTCGTTTCCAAGATACAGAGTGTTAAAGTTTTATTTTTATTTTCGTTTTTTTTTTCAAATTACGACATTCTGACCTCAATTAAACGAAAATTGGTATTGGGAGGTTTTTTGAGGTATCGAATTCGAACCTGATGTTATTATTGCTCTTACTCGTAGAAGGCGCCACCTACACGTCTTTTACTTTCTTGAAGATTCATACCTTTTTTGATCGTATTCTAGCACATTTTTCAGTTGGAAAATCAATTTACAAGTCGCTATAAGCAACCGTTTTCTAGATATTTGGACTTGAAAATTTCAAGTAGATTATTTGATAATCGATGCGTGTTGAAGTTATTACCATTATTTTGCATTTTTCACAAGAATGCTTAGGAAATGAATTTGACGTTTAAGTAAGTAGTTTTGGTTTTTTGTAGGGGGCACCACCTATTCTATTTATTTTTACTCGTTTGAAATAGTTATTTTTGTATCAAGGGTACAAAATCTGTATTTGTTTTGATAAAATTTGCAAGAAACATCAACATTTTATTTCAGGAAATTTTTAATATGTAGAATGAAATAAAATAAAGGAAACTGAATTGTATTGAAATAAATTGTTCAAAGTGTCCACCTTCAGCAAAGATACAGGCATTCAGTCTTTTAGTCATTGAATCTCGTACCCGCTCAAAAATTATTGGTGTGTTTCTTATTGTTTCACAGGCGTCTACTATTCGGTTTCTTAGATTTCCTCGTTCGCTACTGGAGTTTTATAAACTAGTGACTGCAAATGTCCCCAAAAAAAAATCTAGCGGGCTTAGATCTGGGGACTTTGGAGCCCACGCCTGGTTAGGTTCTTCTACACCCCTACCGATCCATCGATTTGGATAGACAGTGTTGAGGAATTCCCTGGCTACAACGCTAAAATGGACGGGAGCCCCATCATGCATAAACCATATGCGGATACAAATTTCTAATGGTCCATTCTGAAGTAGTCCCGGCAATTCATTTTCTAAAAAGTCTCTGTAAGTTGCGCCATTTAGTCGGAACGGAAGAAAGAAAGGACCTATCAAGTAACTATCAATTATTGCCGACCATACATTTACAGAAAATTGATACTGATAATGTCTTTCACTAACTACGTGCGGATTTTCCAGAGCCCAAACATGGTTGTTATAAAAGTTTGTGATAGCATTTCGGCAGAAGGTTGCCTAGTCCGTGAAGAGTACATATCTTAAAAATTTAGATTTTTCAGCCAATTTTCTCAAAAACCACTGACATATAGAATAGAATGTCCTTTATTCACCATGAAAAATACAATAGTATTATAAGGTTTTGTCAAGAATACATAAATACCATACAAACACTAAATAAACAAATAAACAAATGAGAGGTGTACAATTACAAAATAAATATCACAGTTTTACTAGAATATACATAACTATAATATTTTTTTTTGTGTCTACGTAGGTTGTAACTTCAAAATATATTAGTTGGTGTTGAAGTCAAATGATAAGAATTCGTCGATACTATAAAAAGCGTTTTCCAAGCAGATATTCCTCATGTAATTTGTAAACGAAACTGTATTTGAGTTTTTCATATCTTCTGGTAGTTTATTAAATAAAACAGGACCATAATAATTTTTCGAAAAACGGCAGTAATTTGGTCTTGTGAATTCAATTTTAATTTGTTGTGATTGTCTGGTGTTATGTAAATGAAAATTGTTTTGATTTAGATATAAGTGAGGAGATATAGTAATGCGTTGGGGAAAGTCTCGTGGCAAAAGAGCTTGTACCCTTTGAATATGGTATGGATAAAATTGTTGATCGTGGATAATTCTCCAAACTGTGAACTGAGTAGAATTGAGAGCTTCAGCAATTATTCTTGTACTTGTTTCTGGATTCTCCTCGAGAGTCTTCAAAACAGCTCCTTCAATTCTGGGGTTTGGACTGCTCGTGGTCTTCCAATAATATCAGCTGCCCTCTTAAAGCTACCTGTTTCTGCCAAACGAAGGTGGAGACTGGTAAATGTTGAAGACAGTACTCGATTAGGAAATCGCTTCTGGTAAATACGTCTTGCCTCGCGCGCATTGCCATCCGCAAGGCCATGAACGAAATGCATATCGGCTAAATGAGCATTATTGTTTAAATAATAATTTTTTTCAAAATTAGTGTTTTAAAACTCAGAGAAACTTTAACAAAACAACAAAACGTTTAACTGTCACATAATATGTAATTACCAAAACTTCTTACTTAAACGTCAAATTCATTTCCTAAGCTTTCTTGTAAAAAATGCAAAATAATGGTAATAACTTCAATCGACTTGAAATTTTCAAGTCCAAATATCTAGAAAACGGTTGCTTATAGTGATATGATAGAAGAATTGTTTTTTTTACTGAAAAATGTGCCAGGATTACGCTCAAAAATTTTATGAATCTTCAAAAAATAAAAAGACGTGTAGATGGCGCCCCCTACGAGTAAGAGCAATAATAACATAGGGTTCGAATTCGACACCTCAAAAAACCTCTCAATACCAATTTTCGTTTAATTAAGGTCAGTATTTCGAAAGTTATTTAAAAAAAACGAAAATAAAAATAAAACTTTAACACCCTGTATCTTGGAAACGAAGCGTTTCCGGACATATATTTATTTGGACAATTCATATTAGAATATTGTGAGGAATCACCTCCTGAAGTTTGTCAAAGTACTTTTGAATCACCCTGTATATTATCAGCTTTGTAACGATTCAATTGAATTTATAAGGTCAGGTCAAAACGGTCGGATGTCGAGCAATACAAATTGGATGCCGATTAATCAACCACCCTGTACAAGTGGATCCGGTGCATTACTTAGTGTGTCGCATTCACCTCTTCGTCGAATCCCGACAAGATTGAAGCAAACGACGATTGGAGGTGGCCACCCACACCCGCTTACCAATTGAGTAATGACCGGAAACACGGTAAATTAAAACTCATGAGAGTTACTATGAAATTTAATAACAATTATTCGAGCAATTTATATTAATACCTTTCCTGCGTTTTTATGCAACTGGCGGACTGCTATAATCAAGTGTAATTATTGTGAATCAAGAGATACTTCACCTACCTGCCTGCCAACGAAAACAATCGGAGGAATTTTTCGGAGAGGTGCAGAATTTGGGTTATTTCACGGTCTGTGCTATTGCCATAGTCGTACTGGGAATGGTACTCTAGAGGGAATAATTGTCATAAAAGGGAACCGACGTTAAATGTGCACTAAATTGTCGAGGGTAATATCATATGATTCTGAATTCTGTTGTATTGAGATACTAAGTTTGAAGACAATTATCATCACCTGTTATAGGTCTGGTATAGGTGACTATGAGTTGTTTCTTACCAACTTTGAAAACCTCTTGGTAAAATGCACCACGAATTGTATGAGAATAATTATTTGTGGAGACTTTAATATTGATTTTAAATCAAATTCACCTGAACTCACTCAATTCATATGCTTGATTGATTCATTTAATTTGGATATAACCATACATGACTATACAAGAGTCACCGTGAAAACCGCATCATGTAATTAGGACTGGAATATAAAATCAAATAACTATCTGAATGAAAATGCAAATTTTCAATTTTCGATTTTTTTTTTGAGTTAGGGTCCTTTCAGAACAACTATCAGATGTAGTTAAATGTCCAGCGTGGATTTAGCCGAAGGAAGTAGTTGTTTTCTGTTAGACATTCACAAAAAATAAATTCATTTTTATCGTGGATTTTTCAATTCACAGAAAAATATTTCTATTCAATTAAGAATGTTTCCCTTTTCAACGTGTCCTGGGTTTTGTAAACCAATTTTTGTGAAAATCGTAGAGAATTGTCTTTTTTAGTTTACTTTAATTATAGATGTTCATCAAGTATCGGCCGCGTCAATTCAAAATAATAAATAACTATTATTCCCCAATTGTTTATGTTTTGGTTATGAAATATATAATAATGTAATTCAGATTAGTTCAGGTAAAATAATTAGACATACACTAATTTGACATCAGAAAATCAAGGTAAACCACGTGGAGAACAATGAAAAATTGGTATTTACTTCTAGTGAACTTCCGATAGGAATAGGAGTTCCTCAGGACTCAGCATTGGGCCCTATTTTGTTTACGCTTTACATCAATGAATTACCTCTAATCCTCCCGAATGCATTTACCTGTTTGTATGCAGATGATTCCACGTTATTATTCACAGGCAAATCTGAGGTACAAATTCAAAACAACATCAACACTACTTTTCAGTCACTTCGTAAGTGGTTATACGATAATTCTCTATTTTTGAATAGTACTAAAACAAATCATATACATTTTCACATCAGACAGAATAAAAATAACCCAGCAGTAGAAATAACTATAGATGATCAAATTATAGACAAGGTGGAATGCTCTACTTTTCTAGGTATTAGACTTGATCAGAATGTATCCTTCAATACTCACTGTAAAATGTTAGCCAATACACTGAGTATTAAATGTTATCAACTGAGATCTCTCAAATCTATAATTGACATACAGGGACTCCTGCTATTCTATTTCGGGGAAATCCAATCTAGATTAACATACGGAATAACCATCTGGGGTAGTTCATATGCAGTTAATGAGGATTTTCCGGTGTAAAAGAGCATTAGGCGATGTCTTGCTAATGTTCCCAATGGTACCTCATGCAGGTAGCTATTCAAACAATGCAACATTCTTCCTCTCTATGGCCTACATATATTGGAACTTTTAACATATATACACAAGCAACGCAAAACTTTGGTTAAGAATAACTCACTACATGATCATCATAAAAGATCAAAAAATAATTTCCATCTGTCCAATGTTCGTTCAACAGTATCTCAGAAATCTGCAGATATACTGGGACTAAGATTATATAACGTTCTTCCTGAAGAACTAAAATTGATAGAAAGAGTGCACACATTCAAAAAAGAGATAAAAAGACTTCTCCTGGCCCTCTGCTCCTATAACATAAATGAATTTTCTGATAGTTTTAGATAAAATGTTTTGTTTGCCTATATTTTATATCTTATCTTATACACTTTATGTAGACCTCGTTTGTATCTGACTTGTCCGATAGCCTCACAGCTCTATGGATTAAATAAAAATTGAATTGAATTTAATCTGTTTAGGGAAGGTAATTCCCAGCGCTCCCTTACTCATCCGCCACTGTTCTCTAATTTCTCTGCAACCATGCGTCTTACTCATCATAGGCCGTTGTTGTCCACAATCTCTTTTTTTGGCTACAATTTTATGCAAGAAGGTTTCATTAAATTACACCCGAATGAGAATAAATTTAAGATTAATCAAAAGTTGGGATCAACTACTTTCGCATGTCTGGCCACTGCGATTCTATTATTTTAAATTCGTATTTAATAAGCAGCAGTTTTTGTGTCTTTCAGTTTTAGGAATTTCGGACGGATTACTATAATTTGTCGGGAAATTATAGCCTGTTTGTGGATCATAATCGAATTTGGCACAATGGGAAACGTCATGGTTGAGGTATGATTTCAGACGAAATCGATTAGATAGTTTTTTGTTATTTCCATAATCAACATGTTTTTATTCCTAATGTTATGATCGAGGTGACACAAAATGAGTCAGATGAAAATGTAATGTCTTCTAATTTATTCAATAGACAAGGCTAGATTGAGAGTATTTCGGGTCCTGGGTACTGATTGATTTTCGGAAAGAAACTTAATAATAATAATGATAAGAATCATATATAAATACGACAATAATACATGAATACGATCATATAATTCAGAAGTGAGTACAATAGGAGTAATTTCTCCTGTTAAATATTCATATTCATTAATTAATTTCAATGGTACCGGGTTATTCATTTTAACTCACCCACCCTCTATCATCGTTATTATAGGAAAAACAGTTAAATGTAAAAGTTGTGTGGTTATTACTGAATTTTGATCAAAAGTAAAGATTTCAGGGGATGAATATTTTTTTTGTAACCCTGTATATTATTGAAATTTGAAATGATCTTTTTTTCCTGATTTAAAAAATTTACCACATGTAAGAATTAATTTTTCTCGAAAACGACTGAAAATATCGAAAATTTTCAAGAGAGCAAATATATTGTCCTTTACAGTTTCTACAAAAAAAACCGCAATACTTTCCCTCTGAATTGAATAGTACGGGAGATATAACCGGAAAACAGTGAAAATGAATATTTGACCATAATATTGGAAAAAATACAAGTTGAACCATTTTATTTATAGAGTTTCATGAGTTCCATCAATCAAAGTTGGAAAAAAAAAATTGAAATTCTCAATAATAAAATGCAGATTTCTCTTAACTATGCCTAACAAAATAAAATATTTAATAAAAAATCCTTTTTAAAAACAAGCTTTCATTCAAATACCCTAAAAAGTACAAAATAATTGCTTTGGATGTGTAACGTATGTTATTCTGTGAGTTATAGATTCGAGAGCTTGTCGCGCAAAGTATTCATTTCGAATACAGATGCGACAAGCTTTTGAATCTATAACTCACGGAATAACCTACGTCACATGTCCAAAGCAATTATTATGTACTTTTTAGGGTATTTGTTTTTAAAAAGTTTTTTTATCAATTATTTTATTTTGTGCTTTTTAGTAAGTACCTCTAACACCCACATACCAATTTTGAATCGAATCGGACCATAATTACAAAACTCGTTCACCATCTTGGAGCCGCCATCCTGAATTTGTGAATTTTGACAGAAAATTCATAATTTCCGACCCCGAAAACCCCCACATACCAATTTTGAATAGAATCGGACCATAATCACAGAAATCGTCGGACATCTTGAAGCCGCCATTTCGATTTTATGAATTTTGTCAAAAAATTCATAATTTTTGACCCTGAGAACCCCCACATACCAATTTTGAATCGAATCGGACCATAAACACAAATCTCGTCCGCCATCTTGGAGCTGCCATATTTTTTCTCTCTAACAAATGCACGGGAACTATGAACACCTGCCAAATTTCACGTTAATTGAACTACTAGAAGTGGGTCAAATTTAACTTCGGGACAGGTGAAACTAAATAAAAGTTTGTAAAAAAACTAGTTTGCTTTTCCTCCAAATCGAATAGTACGGAAGATACAATCAATAAACAAAATTCAATTCAATTCAATATTTCCTCAAAATCATTCAAAATATCGCAATAATATTCAGATAGAAGATTATAGCTTTCCATTCTTCCCCTATCTTATACCGTTTTTGAGTTATTAAACGTCGAGTAACAGACTAGTTGTTACTGTTAATACCTATCCTAAGGAAGTTAACATTTTCAAAATAACAACTACTATATTATAATTGTTTGGTGACATTTCTTCAATGGAATAATCAAAATTCTTTTCAGTGAGGAAGAAAAAGTTCAAATATTTATACAAAAATAGATAAAAAGATTTATTTAAGAAATTTAAATAACATGATAACTCATAAAAGATGTTCAATGTGTCCAACGTAATTGTCAATGCATAATTTATAACGTCTTTTGAAAATTTATAAGTGCATTGGAAATTACTTCATTATTTACATTCAGATTCTCTATATCAAGTCGAATCGTGTCTTTAATGAGTTGAATATTATTGAAAAGGGAAACATTCTCAATTGAATATCGATAGAAAGATTTTTCTGTGAATTGAAAAATCCACGATTAAAATGAAGTTATTTTTTGTGAATGTCTAACAGAATTTTTCCCTTTTCAACATGAATACCCCACAAGAGGTTATCTTGACGATGGAAAATAGTGACTAAAGTTTATCTTTCAGTCGCAGATGATTCCACATCTGATTTTATGAACATCCTGTTTATATTTTCAACAAATCAATTGAATATTATTAATATTTTCGTTTTAAACACTTCCAGTCAGGCCCTTACTTCCGAAGCTCCGACCCATTCGGAAGGGCGCGCTGGTTACATAAACCAATGACCTCTCCCCACACCCGTGAGGGTCCAAGAATCATGTGTCCTGAGCAGATGTAACGATCCGAGAATGACTGCCTTCTGCATGCGGCCGGCTAGAGATTCTGCCGATTTCCGGCATGCCGGTATAATTTCCAGGTTTGAGAGTAGCGTTGGCATCATTCCACCAAGGGCCCCTATAATCAGAACCACTATCTTTACAGAATGGTCTGGATAGAGTCTGCGGAGCTCGAAGAGTAAATCTCGATACTTCGTCCGTTTTTCGTCCTCTTTTCGCACGATATTCGTCTCGCCCGGAGCCGAAAACTCTATGACGTATATCGTTTTCTGCTCGCGGTCAAAGAGGACTACATCAGGCTTGTTGGCTTGTATTTGCCTGAGCGTGGGGAATGAGTAGTTCCAATAAATTCGGCACTTCTCATTCTCCACAACGGACTCAATATCCCCCGGAGCGTATGGCAGCACTGGTGTCTCATCAATACCGTACGAGTGTCGTAAATGGTAATACAGCACTCGTAACGCCGCGTTATGACGATGGATATAGGCTGAGACCGCATATGCTGTACATGCTGACAGCAAGTGCATGATGGTCTCAGGCGCTCCACGGCAGGCCCTGCATCTCGTGTCAGGGACTCTATACCCATCACGCGGCTTCGGTAGACGAGAGTGTTGAAAACACCATCCTGGCAAGCCATGATTATTATTATTATTATTATCAACAATGTCTTTTATAAATCCACAGAAAAATTACCAATAGGGGTCAAGTCCGGACTGTTATGTGGCCATTAAATACTTCCATTATTTCCTATCTATAAATGTTCTTGAACGGGTAGGACACTATGCGGGGTTGCCCCATCTTGCATCAAAATCATTTTGGCAAGCTCGGCTTCCAAAAAATTATGTAAAAGAATATTTTCTACTTCTGGGATGAGCATTTCTTGATAGGTAACTCCTGTTAATATATAATCATAAAATATAGAGCCAACAATTTTATTTCTAACGATTCCGCACCAAACGCTAATAGTTTTTCTTCCTGTTTTCTTTATTTGTTTTGCCAATCTTTTTCTGTTGTCCTTTTTATCCCACGACTTCGAATTTTCTATTGAAATCTCCGGCCGTAGAAAAGGATGACTCGTATCCATAATATTTTAGTTAAATAATCGGGCACTTCATTCAAATTTTGAATCGTCTGTTGACAAAATTCCAGCCTTTTCCTTTTGTGAGTCTGTTAAAACTTGTACGGGTGAAAGTTAATATGGTTTGTAATTGTTCTTTTTCAAAGTACATTGGATTTTGGAAAAACTTGTGTTCAATTGATCGGCTAGATTTTTCAAAATATTCTAAAAAAGAATACAATGTTTCAAAAAAGTCTATTCGCGAATTATTATAGATAGGCTTACCTTCGATATAAAGCAGTATACCCCAGCTGTTCTTCCTGGTTTTCTTGAACTACACTCGTTTTCCTACTGAAACTGAACGTATGATTCACCCGTTGGTAAATATTTTTGAATGTATTTTCTGGCGGTGTTGGACAATATGGATTCAACACCCTATATGCAATTTTTGCTGCACGTTTACTTTTGTTGTTTTTGGAAAGGGGGGGAGTTGTATGCACTTTTAGATTTGGTTTCAATAAATATCGAATATAAAATACGTATATATATATATATTGGTTGAGGCGGGGAAGCCTTTGGGCTAGAGTACATAAAAATAAAAATCACAAGCTATTCTCTAACGTTTTCGATCATCAGATCATCATCAGGAGAATTCTGAAAAGTGAAAGTAATATAATTAAATGAAGAAAAAATAAAAATGCATGTTCTCTGATAATCTAAGCGACATGTGATAATAAATTCCACTCACTTGTCAGAATTTTACAAAAAGTAAAGCTCATAGAAGAACTGAATTTTGTGAAACAGTATCATATATGATTAACTATACAATGTGTAAACTATTCTGAAATGGAACAAACAAGAAATCATGAGCAGCAAAATGTCTGACCATACAATGAAACCAGAAGGGGGATATGTCAACTGAGAAACGAAACGCGTCAAATTTAAAAATAACCAAAGAAGTAGGAATGTAATTCAAAGGTTAAAAGAATACCAGAGAAGGAACAATTATGTTATTAATTTTATAATGAGTTGAAAATGCTCTGATTCAAGTGAATTTGAGTGTTGACACAATATTTATTCCTTTCTTCCTTTTGTTGTTCTGTATATAACAAATATATATTTGAACTTTTTCTTCCTCACTGTAAACGATTTTGATTATTCCATTGAAGAAATGTCAAACAAACCATAATTGTCACTTTTATAGCTTACTTTGAAAATGTGTACTTTCATAGGATAGGTGTTTACAGTAACAACTAGTCTAACTAAGTTATTCGATATATTATTGGAATCAGGAAAAAAAGCAAAAATTGAATAATATACAGAGTATCCCATTAAAAAAATATATTTCCTGAAATCTGCCTGTTACGGTATTTATCAAAATTCAGTCATAACCACAAAACTTTTACATTGAACTTTTTTTTTCTATAGGCAATAATAATGATGATAAGGGATGGGTAATTTATAGTGATTAACCCGGTACAATAATGCTGATTTAAAAACTATTTTGATACTCATACATATACACATATAACTCATATAGAGCTGTGTAACTCATAAAAATGATTAAAAAACAATTTTCAAGACAAGCTTTTATACTAATGCACTAAAGAGGCAAAAATAATTCATTTTTCTACATCCGTACTATAATAATACACTTATATGCCCATAATCCGTTTCATAATGAGATCCATTAAGATACAGATTTTTCATAACGATACAGATTTTTAATCAATAGAAACCCATAATTTTTCAATCAAGCATGCTGTGCATTTGACGTTTGTCCTAGATTCCTATCTAATTGTTTCATTTGTCAAAATCAGTAGATAATAAATGTTCGTAGAATAAAGCTAAATTCGATAATTATATTATCAAAATGTCTGATATCAGCAATATAGAAGAATTACCATCGACTCCTCCACACATATCGGAGAAAGCAGAAAATGCAGTACAACATATTTTACCCCAAAAATCTAAGAAAGTGTACGAAAAACTATATCAACGGTTTATGGACTGGAGAAATACAAATAATATTTCGACATTCTCCGAAAATGTTTTGATTGCTTATTTTCAAGAATTGATGGAAACTATGAAATCATCTAGTACATGGACACATTATTCAATAATAAAATCGTTGGTAAATATCAACCATAATATAGACATTTCTAAATATAAGAAGCTACAAGCTTCATTAAAGAGAAAGTCTGAAGGATATGTTGGAAAAAAATCAAAAATATTTTCACCTGAACAAATAAAAACGTTTATCGACGAAGCACCCGATTAAAAGTTTTTATTTATAAAAGTAAGTATCTACCTAACATTGCATTTTTAAAAATTTTGTCATGATTACATTTTCCATTCGACTCATGCATGATATATTTCATTGATGTCAAGAAAACTTGATAAGCTAAGGCGCTAGATAAGAAATCAGATTAAAATTAATTCAATATAAATATAAATAGAATGTTTATGGTTTTCTTATATCCATGGTAATACCCGAGGTAATACCATTAATTACAATTTTGTAGAATTTTTTATAGAAATACGAGTAATTACTGTTATTGTGTTCAATACAAATATAAATATAATATTTATAGTTCTTCATTATTTATCGGGTGTAGAAAAATAGCGTATGCAACTCTCATGTAATGGTTATTAATACACTCGCATAAACCATACGAAACTCGCCTTTGGCTCGTTTCGTATCCCGGTTAATGCTCGTGTATTAATAACCATCATTACATGTTGCATAATATACTATTATTGTTTGACTTAGGTTATTGTGTGACTAGCAGAATAACCTAGGTCAAACAATTGAAGAAATTATTTTTTCCTATATAGTCCATTAGTATAAATGCTTATCTTAATTTTTTCTATCATTTTTATTCAAATTTTTATAGTCATCCATGAAATTATTGAATTCTGACAAAACTTTAAAATCTTCGACCCCAAGAAACCCACATACCAATTTCGAATGGAATCGGGCCATAATAACAAAACACGTCGCCATCTTGGAACCGCCATCTTGGAGCCGCCATCTTGAATTCATGAATTTTGACAAAAACATCATGATGTCCGACCCCAAAAACACACCAATTTGAAATGGAATCGTGCTATGATCACAAAACTCGTCGCCATCTTGAATTCGTGGATTTTGACTGAAAATCTTGTGGGATATGTGTGTACTATGGATTGACTGTTTGAAATGTTTTGTGTTGAAATTGAAATAGTGATATAAGAAATCTTTGTCGAATATCCATTAACCGACATTCACTATATAATCATCACTAGAATAATCTCGAGGTCTATTTATTATAATATTAAAAATTATTGCTGAACAAGTTTCTTCAGATAACAACAACATGCGACTCCAACCCAAGCTATTATACCATAAATCAAGTGCGATTGAATGAAGGCGTAGTACACATTACTTTCTGGTGATATACATCGAAAAAAAAAATTGAAAAATTTTAATTTACTTATAAGAAATCGTTTTTTTTTTTAATTTAAGATGTCAATAATAACTCCCAAATTGAAATGGGTAACATTCTCAATTGAATATTGAATAGAAATATTTTTCTGTGATCAAAAAATCCACGATAAAAATGAAGTAATTTTTTTGAATATCTATAGAAAAATCTGATTTCATGAACATCATGTTATTTTTTTCAAACAAATTAACTCCCAAATATTGTAAAGTTTTTACAGCAGAAAGTTCCAGATTTTGTTTGTTATAATTGAAGTTAATCAACAAATAGTTGGGAAAGTTCGACTCATAGCTGGTAAAGGCTAAGTAAACAGTTTTTTTCATATTTATTGTGAGTAGTTTATTGCTATAAAAATCAAGAATTTTTGGTAAGAAAAATTGAATTTTGTGTTTTAGTGAGTTCCAGGTTGCATCCAGCAAAACTGATTCTTATCAGTAGTAATATCCCTAGGACATTGATAATAGACGAGATAATTTTATGACAATCGAAAGCTCGTTCCTTGGTAACAGCCCGAAGCCGAAGGCTGAGGGCTGTTACCAAGCAACGAGCTTGAGAAATTTGTCATAAAATTATGAGGCCTTTGTCAATGTCCGAGGGATATTCGGTGGAAAAATTTTTTACAAAAAAATTTATAACTCAACACAATGAAACATTTATTTATTTATCAGAAGTACAGTTAGTGAGAGTACAATTATTAAAATTTAACTTAACATTAGATTCGTTGTTGTTTTCTACTATAGAAAATCTATTACCACGCATAATATTTATGATCTTGTTGTGGTGTTCTTGATCGAGATTTAAGTATGGTTTTATAGAATTTTGATTGCTATGACCAGTATATAATTTTCAGCAATTTTTTTTCTTCTACACCCCTTTTTGCCAATTCGCTAACAGCAGTTGATCTATTCGAGTGATTTGTTATCTTTTTGTCCTTTACATGCAAGCCAATTGCCTCAGCAGCAGATTTAGTCCATTCATTTATTGTATTTCTTCCAACAGGTACATTGTCGTACCATTTGTCAGTTTCATTTTTCCAGTGTCGATTTGGTTTCAAGAACAGTCGTGGTGAGGTAATATTGTCGCCTCGCTTTGATATCAGATATCAGAAAAAGACGTACAGGGCAGCTTTGTCTTTCACTATTGTACAGCTTTTACTACTTGTACAGCTTTTAGAACCACATTGGCACGTTTTACTGAACACCGGATTGTATTCAATGCGATTTGTTGGAGAGTCATCGTTATTTTTCTCGATTTGAAAAAAATCCACCAGACAAGCAACTGCCTCTCCTCCTCGCCATGCTAATTCTACAGCAGCAATATGGTAACATTTACGCATAATAGACCAGAGCTGAAGCCTTTGAAAATGGTAAAAAGTGAAAAAAAATAATAGTAGGATGGAACCCATCGGAAAAGGAAGAGAATATATCAAAAATGGAAGGAAAAATAATTTACGGGCGATCTGAGGTCGGGAAGTGGAAGGGGGTGAGTTTTTAAGGGTAAAAAACGGTTTATCTCGATTTTCGGCAAAACTACAAGTTCTATGGAAAAAAGTTGGATGGCAAAGTTGTAGGTAATAAAAAAATCTACAACTTTTGTTTCCACACTTTTTCCACATAATCTCAAAATGTATGTAAAAAACTCAAATAACCAAGTTTTTGGTTTTTTATTTTTATCTTTTTCAATAAAAATTTGTTTTTTACGAAATTAAGTGAAAACTTACCTTTTTATGTCCCAAACACAGTGTAATTTTTTTGATTTAAAATATTTATTTTTTCATCTTATTTTGACTTAGTATCGAAAAAGCACCCTAATTTTCAATCGAAAAGTCTCCCGTCAAAATATCAGCTTTTTCAAAAAGGTCGGTGTGCTTTTTGTTCGTTGAAATCTCTACTTCCTGATGGTGTAAAAAAAATACATTACTATGGTAAATGTTCTCAGAAAATGCAAAGAAATAAGGTAGTAAGGCCTATCCCCTTCCCCACTTCTCTATGAAATACCTTTTGATGGGCTAAAATTTTCCGTAGGTCACTCAGGGATATAAGTTATCTTAAAATAGCAATAAATAGGCATCTGCGCATATAATTTAAAGAAGATTCTACAACTTTCTCAAAATATTGTAGATGTCTTATTAAATTTTTGGATTCGATTTTTTTTTGTTTTTTGCATTTTCAGAGAACATTTACCATAGTAATGTATATTTCTTCATACATCAGAAAGTAGAGATTTCAATGAACAAAAAGCCCACCGACTTTTTTCAAAAAGCTGATATTTTGACGGGAGAATCTTCGATTGAAAATTAGGGTGCTTTTTCGATATTAAGTCAAAATAAGATGAAAAAATAAATATTTTGAATCAAAAAAATTACTCTGTGTTTGGGACATGAAAAGGTGAGTTTTCACCAAATTTCGTGGAAAACAAATTTTTTTTGTAAAAGATAAAAATAAAAAACCAAAAACTTGGTTATTTGAATTTTTCACATAAATTTTGAGGTTACTTTTTTCGATAGGACTCGTAGTTTTTCCGGAAATCGAGATAAACCGTATTTTACCCTTAAAAACTTTCATTTTTGTTATATTCTCTTCCTTTTCCTATGGGTTTCATCCTACTATAATTTTTTTTTGGTTTCATAAATTATCGACCCTGGTCTATAAGACTTTCAGGAGTATTTTAATCCCATAGCAATATTATTTTGTTAACTTCAGGCAAATTTAACTGAACTGGACTTACGTTTACATGGATCTGCTTGCAGTTTCTTCCTGATTGCATCGCGGGCATCTCGGGTTAGTTTAAATACTATATTGTTAAACTGGTCAATCATAATAGTATAGTCATTATAGTACTTTTCTTGCAAAAGTTTGCACGAAACGTTCCACATTGTCTTCAGTTGCATCTTTAAATTCGGTCCCGTCTTTCTTTCTCATATTGACCGCCCAATCTTTTAGTATCAACGCCAATTCTTCTATGTTCATTTCATTAATATTCTCGTTCGCAGCAAAATTCCATAAATATTCCCCAAATATATTTGTGACTGTAGGTTGTATTTCTGGGAATGTTTTCTTTGATTAGCGCATTTGCACTTTGAACACTCGCATTGCCAAAACGTGACATTTTGAAATTTATTTGGAATGAAGTTGTCAAACTCAATCGTATTGTCGTAGTGATTGATAATTGCACTGAATGCAATTATCAGTGTGATGTTGACATGATTGGGTGAAATTGTTTCATATGACACAAAATGACAAAATTTGAATGGTTGTTACAACTCTCAAAACATTTTCAATTATATTGATCACGAGAATGAAATATATGAAGGTTGGTAATCTTTGTTACATACAAAAAAAATAGCTTCATTTTTACAAGCTTTTATTTGGGGCTCTAAGATGGCGGACGAGATTTGTGTTTATGGTCCGAGTCGACTCAAAATTGGTTTGTAGGGGTTTTTGGTGTCGGAGATTATGAATTTTTATTCAAAATTCACAAATTCGAGATGGCGGCTCCAAGATGGCGGACGAGTTTTGTAATTATGGTCCGATTCAATTCAAAATTGGTATGTGGGGGATATGGGGGTGAAGATTATGTTTTTTTTTCAAAATTCATAAAATCAATATGGCGGCTCCGAAATAGAGGACGATCTCTGTGAGTATGGTCCGATTCTATTCAAATTGGTATGTGGAGGTTTTCGGGGTCGGAGATTATGAATTTTTCGTCAAAATTCCTAAATTCAAGATGACGAACGAGTTTTGTAATTATGTTTCGATTCTATTCAAAATTGGTATGTGGGGGTTTTCGGGGTGAATATTATGACTTTTTTTGCAAAATTCATATAATCAAAATGGCGATTCCAAGATGGCGGCCGATCTCTCTGAGTATGGTCCGATTCTATTCAAAATCTGTATTTGGAGGTTTTCGGGGTCGGAGATTATGAATTTATTGTCAAAATTGATAAATTCAAGATGGCGGCTCCAAGATGGCAGACAAGTTTTGTGAAAATGGACCGTTTCCATTCACATTGGTATGTCGGGGTTTTTGGGGTCGGAAATTATGAAGTTAGTCGAAGATTATTGATTTTTGTCAGAATTCATAAATTGAAGATGACAGCTCCAGGATGGCGGACTAGTTGATCTTTAGATGGTCTCCTCATTGAAGGACTAGATCGCTCAGAACTCACAGGAAAAAGGCCTCATAATGACGATGCATTAACAAAAATGCATAGATCAAGGCGTACTTACGAAAAAGCACAAAATAAAATAATTCATAAAAAAACCTTTTTAAAGACAAACTTCTATTCGAATGCGCTAAAAAGTAAAAAATAATTGCTTTGGATATACGACGTAGGTTATTCCGTGAGTTACAGATTCAAAAGCTTGTCGCTCTTGTATTCGAACTTAAAACTTTGCCTGACAAGCTCTTGAATCTATAACTCACAGCAATTATTTTTTACTTTTCAGCGCATTTGAATAAAACCTTGTCTTCAAAAAGTTTTTTTTTGTCATAAATTAATAATCAAAGATTTTTTTATTTTCGCAAAAAAATATTTTCGAACTTACAGTAATTATTTTTTACTTTTCAGCGCATTTGAATAAAACCTTGTCTTCAAAATTTTTTTTTTTATAAATTAATAATCAAAGATTTTTTTATTTTCGGAAAAAAATAATTTCGAATTTCCATTGAGGTTTTGCTATCAATATGAACATCTTCCAAGAGGTTATCTTCATAGTTGGAAGGATAGTGACTAAAGTTTATCCTACAGTTGTGATGATTTCATGAACATCCTCTCCATATTTTGAAAAGAATAATAGTAACAAAGAACTACACAAAAATGTTAATTAACGGAACCCAGAGAAACAAAAAAAAATCATAGAGTATTCTGTTGAATGGATGAATAAAATGAAATATGAACATAACGACCTGTTCTCAAAATAAAGCAACTGAAAAGAAGAAGTACCATATGACATGTCT
Organism: Gonioctena quinquepunctata; assembly: GCA_018342105.1. Taxonomy (NCBI): domain Eukaryota; kingdom Metazoa; phylum Arthropoda; class Insecta; order Coleoptera; family Chrysomelidae; genus Gonioctena; species Gonioctena quinquepunctata. The sequence goes on along the minus strand of JAFIRS010000806.1, from coordinate 262,338 downwards.
CAAATGAATATTTTGCGTTCATATACGTCAGATTTTGTCAAACATCTGTCGGACAAATATTTCTATTCTTGTGCAAATTATGTTCCATACTAATTAAAGAAGTCTGAAGAATGGAATAGATACTGAAACGATACCAAAGGAAGTGAATTTTTAATTAATTTTTTTATATATTTTTGTAGTTAATTACCTAGGAAAAATATTTTTCACGGTATGTTACTGACAAGAAGCGGAAACCCGAAAAAAAGACAGGGGAACATATCTGATGTAGCTGTTGAATAAACTTAATTCCTCTACAATAAGAATTTCTCGGAAAATAAACCACTTTTTTCATTTCTCCGTATCCCACATCCCTCAAGTCCCGTCAGTTATATCATTACCACGTACTCTTTCATCCCTACAACTCCTAATCATACAAATAGGTTTTTATTACCTTGCCTGAATAGGGGAAAATCAGGAGCAAACTTTTATCCAGTAGGCCTATTCAACAACGTCGAACAATTGAATAGCTGAACCGCGTTGTATGAGAAAGTGTAAATATCTAGGCGCCGTCTAAACAACAAGTACTCGTATGACTGGGCCCGACTTGCACTTAGACTGTGTGAGGACGTTTACATAGGGACCATTTTCGTATGGGTCAACTGCTACGCCGTTTTTAAAACGAGAATTATCCAGGTGTTCGACTCCACTACGAGAGGGTCGGCAAAAGAGACAAGTATCTATTTTAGTACTTCATGAATCGGCCACCCCACGTGACTGCTTTATATTATGTCAATTGGCTGTCACAAATACGGTCTGTGTCATGCAAATTCCCTTTCAGCTAGTTCCAAATAAGGGTTCGCTTTCATTGAGTGCAGCTCGAATACCGTAGGATTTCTATATTGAGGATTTGAAAAATATGCACCAAGAATGTGCAAATATGTACAGTATGCGTCAGAAAGTTCACTATGAAATTGATGTACCTAGATTTCTCGTAAATTTTTCCACAAAATATGAGGAGTTATTTGGAAAAAATACCAAGATGAATGTTCAATAAATAATGTAAAAGAAATAAATAATAGTTTGAAAAACTAAAAAACACGCTTTTTATAAAAAACCGAACTAAAAAATAAATAAATAATAGCTTAAAAAAACTAAAAAACACGCTTTTACCTATAGAAAACCAAACTATAAAAATAGAAAATAAATTTTAATAAATTTGAATTAAAAATAGTGTAAAAAAATTTAATGAATATAAATTAATAATAATGTAAATAAGAAAAAAATTCATTGTATTTAAAAAAAAAGCGTGAGGTGCTTTTTAAGATTCAGATTGAGCACCACACGCTTTTTTTTAAATACAATAAAAAAAAATCTCATTTACATTATTATTAATTTATATTCATTAAATTTCTCTACACTATTCTTGATTCAAATTTATTTAAATTTATTATTTATTTTTTTAGTTTGGTTTTCTATAAAAGTGTGTTTTTTAGTTTTTTTAAAAAACTATTATTTATTTATTTTTTAGTTCGTTTTTTTATAAAAAGCGTGGTTTTTAGTTTTTTTAAACTATTATTTATTTTCTACCTATTAGTTTGGTTTATTTAATAATAATAATAATAATAATAATATCATCTTTATTATTTTCTTCCTTTTCAACGGTACAGTCATTAGAATAAAAATATATAGCATATTTAACTTTGGAAGAAAATTAAAGGCCGAGTTCAATTTCAATAGTGACGAATCACCATGGAAATTGCTCTTCCACTCAACCTCGAACATATCGCTCAATGCTACTCTTAGGAATATAAAGGTAATCATTTATTTCCAATTGGTAAGTAAATTAAAAAAAATAAACAATATAATCGCCATAGTTATGATTAGGGGTGATCTTAACATAGGGATGAGATGAGATAGGTGGTTTGAATGTCAGAATCAGTTACCGCAAAAGAAATTCAGTGAAATCATTTTTGAACTGATAAATATTTTTCTGTTTGATTGAATCAGGAATGCCGTTATACAATGCATATATCTGGTACGTGAAACATCTAAAAATCTCCAAACGAAATATTGGAGGGGTAAGTCGGCCTTTGTGCCTTATATTAAGATTATGCACGTCAGTTCTAAAAGAAATCTTTTCATGCAGGTAAGGAGGGTTTTTTTCCATGATTATTTTGTGGAATAAAGTGGCAGCATGTAGTTTTCTCCTATTTTCCATGTCTAACCATCCGATAGCTTTCAATTTGTGAGATATTCTCTCTCTCTCTTTCGGATACCAAAAATAAATCGTAGGCACGAGTTCTGAACCTTGGATTTTTTGTTTGAACTGAACGGTTAAACATGGGCCATACAATACATCAGCATAATTTAAAACAGATAGGACCAAGGCTTCACATAATGTTGACCTCACTTTAGGTGGTAAAAAATACTTGTTGCCATAAATAACTTTAAGTGAATAATATGCACGATTGACAATTTGAGCTACATGCTTTTCAAATCTCAAGTCTTCATCTAAAATTACCCCTAAGCTCTTTGCTTCATGTACTACCTCCAGTTGCTCATCATTTATCTTTATATTAGTGTGGAATCGAACAGTATTCCTTGTATGCTTGGGACCAAAAACAATGACTTTAGATTTACTATTGTTTATCATCAGACAATGATCAGAGGCTTTCTCTCTTTATAGAAGCGTATTTTTTAATTTTTTTTAAACTATCATTTGTTCTAATCTACTAGCAATTCCGTGATTACTATTAGTAACTGTAATTATTTTCCAAATCATCAATGTGTACAGCTGTATATTAATAGTCAAATCTCGATTTTAGAAGTCATTCAAAGATTTTAACGTTGTCAATATATACAGTGAGCCGCCATCTTGAATTTTTCAATTTTCACGAAAGAATCATAATATTCGACTCCAAAAACCCCCACATACCAATTTATGGATCGGATCACAAAACTCGTCCACCATTTTGGAGCCGCCATTTCAAATTTTTCAATTTTCACGATTGAATCATAATATTCGACTTCAAAAACCCCCACATACCAATTTTGAATAGAATCGGACCATAATCACAAAACTCGTCCACCATTTTGAAGCCGCCATTTCTAATTTTTCAATTTTGACAAAATAATCATAATCTCCGACCACGAAAACCCTCAGATACCAATTTTGAAGCGAATCGGATCATAATCACAAAACTCGTTCGCCATATTGGAGCCGCCATTTTGTTTTTTTCCACACAAAAATTTATTAATGCATTGTCACCGGAATTATGTACACCTGCCAAATTTCAACTCATTCGGACCTCTGGAAGTGGGTGAAAATCAAGTCCAAAGGAATCGGTTACAAACAAACTAACATACAAGTGAAGCTAATATAAAGCGTGTAAAAACCTGACCGCGTGGCCAGTCGGAAGATAGATTTCAGAATATATTTATTGATTATTAGTAAAAAATATTATATGACAGTTTTCTCCAACTAGTTGAGTAGCTATTGTTATTTCCAAAACCACTAATTGTGAAAAAAGTCAATTTTTTCAAAAGACAACATCTTTTAGACGAACATTCCCTAGATTCTAATTTTCACGACGAATCCATTGACGGTTTCGAATCGAAAATCTGATGGATAACAATCCTAATACCTTATAGGTACACAAATTATTTGTCGAAAAAATATGACGAAATTGGGATATATCGCTCAACAAGTATGCTGTGGATACAAAATCGAACGAAACCAGAATCATTACTTCAATTTTACGATCAAAACGAGACATAATTATTTTGCGAATGAATCAATATTTAAATAAGTCAAACATTTCGAAGGCACGTTCACTCGGAACTGAATCAAACTTTGAAATTCTTGATGAATCGCTCTGTATAATTATACATTTTTCGATTCCGCAAACATTTCCAAGTAGGTCTACTCAATTTCGGAAACGAATAGTAACTCACTCAACTTTTCAGATTTATTCCCATTCTCATCAGAGAATTCTCATTGTTTGGTAAAAAATTTAAAATCAGAAGTGTGCTAGGCAAACAAAAATAACTATGACAAGTGAGAGATTAATGTTCATCAATAGGCTCGTTAAGCTCTAACGCATCCGCCATGTTGAAAAAAGATGTTAACATGAAAATTTAGGACACCAGGGCTATTACCTTTATTATCAGTGCAATTAAATGAAAAATTAATTGATGGTGCTTCATTAGTACATACAACAGTTGAAACACATACTTGAATCCAACTAAGACTATGGTTGAAATTCAGAACTTCTAGAAAGCATAGGATAACAATGACATACACACACGTATAAAGTGTCCGAAAAAAATATTTCTAGAATGAAAAGGCCTATGGACCGTGCAAAAAGACTTTGATACCATCTGCTGGAAAAAAAATTAAACTGTGTGGAAAATTATGTTTACAATCATGTTTAATTATTTTTTTATTGAAAAAATAAAAATATTTTTCGTGATTGCTTCATCAAAAATATCTTGCTGTATTCGTGGCAGTTCAAATAAGGCATATAAAAATAATAAATTGTATACACAAGTAAAATACTATCGTTTCCCAGAGAGTTGATTAAATGCTGTACATAAACTATCAACGTAAACGGTGGATAAATGCTGTGAAAAATTACGTGTAAGTAAATTTTTAATTGAAAAATTCAATAAACTAATCTGAATCACATCATCGATAAATAAACATTGGAGATAATGAGTAAAATGAAATTGCTGTAGGTTAGGTACTATTTCTTTTGAAAATTAGTCATTTCGCCTTGTTGTGATCAGGAGGCTTCCTTTTGGTGAATAAATGAATAAGTCACACAAAAATATATTCGTTACTTACATTTGTAATTTAATTTGAGTACAAATGTAGTGTGGTTTACTCAACTGCAAGCCATTTACTTGAAACAATTGTTTATTAATATAGGTTCATTTTTACAAGAATACGGACACTTTATTTCAATAATTTTTTTCTCTCAAATGTTCGGCCCATACACTAAATAGCTTTACTACATAATGATGTAGGTGGAAATAAAGTTGTTATTCTCGCACCTTCATCATAACCTAGTAGTTGATGATGAGAGGGTTTGCTCCATCCTTGAGAATTATTAATTTTAGACACTGCTGACTCTGAAGAGTTGATAAAATTTACTACAGCACATACAGTGCCTTCGTAAGGTACTGAATAAATTTTTAGCCAAACTATCCATTTCTGAGGAATCTCCTGAAAAAAGTCGATTTTTAATCTCAATTTTCCACATTTATAAGGGAAAATTGAATATACAGGGTGATCCACGTTTGACTATTGATGTCCGCGACAATTTTTTCAAGTGGAACATCCTATATATTATCTAATTTTTGGTATCTCCATTGAAAGTTGATTTCAAAAATATATCACACATAGGGTTTGTATACAGTGCGTCCGTCAAATTCAGTGCTCTCGTTAAGTAGTGGATAAATTCGTAAAAAATGAAAGCAATAATTTTTGGAAAGAACGCTCGAAGCCGTCAAATTTTAGTTTCATTTGGGCATTCTTTCAAATTTAATCAAACAGACAGAATGATTCGTGTAGGAGAATTGACGTCATCGGTATTTTTTTTAATAGCAACTCCATTTTTCATTACGGAATGAGAATAGGTGATTATGAGTATGGGTGAAATGAAAATAAAAAAAGAAAAACTATTTTGAAATATGAAAATACCAAATTTAATGGCAATGATAGCTTCAAACAACGATCAAATTAAATGTTCAGATAGCGACCAGATTTTTGTTTAATGCTAAATAGTTTTTGTGAAGTTATTTTTTAAAGAATAACAGATGTTATCGTTTGTCGATACATTATTGAGTAGTAACTTTGCCATTCCATGGAAAATCTTTAATTCAAATGAACGAGAAAGAATTGAAATTATTTGCATGATAGGATATGGAGACAGAATGCGCACCAAGAGAGAAGTACTTGAATTGTTTAATGCAACTCATCCTGATCGGCAACCTATTAACCAAAGCATGGTGAGCAAAGTTGAGTCAAAATACCGTGAATTTGGGCATGTCCGTGATCTTCCTAAATCTGATCGACCCTCACCACCAGAAGACGATCAGCTTAATGTTGTGTTGGCAGTGCATGAAAATAATCACACAACACTCAACCAATTGGCTACTGATTTCAATATGGCAGCGTCTACAGTCCACAAAATTCTGAGAAAAGCAAAGCACCATCCTTATAAGGCACGCCTCATCCATGAACTAAATGAAGACGACTCTGATGTGCGAAATCAATTCTGCGAACAGCTGCAACAGCTATACAATAATGATAATTATTTTGTAAACATTTTTTTTCTGACGAGGCTACGTTTAATTTGAACGGCCACATGACGAAATTGTCGTTATTGGATGGATGATGGAGTATCACACTCAAAATCCACAGAAAGTGTTTGTATGGTGTGGCAAAGTCGCCAGAAGAATTCTGGGTCCCTATATCTTTGCCGTGAACCTGACTGATCCAATATATTTGGATTTTCTCGATTGAACCCTATTCCTGCACTAATAGCTTTGTATATAGATCTAGAGGAACTTGGGGAACTTCCAGTTGAAGAAGACCCAACACCGATAGCGGGTATGGAAGTCGAGGAGATTCCAGTTGAATCACACTTGGCACCAGAAACCGTAAACCCAACCGAGGAGGGATCAGCAGATGGTCGAACACCTACTGAGAAACTCCCGGAAACAGAGTGAATTCCAAAGCCATTTGGTAAAATGGAAACCAAAAAGATTCTTCAGCTCATCAAAACCCAGGACATGGGGATAGACACTGAAGAATGATTTGTCATCAAGAGACAAGAGGAGGCCTCAGGTCTAACTCTTGTCTTTCAATCTTCGACTGTGACGCCCTAAGTAGTAGGCGACACAGAACCTTTGGAGAGATCAGCCCGGAAACAGGCATGAATCCGAAGAACCTTATCAACAGGCTTCTAAACCTAATTAAAGGCACAAACCTGTTTGAATGAGGAACCACTGACGACAGAGTGATTCAATAGACCCCAGCTGGTCGCAGTGTCAAGGGAAGCTAAGTGTCAACCCTGTCTCTGGCTCGTCAGCTTCCAACCAACCAACCAACCAACCAACCTAGAGGAACCTGATCTTCCGAGAACTGATTTATTCTTCCAACAAGATGGTGAATCTCCCCATTATGTAGCAGCCGTCCGCGACTATTTAGATGTGGTGTTTCCGAATCGTTGTGGCCAGCTAGATCTCCAGATTTGACACCACTTGATAACTCCCTGTGGGGGTACCTAAAGAGTAAAGTGTATGTTAATAGGTTAATAGGAGAATTTATAAGATGTAAAAGCAAGAATTCGTCACGAGATGCAATATATACCTCCTGACGTTATTGACAATATTCAAAAAGAATTTATTCATCGTTTACTGTCCGTTAGCAAACGGTGCACAATTTGAACATTCAATTTGATCGTTTTGTGAAGCTATCATTGCCATTAAATTTAGTATTTTCATATTTCAAAATAGTTTTTCTTATTTTATTTTCATTTCACCCATACTCATAATCACCTTTTCACATTCCGTAATGAAAAATGGAGTTGCCATTAAAAAAATACCGATGACGTTATTTATCCTACACGAATCATTCTGTATGTATTAATAAAATTTGAAAGAATGCCCAAATGAAAATAGAATTCGACGGCTATTTTTTTACGAATTTATCCACTACTTTACGAGAGCACTGAAATCAACCGACGCACTGAGTACAAACCCCATGTGTGATATATTTTTGAGATCAATTTTAATATTTAGGGTGTTCCATTTGAAAAAATTGTCGCGGACGTCATTAGTCAAACGTGAATCACCCTGTATATTTAATTTTCCTCTATAGGTGTGGCAAATTGAGATTGAAAATCGACCTGTTTCAGGAAATTCCTCAGAAATGGATAGTTTGGCTGAAAATGAATTTATTCAGTACTTTACGAAAGCCATGTTAATGTTTACATTGCTCTGATAAACCTGTCATGCGAGTACATGTGGCACAATTGATATGTCGATTGTTATCAAGCTGAAAATAATATTATAAAAATTAAAACTATTTTAATTATTTAATTTATACTGAAAGTAACAAACATCCGATAATTTTTTCAATAAACTCGACATCATGGAAAAAAATACAATCATGCATTTGCAAATTCTCAAGTATTCTTTACTGCATTTTTTTAAATTTTGTTTCTTACGAGCTTTATGAACTTTTCAATAATTATAAAATTTTCCTTTGATATTATTCTGGCCACGAATCCGATAGTTTGTTATTGGCAGATATCAGAATTTTATATTTTTTTCATTTTATTAAAGACTTTATTGCAATGTTTTCCCACTAAGTTTCGATATTTTAACACGAGAGCTCTACTTTCCGGCAGTAGTGCTGCCTCTACAGTTCATGCACGGTCCCTATAACCCAATTCGCGTACCTTGTGTGCTTCAGGTCATGTATAGAAGAGATGAAAGAAAGTACATGCTATTAATTTATAGCAAATGCAAGAAACGCAGCAACTTTGTATGCTGAAAGGAATCCCAACAGACATCATCCATTTTCTCATTACTTCCCCGTTGTGGAGAAACAACTCAGACAAGAAACTCCCAACCATGAAACGTTTATCATTGATGAGGTGACGTAAATCAATGTTTTAGCATTTGTAGAAGTGAATCCCACCGCTTCTACTAGGAAAATTACTTTTTCAAGTAATGTAACTATAGGTCGCTAAAAATTATTAACACATTTACCCCAAACTCTGAGGCAATTGATATACCGACATCATTTGAAAAAATTTTTCCACAAAATATTTCAAAGAGTGTCCATCATGCTAATTGAACTATGTTGTGATCATTAATAAATCTTTCGAATTCTTTAGCTTTCTTTAAAGTGTTACTTCACCCCCCTTCACCTTAGATGTTGTTTGAACTGAATGAATATTTGTACAATATGCATTTGAATTCATATAATCAGATTCAAATTCTGTGATATATGTACTCGAGGAAAATTAATATTTTTTAGATCGTGAGAAAGCCGCATTCAATAAAAAATAATTAGAATTATAGTGGCCTCAAAAGAGTTCATTCTTTGAAAATGTGAACAGGCTGTTCATAAAATCAATGTGAATCATCTGCGATTCAAAAAAGACTTCAGTCAGTATCTTCCGTTGTTCAAGATAACCTCTTGGGGGTAAAAAATCAGCTGTGGGACACCCCAAAACTTGACCGGCACGAACTTCGGGAGAATTTTGAAATAGAACATTGTTAATACATGTTCAGGGCTGTACGAAGTCAATTTGATCGGCCAATTCCACAGTCAATTGACCAAGTGAGATACTTGTCCTGCACCAAACGCGGGTCGTCCGCCCGTTATGAATCTGCTGCTCTACCTCCACTCCCGAGCCGCTTTCATGCACTCGCCCGTTTTCTGTCCTGTTTGCAAGTATTTCTCACCTATTTCGCAGCATTTAAACGCAAAATGAGAATAAGACCTTTCGTAGTACTATACTTCTTGTCTCCAAAATCTTTCAGAAGAATTGAAATCGGACCACCTATGGAGCAATAAAGTGCGTTAAAAATTCAGATTGCAATTATGCCAAAACTAATGATCCCACCTCAATTTCTCACAAACAAGGGACCACCCCGCCTCATAATACTATCAAATACATGAACTATTCATGGAACCTGTTTAATGAGCGAGTATTTGCAACGAATGGTCTTGTACGTTAGCCTGCCCGATCAACTGATCTCAATAATTTAGATTTTTTTGTCTACCATAAATCCCGCTATGTTGCGAAATGGGATGCAAAACACAATTGATAGAGCTTGAAAATGCCAGGAAGTTTGCGGAATGCCCTTCGAACATTTAATTCCCTTCAATTAATCCTGGTATTGTGGGTATTTTTTTATGTTGGAATGGATTATAATATTTGATACTTCTCTATATGGCTTAAATGGGTATAACTAAATTTACAATAATGGAAAACTTAACCAGAATGATGGAGTCGTTGTATATGTGAAAGAGGAGTTGGAATATAAATATAATATTGAAAATTTCAATAATAATGTTACATTATCAGTGATAATTAACAATAAATGGATGCCATATATAATCACCATCTACAGAAATAATAACTTTCAATGATGATCTGAATAGGTATCTAGAAAATTGTAAAACAAAATAGATTTTCATATTCTCCTGGGTGATGTCAACATCGACATTTCAGGAGAAGATGATTTTGTACAGGATTACTTCAATATTTTGGGAAAGGAAGGATGCATGTCCTTGATAAATAGTTAGACGAGAGTTCAAGAAAACAGTAAGTCATGTATCGATCATATGTTTTTAAAATCAAATAAACAATATGAGGCAATCATACCAACTATCATAAAAACAAGTATCACAGATCACTACTCCATACCATGTCAAATATCGCTTTTTGAAGTAATGAAAAACACAAACACAATGAAACAAAAAACCATACTTGATGAAGATAAGCTGAAATCATACCTAAACCAAGAACTATGGCTTGAAATATATTCTCCGGAAAAAATGCGGAAGTCTCAGCGAACATATTCATTCAAAAAATTACTAAATATATTGAAAAAAGTACAAAAACTATAACCAAAACAAAAAGTTGACGAAACGTATAGTATGGATGACTGCAGGCCTGGTAAAATCCGTAAATAAAAAACAACAACTATTCTTTGAAATGAAAAAAATCCTCACCAGAAAACACAAGCAATTTAAAAAAATTCCGAAACAAAATTAAATGAAATAATAAAAAAAGCGAAATTAAACTCCTATGAAAAACAGATAGATCGAAATAAGAAAAATTCACAAATGTTATGGAGCTGTGTAAAAGAAAACTCGTGTGGAAACAAAAAAGAATCCAAAATCAAGAAAATCAAAAAGGAAAATGGGAAATTCACGGAAAATGATCAAGAAGTAGCTGATACTTTCAGTGCTTTCTTTACGCACATTGGAGAATAACTAGCAAATGAAATCCAAAAAAAATAAAGGTGTTAATAACTGTGAAGATTACGGGAGGGCATTGACGAACTCTTTCTATCTGGAAGACACGAATCCAGCAGAAATAATGGACACCATTCTATTGTTGAAAAATGATAAAGCACCTGGAAGAGATGGTATCATGGCAGAAACGGTAGAACATATTTCCGATAATATTTCGGCACCTCTCTCGAGTATCTTCAATAAAAGTTTCAATGAGGGAGTCTGTTCAAAGTTGCTGTTATAAAACCTCTTTATAAAACCGGCGATAAAACTGACACTACAAACTATAGGCTGGTTTCACTCGTCTCCAACCTAGCTAAACTATTCGAAAAAATAATAAACAAACGTCTGATGAGATATTTAGAAAAATTCAAAATTCTGTCTGATCAGCAATTTCGTTTCCGGGAGAAAAGATCTACGAATGATGCAATTGCTCTACTAACGGAAAATATAAGCAAATCGATAGATGAGAAAAAACCAGCTCTTGGAATTTTTGCCTTCCTTAAAAAGGCATTCGATACAGTAAGCCACCCGGAATTAGTACGAGCATTGGAAAGAATTGGCTTCAGGGGAACCCCATACAAACTGACTTTTTTTAAATTCCTACTGAGGGAAGCTTCATAACATTTGCCGATGACACGGTGATATTTTATGAAGATTCCTCCTGGGAGAAACTCAATGCCAAAGTTGGGAATGACTTCCCAAAAATATTGACATGGCTTGATAAGAAACTTCTGACTATCAATTTTAGCAAAACATTCATACCCTTCACATCTTATTCTAAATATCTTCCATTTTACAAAAATCTTACAATCTCACACCAAAATAACTCTTTCGAAATATCGGCCGTAGACAAAATAAAATACCTTGGAGTCATCATTGACAATCATCTAAAATGGGAGCCACATATCAACAGCCTCGTGAAAAAATTAAGGTATGTGATTTATAAATTTAAATAATTTTCATCAATCTTCAGAATACAATATCTAAAAACTCTATATCACGCATTATGTGAATCACATCTAACATATGGAGTAGTAGCATGGGGTGGTGCTGCAATCACATTCATTCAAAGAATAGAAAGAATGCAGAAATTTTTATTGAAAATCATCTACAAAAAAACGAGAGATTATCCATCAAATATACTATATAAAAAATCACAAATTTTAGATCCTCGCCAATTATTCTGCTATAACATCATTATTAAACAACATCAACAAAAATATACCGAAATTCCTATTAAGCATGAATTACGAGATACAAAAAAAATTTCGTCAATAATCCCAAAACCTGAAAAAAATATTGAACTTAGATGTCATACCTATCTGGGACCAAAACTCTATAATCTTCTGACGACTGAAATGAAAAATATAAATTCAGTTAAATTATTCAAGACAATAATGAAAAAATGGATATTCCAAATTCCTCGATCGCAATTACACGACTTCATTGATGTGAGAAATAATTATCATGCCAATATTAAAAAATTATATCATAGGTACACTAGTTCGGATTAGTTTTATTAGATGTTTTTACAACTCAAGAGTTCGTTAGAATTGTTTATTTTTATATATTGTTTATTTTTATAATTTTATGTTTATAATTCGTTAAGGATGAGCTACAAAGAGCACATAATATAAAAATCTTAGTGTATCGAGCAGATGAATAAATATTATTATTATATATTATTATTATTATTATTATTATTATTATGAACTTTTGTTATGTGAACATTGATGTTTTTTAATTCAGTTCCGTTCAATTTCAACAACATACTTGATGAATGATATTATTTGGTTTCTATCATTATTTGGATGGAATGTTATATTATCAGTTCTATCTGTATTAACACATAACTTATTCGAAGAGACAAGAGACAAATCTTCGAGGTTATCACCAGAGTCTATTTTACTGAGTAAATTTCAAGATGTAACACACGGGGTTCCGCAAGGAACCGTGTTAGGACTCCTTATCTTTACAATTTATGTGAATGACATCTTCAAAATCAACTCATCAGGGGATTTGGTCAGTTTTGCTGACTATCAGTATGCTTTTATACGGGGGATAATTGGGGCGACCTGAAACTTAAAACAGAAACAGATTTTAAAAACTTTACTGATGTCTCAAATGAAAACCACCTGTCAATTGGGATAAAACTAAATTTCTGCCGCCGTTTCCCTCCTATGAAAAACATCTACCCGCCTATGCCGAATTGTCAATAACAAGTGACTTGAAAATACAATCGACGAGAACAAGTAAACATCTAGGCGTTATATTTGACTCTCATCTAGAATGGGAAACCCATATGAACTTCATCAATAAAAAACTTTTGAATCTGGTTTTTAATTTTAAATTTTATAAAAATATTTTAGAAACAAAAATAACCGAAATGCTATACAAAACTTCAGTTATACCACATCTTACATACGGTATTGTTGCATGGAGAGTGTTCAAAGGAACACATCAGGTGGGTAGTAAGTTTTAAAAATAAAAAAAATAAGAAATAAAAACTTTTTAACAAAAAATTAAACCGACAAAATACGAAATTAAAAAGTAAAAAATAAAATAAACCTCCTTAGTCTCAATAACTAAGCTCCTAAACTGATGTAACTAACTAATTTTGAGTCGGCGCCAAACAAACAATCAACGAAGATCATTATATTCAAATTTATCGGTCCGCACCGGTATGAAATTCATTTGCTTGTTTGTTTGGCGCCGACTCAAAATTAGTTACTTACATTAGTTTAGGAGCTTAGTTATTGAGACTAAGAAGCTTTCATTTGATTTTTTACTTTTCAGTTCCGTATTTCGCCGGTTTGATTTTTTGTTAAAAAGTTTTTTTCTAATAGGTTTTGTTTCAGGAAAAATTTGGAAAGAGCTGGAACTGATTTCTCAAACTGACGTAAAGTGTGTTTGGGATACCCAGAAAAGACTGAACAACATGAGTTGTATTTCCCCATGTTCGGCAGAAATTATCACCAGAAAAAAACTCTGCTACAGGAACTAGAAATCCAAGAGTATGGAAATATTCGACGTTAATTGGCAGAATGAAGTCGGATCCTCAATTAATCGCAAATTATGGCTCATCCAAAAGCACGGGAAATATTTGTAAACAAACTTTGTCCGTGATTCTCGAGTTCTTAGGTAGGCCGGTAGGGGGCGTATCGCTTATTTTCTATCGTGAATAGAATTGTTAGTGAATTAGATGAACTATTCCTGCATCAATTATCTATTGCATGCGTCCCAATTTTTCATTTTGAATAATAGATGTATTTTATTAGCTATTAAAAATTCACATTCACAAATATTCAGGACAATTTGTATGGGGTTAGGAATCTGTATGGGGTTAGAAATCTGTATGGGGTTAGGAGAAATCATTTAATATTTTTTAGATCGTTTTATAAAAGTGGTATATTATTTTTTTATTTAAAAGAATATTTTTTAATTAATTTGGACATTCCATACAAATTTCTCGTAGTAAATGACCAGAGCACTCTCAAACATGACTTTATGTTTCATTTTGTAGAGCTGAATAACCGTCTGTTAATTTAACTCAATCAAAAAGTTAAGAAGCCGCCCAAAACGTTTGCGAGCAGCTTCTGCTTTCAAACTTTTCAGCCCTTACAATACAACTCTTGGGCTTGAAAAAATCAATTATACAGGGTGCGTTCCCCTTACTCACAGTCACCGCGTTGTAATAAGAGAAGTAACACAATACAGGATATCTGAAGAGGTTATTCTGTGTTCCTTTCATAGCAGCGCAACAATGAGGCAACTTCAACTCCTGGGGTTGATTTTTAACACTTTTTTTTCCGAAGGTTCCCAGAGAACATGTGTTCTAATGACCTGTAAAGAGATTTTATTGCATTTTTGATTTGTTGCCTAACATTAAAATCGGCCTTTTGTGGCTGTGAAAATATTGATAGTTTATTTCCATTTTGAGATATACCGGTGACATTTTGTGGTTTTGATAAATTGCCGTTCATTGTTCGATTTACCTGGTAGATATTTGAGTCCATTTAGAGTTCCAGTTGATTGGGTTTGGACGTCGAGGAAAAATGAGGTGTGAATTGCAATAGACATGTATTGATTGAGTTTGCGTTCTTCGATTGTCGTTTCTGTTAGGATGTGATAAAGCCTCGTTATTGATTACGTCAACTACTGAATATGATTTCTATTATCCAAAATTCAATGATTTTCTCATAAAGACATCAACCGGAATTATTCATTGAATGTTTCAAGAATATATATATATATATATATATATATATATATATATATATATATATATATATACAGGGTGTTTCATAATTGAATGCTGATCCTAGAGGGGGATAATCCTTGGATGAATTTAAGACAAATTCTTCATATGAACATAGGTCCGCAACCGCGTTATTTCTGAGATACAGATGTTGAAATTTAACAAAAAACAGTTCTTCCCCAATATCTCTGAAACCGCTTTGGCTTTTTCTTTCAATTTTGGTACATGCAAATTACGCATAAAAATACATATTTCCATGATAAAGTATTTCCTAATTTTCATCAGTGGCGTCCCTGTTCACATGCCCTGTCATATTTTTCATAAAAATAATGATACGCCACTGTTTTTTCCCAAATAAATGATATTTTTGTAATTGTCCTCTCTCTTCTCATAAAAATGGTTTCATGTCTTTCTTCCGTCCGGCGGACGGTTTTCGATTTAGAAAATAAAAACATTCATTTGCTTGCCCCTTTTCGATTTTTTCTCTTAGTCCTAATTTCACAATTGTGGTAACCAAAGGATCTAGGCAACATTTTTATAATTTTATCGTAACTATTATTTATAATGCTTACGCACAAAAATTATTTTTTTATTTTCAAAAACATAACTATTATGAACAAAAAATACCAAAATCAAATCAACTGTTCAAAATGTCCGCTTCCTGCAAGTACGCACGCTTCAGCCCTCCTTGTCATTGACTCGAGTACTCTTTGGGAAATTCCTGGAGTATTTTTTATTGCTTCACAGGAAACTATTACGCAGTTTCACAATTCTTTCTCAGTTAGAATTGGTTGACTGTACACCAAAGTCTTAAGATGTCCCCAAATAAAATAATCAAGACTGTTTAAGCTGGGGATCTAGCTGGCCATGACTCTGTTCCCCCACAACCTATCCAGCGATTATGAAAGTTTGGGTTTGAATATTCGCGTGCCAGAGCACTAAAATGAGCAGATGCACCATCGTGCATAAAGCACATGCAATTTCGCATTAAAATAGGAACATCTTCCAACAGAATTGGCAAATTATCTTCAAGAAAATCGGCGATAATTATGTAAAAAAAGGTCCAATTAGGTAATCTCTAATAATTCCAGCCCAGACATTTAATGAGAACTGCTCCTGGTGATGAGATTCCACGATTGCATGCGGATTTTCCTCGGCCCAAAAATGATTATTATGAAAATTTCTGATCCTGTTTTGAATAAAACTAGCTTCGTCCGTGAATGAAATTTTCCTATCAAATAAAGGATTTTCGGTAACTTTGTGGAGAAACCATTGGCAGAAATTCATTCGTAATGGAAAGTCTTGAGGAAGTGAAGCCTGAACCCGTTGAATGTGATAGGGATATAATAAATAATCATGAAGCATCCTCCATACTAGAATATGGGCGATATTCAAATTTTCGGCAGCTTGCCTCGTAGTTATTTCAGGATTTTCGTCAACTGAATTTAAAACAGCTACCTCAATTGCTGCAGTTCTTGCAGTCCGATGTACTTCTTTCAAGTGATGATTGGCCCAAAACTTCCTGTTTCACATAACCTTCTGTGGTGCTTGAAATCTTCGAGCATCAGGAACCATTCTATTTGGAAGCGCTCTTGTCAGTCGCCTGGCTTCATATGCGTTCCCCATCAGCAAGCCCATACAAGTAATGCATGTCTGCTAATTCGGTATTTGTGAAATTTACCATGTTTTTTTTAATAAACAAACTTTTATAACGTAAATAATATCACGTATCTAGCTAAAGAAGTGTCAAAATAGTTTATGTTGAAAACAATGATATGTGTTCTTAGCACACTAGATGTTTCTAGCTCACAAGATAATCCTACTACTCTTCAACGGCTGATTTCGCATAGGTAATAAATGCATTTTACTTTCTCAACTCAACTCAAAAACCGTTCGCCGAACAGGAAAACAGCAGAAGACCATTTTTATGGGAAGATAGACAATTACAAAAATAATATTTATTTGGAAAAAAAGACAGTGGCGTATCATTATTTTGATCAAAAATATGGCAGGGCATGTTAACAGGGACGCTACATGAAAATAAAAAAAAGATTATCATGGCAAAAATGTATTTTCATGCCTACTTTGCATGTACCAAAATTGGAAAAAAAGAACGAAGCGGTTTCAGAGATATTGGGGAAGAACTGATTTTTTTGTTAAATTCCAACATCCTGTATCTCAGAAATAAAGCGGTTGTGGACCATATGTTCATATGAAGAATTTTTCTTATTTTCGCGCTTTAGGATCAGCATTCAATTATGAAACACTCTGTACATATATATATATATATATATATATATATATATATATATTATATATATTTATATATATATATATATATATATATATATATATATATATATATATATATATATATATATATATATATATATATATATATATATATATATATATATATATGCTTAATGTAGGGAAATAACTTTCTCTTTAGAATGCTATGTGGGATATATATTATGGATTTCAATAAAAAGAAAAATATTTTCAACTGAAGATTATGGATAATACAATTTGAAATGAAATAATGATATCTATACTCTGTTACCTAATGTGAGAGAGTGGTAAAATGTAAATTTGCAATGACAGAACCCATTAAACAGGGTGGAAAACTTAAAGGTTGTATTGTAAATTACAATGATAGTTTTTAAAAATTCCGTATTTCAGTTATTTAAGACGACCAAAAGAGGTAGTTTTCTGATTGAAATTTATGTGGCAGCGGCGTAACTACAGGTGGTTTGTCAGCATAATAGGTACAATAATAATTATACATGATTATAATTATAGAGATAGGCGGACAATTGAGATATCAATTATTCTAATATAAATTATATAAAAACTTATATAAAAGTAAGAATAATATGAAAATAGATAAATTGGAATTAATATTAATATTCATGGAAGGAAGGAATATCGAGGGGACTGTTAAAAAAATGGAAGAAATTTAATGGACATAGCCCTCAAAGAGAAGTATTAACCGTAGACACGTGTTTCGGGCTCTCGGCCCTCATCAGTACGGTGAAGAAGTGCAAGGATGAACAACACTTGGTAGAAAACGACAAATCAACGGGGTCAACAAACAGAAGCCAGCCGCACATTTGTGGTTTCGGTTAGCAGACCCTGCATTCCAGGGCAACAACCAACGTCACCACGGAGGCAGCTATAGCTACCTGCGTGACATCCGAGTCCAGGATTATAGAGATGAAAGGGAGGAATATCGAGGGGACTGTTTATCAAACCCTGAGACTCAAACGGGTCCAATTTACTTTTTAGTCTATCTAGTAAAGCATGTGGAACCCGCCTACAAGAAACAACACGCGGTATAGCATTTTCTTTCAAAGTAATGTGATGTTTTGAATACTTTCCACATCCTTCAAAAACAACAGAATAGATTCGAAGAATATCCTCAAATGAACGGAAATTTGGATAAACACTATCGACTTTTTTAATTAAATTCAATTTTATACACCTAGAAGAGGTGTTTGATTCATGGTATCAACCACAATGAATGATATAAGGGCGGATATTTTTCAAACAGTGCAAAAAAGTTCTATCTCACAAAAAGTCTTAATTTAAAAATTTTCACTACCATATGCTACCAATCTCATATGATTCGGTTTGATGGCATTCTTCAATTTGTTTCCTAAAAAATCCAGTTGATTCAAGGATAGTATATTAACTTCAGCTCCAGAATCAAGCTTGAAAGTGATAATTTTGTCATTGATTTTCACCTCTTCTGTCCAAACATTAACTACCAACAGTATGCAACTTTGGCTTCATATTTTTCGACACAGCATCTATATATATTTCATTGTCCGATTCCGCATTCTCATATCCTGTAACCAAAACTTCATTGATACTCCTCCGTTCATTGTCCTGGACTCTCTTGTTTTTGCAAACACTGGAAAGGTGATTTCTTCCTCCACACTTTGCACACGTTTTTCCAAAAGCTGGACATTTCCTAGGCTCGTGTTCGTAACCGCAATAATCACAATTTGGCTTCCTTATTTTATATTTTCTAACAACTTGCTTGTTTGGTTTTACTTCATTTACGTTAATTATTATTTCCCGCATCGTTTTCGAATGGTATGAACTTGTTTCCTTCGCTCTGCAATGATCGATCGCTTTCTCCAAAGTTAGATTTGGCTCTCTCAATAAGTGTTCCTGAATTGACTTGTCAAATACTCCGGTGACAATTCGATCTCTCAACATACAATCTTGGTCTTTGTACTCCGTGGATTTGATAGCTTTCGTAATTCTGTCAAAAATTATCAAAAGGCTGACCTTCTTTTTGTATTATATTGTTGAAAAGAAATCTCTCAAATATATCATTTTTCTTGGGCGAACAATATGCTTCAAATTTCAACTTTATCATTTCCAAAGTTCTTTCTTCGGGTACAACATCATATGTAAATGAATTGTGAAGTTCAAGTCCTTGATCACCAATTAAATTAAGGAATACTGCTATTTTTTTTTCTCTGGCTTTGCATCTGAATCCGTAGCTTCCATAAACAATTCGAATCATGGAACGAATCTTTTCCAGTTCTGACTAACATTTCCATTTTCAAGTACCAGGTTTGCTGAATTCCATAACTTTCTTAGATTTCCACTGATTGTGACCGACCTTATTTTAAATATTTATTGGTATCTATCCAATATATGATTCCAGATGAAAAGTCTTTATTTTACTCCATTCGTTATTTCGTGACAGTAACAGTTCTCATTTATTTTCAATTCTAAACATCTACAGTATGAACATAATAATAAGTAACAACAACAATACAACAACACATCTTAACGTGACGAACAACCGATACGTCATCTATCTTTTATTATTTAATTTCCTGATGATTTATAGTTTTTCAACAATTCGCATGAAGTATTATGTATCTGCTTCAGTTCTTGAGTACCAAAAATGTTTCTTGGTAGTTTTATTTTTCCTCTTTTTATATGGAAATGCATTGAAGAAATGGTAGAGGAAGGTTATATAGCAAAACACATGTCGTGGTTTTGTAAACCCAATTCAGAAAATCCTACTGTGAAATGTATTTTGTTAACTTTTGTAATGACTAAAATTATCCCGAAGTAACTTTGCAAATTTTCCCTAATAAGTACTGCCGTCTTTTATGAGAATATATATGTTTTTCATTGCCACTATTGAATTAATTTCGTTGTGAACTAGCATACATATTATAGTTCATCCATTATCAATTGCAGAAGCATAAAAAACAAGTTTCCCAGTCTTGAGGCGCAATCCTTCGAGCAGCAGAGGCAGAGATAACTAATTTTATTTAGATATTCAAATATTTTAAAAATTCGTTAAAATAAAAAACTATGCCATAAACGAGGAAGTATGTATCAATAGGCAATCGGATCATCATAATTTCATTTTCCCATGGTCGAAAAAAAGCAATATTTTCCAAGAAAACACATCACAAGTATAGAATATTTTAAAACCTATTTCGATTCCAGACCAGAGGAGCTACTGGCTTTCATTTACTCAGACCTCCTGAAACTGGCAATTTATTAGTCTCAACGTATAGACACACCTACAAGCATTATAATTGGCTTGCAGTCACTCAAATAGCTGTCACTCAAACCCACGTTGACTATCGGCTCTTTTGATATACCGTTCGCCGACGGAGAATGTTTACGAGTAGTACACATTATTTCTCGTTCCGTTAGCATATACGCTCGTGTTAGCGAAGTGAGTTGTTGATTTACACCCTATAGAAACAGCTTCTGCAATTGAAAATGGTTAAACTATACACTTGCAATATAACCTGTGATTTGTGGGTATGGCCTTGGTTATTTCCCAATGGAACATATATTATTTGGTACTGCATCTTTGTGGAAATAATAGTATATTGTTTTACGAGTGACGAAAGTAAAAAAAAAGAGAACAGGTAATGTTCACGAGCTTCAAAAAACTGTTTTCGACGAGTGAATCACTTTAGTTTTTCTATAACCTGTTTATGTCATAATAATATGCTAAAAAAACGATGAACAAATATTTTATTTTATAACAGAATTTCTTTAAACATTACTTATGATTCAAATATTGGTTAATTGTTATATTCGAGCAATTATTCAAAATTATAGGTGTATTACAATCAAGATTTTTATGTATTGAGGTAGACGATGTCACTCCAGATGAAGATGCGCCGTAATCGGATAGCGTTGTATTTTGTATGGATTGTAAAATATTGGTTAGTATTTGATTTTTGCTGTTAACTGATTGATCAACATATCCCTCCGCAACATTACTAGATTTCCAGCCTCCATGCTTTTTTAATTTAAGTAAATCAAATATATTTATAAATTAAACATTCAATATGGGCATAAAACTAATTTATTTTATTTTAATTCAAAGTAACTATTGAACATTATGATGTTAAATCTCTAATATCAAATAATAGCGTTGCGGAAGTTCTACGCAAACAATGCCCAGTTTATTTTAGGGGATCAGGCAAGTTTAAATATTGAGCTATTTGCATAGGAAATTTACTCATTTTATTTATTACCGCAACCTGTCTAGTACACTTTCCGATCTGGTAGTTAATAAAGAATCTTGGATTTATTTTGTCCATATCTAGTGGATGGAGGATCGAAGAACCCAGAAATGTGAAACGAGCGCGGTACTTTTGTTTTTGTATTACGTATTGTAACTAAGAGTATACTGCTGGTGTCTTTTACATCATTTACTGTCAAATCTTTTAATTCATGGCAACGACAATCGTTAATATTAATATCATTAAGAATTTGTCGCAATAACAAAGTAATTAACTTATCTTAGTCATTAACTATTTGGAGTCGGGTGCATCCTTTA
The DNA here is from genome assembly GCA_018342105.1 of Gonioctena quinquepunctata. Lineage (NCBI taxonomy): Eukaryota > Metazoa > Arthropoda > Insecta > Coleoptera > Chrysomelidae > Gonioctena > Gonioctena quinquepunctata. The sequence goes on along the minus strand of JAFIRS010000806.1, from coordinate 240,207 downwards.
AGAAAGTGTGTATCTCACCGGAAGATTATTTTTTAGACTTTTTACTTTTATAACCACCAGATTTTCGTTTCAAAAAAGAACGTAACTTGGGATATTTACTGATATCGATATTATTTTTAATCAATAAAGTGGTTCTCAACATCGAATACATACACCATAGCGTCGATGACTTAAATTTTTTTGACAACCACCCAAAATACGCAGGCAGTACAGTTTCCGAAAATGAATTTACGTGATTATCAACTCTCCAAGCCATGAATTTTGCATATATTTCTTCAAAACTCTTTTTAGATTTTACTGGTAATAAATCCAAAGAGGTTTCCACAGTTTGATTTGCTATTTCTGGTGGTGTATTTGGAAAATCTAAATCACTTTCCTAATCAGAAATCATGATAACTCAAAAAAGTAACAATGCTTTCAGTGCAAACTGACAAGTCTAAAGAATTAACGAGGAAAGTCAAACTAATGAAACCAGGCAACTAGATATAAATTGTTTTTAAATCTCACCGTATTTTTACGATTCTATTTTGCTTTTTAATTAAACAAAAGTAAAAAAATGCATTATAATTACAGAAATGATTCCCGTCTTTGTTTATTAATAATTTAAAGTCATCAAAACATTATATACGAGGGCGGGAAATGATTGAAAATATAAATTATATAAATTATATAAGGTATTCTATTACAAAATGACGTCTTTCCGTAAAGGGTTGTAGAAAAATATTATTATTACTTGCGAATGTCGTAATATCACACGAAATATTTCCCATTTCCTTCAGTGACAACCGACGAAATCCACTATATTTTCATAACCATATTTCTTTTTGACAAAGATTTCTCTTTCTTCTCTAGAAAGCTAGACCGTCTCTTTAAATGTTTTTTTCAAAAAGATCCATCAAAGCCAGTCTCCCAAATCCATAAACTTCAGAGTGGAGGGTCCCTGATTTACCACCCTGTAAGGAACGTTTCTCAATCCGAAACTGCGAAGGCGTGTCGAGAAGGAGTTGATTAAAATGCGCAAAACCAGCATTATTTCACAAAAAATCCTCCGTCAATGAAGGAACACGTCTTTATCAGTTGGAGAGGAAGTCGCGAGAAATTCATTTCTATAGAAATTCAAATTCACTTCCGCGTTATCTCCTAATCAAATTGCATTCAAGAGACTCGAATCAAAAGCTGGGAAACGGCAAGGGGTAAATTATGCGACGGGGTGGCGCGAAGGGGCAAACAGGCGAAAGCTCGTAAATCAGTAATTAGTATACGGGATTTCTTCTTGTAAATTCCACTGCTTTTCTCCGACCATTTGGATAACGAACCTTGAAGGATAATTGTACAGGGGGGATCTTTTTTCATTGAGAACGGATTTTCATCATGGTAGTTCTTATCGATTGAATACCAATCAATTTCAAAACCCTGATTGTCAACGTGCAACTTTTTTATTTGTTTTAGCATGTGCTTTCTCAACCAATATTTCAAGTAACATTCCTCGTAACATTCACTTATGTGCTTCTCACAGCTTGACCCCCAATTTTGCGTTGGTAAATTTTACGTCGGATTGACCAATATGGGAGTAAAAGGTAAATGGTTCAGAAGTCCAGTATTGTATTCACTCAAGATAATTTGCCCTATGCGTCAAAGGCAAAAATATGTAAAATTGCCCGAATACTACTGTAAAATAGTACATTCTCACGTACATGAAATCAGGTAGTAGCGATTTTTTCACACAATATTCAGGATTACGTAGAGGTACTCTGGTCAAGTTTTCGTCCTCGGGGCTCCTCCGAAACATAGTTTCCCAGCCCAAAAACTGCAATTTTTTGGCTTTTTTTCAGTTTTTGGCCATTTTGACATGAAGGAGTGATTTTCCGACCTTTTTTTAACACGATAGAATTTGATGTAGACGCAATAGTTTCCGAGATACAGTTCTTCAAAGTTTGATGTTTTTCAAATTTGCAAATTTTCAGCAATTTCTCTTGTTTTTCATAAAATCGCCCTCGTATCAACACAAATCACTTTCATATGGTTCAGCGAAGTGAATTTTTACAAAATGTACATTTTAGAAATTGTGAGTGGGGTGTTGGGGGGATGGGGGAGTATGCATGTTCGAAACATCCCAACTGCGAGTACTTGCCTCTGAGCCTGTACAAAACATAGACATGTAATGATATGGACTGGTTGTGAGAAAGAGACCATTGATATCGGAACCTCTGAAAAAGGACATAATGAGTTCAGGCAAAACATTGGTTTTCTATATTGTTTATATGTGTTTTCGAGTGGTGTTTTGCAAGTTTTTAATGAATTTATCCAGTGTTTCTGAACTGTTTGACAAGTTATAAGCATTCTTAAATACCTATGCCTTCTTCGTGTGCAGCCTACAATTGTGTAGTTAGATACAAAAAAGGGCTGGATGTGAAATTTCATAGGTGAGTAAGCATGGAATGTAGGAAGTGATTTGTGGATTTTTCAAAGGTTCCTGAAGAATGAACTTATGAGAAAGGTATGAAGTCACACAAACTGGTAACATTATACGTTACTTCTCTTGTTTATATAACTCAGTTCTATTTTTCTGCAGCTATTTATATTGTAGCTGAAGTTGATAGATTCAGGTATTATTAGTATCATAGGTGAGTGGTAGGATTTTGTTTGATACGGGGGTAGAATTTGATGTTTTTCCCCGAGCAATTTCTCAAACTAATATTGGTTAATAATATTTATAAAAGTATAATGTAATTTATTTGATCCACAAAATTTTTCTTTTTTTCCGAGAACAAACGCAGAAATATATGTTTTTAAATTGAAGAATGTTTTTTTCAAACGTTATAAATATCATGGAATTTTTACTCCGTTGGAGTAACAGCATACTTTTACTCCGCCGGAGTGAATATATACTTTTACAGCGCCAGGCTAAAATGAGACTGACTTCCTTACGGATTGTCCGTCGATCTCCATCACGCTCGATAGAAAAAATATAACTTTCATTCCCAATAACCCGTACTATTTTCCTCAGTATTTCCCGAAAATAATTTGGCCATTTTATAGATTACGCATGAACGTTTTTTATACAGGCATTATTGATAACAAAGTTCATGATATCGAATATAAATTTAATCATCGATAATTTTTTTCAGTTTTGAACTTTCTGAATACTTTGGAAGAGAAATAAAAAACATTTTCATTCAGATGGAGGCTCAATGGAATTCTTTTGTTTCTGAAAGATATCATGAAATATGTCGCATAAAGTTCCTCACTGTGATTTCTTGAACTTTTTCAAAACTCATCTCATTGAAAGTAGTCAATATTTCCCTTAAAAAATAAAAAAATTGTTTTTTTCAATGTAATGACTTAGCCAATTTGTATCTTTTGCCATGACTTATTTCTATCCTTCACAACATATCTCTCTTTTATATAGTCCGCCAGGAACTGCGTGTTAAAGTCACGTGACGGCCAGTCCATCAGTTATAATGTCTATGGTACAAAACAAGTTCATGAGGAGTGATGAAAATCCCCACCCTCAGCAACCCTTTCTTTTGACGACTCATAAATTTCAATTTCCGGTAACAAGTTTCTCATCCCCTGGCGATAGGGAATTTAATTAAAAACAAAATCGAGTGGAGCTTGAACAAATGTGTATTTTTTTATGCAAACAGCATTTTTTACAACACACACAACATCAATAAACAGTACGGAACATTCACAATAAAAAATACCCTTTGATAAATCGACACCTCTTCATCCGCTAGGAAGAGCCAGGGCCCATGTCGTAGACCACGGTGTCATCCTGGTCGTCGACGTCGTTATTGGAGCTCAGACAGACAAGATAGGGATAGCTCGGGAGTCTGGATATTTTTGCACGACTGCCCACTGCAATGGCCGCAGACAATGGAGCATTTCAGCCCAGCTTTTCTGCGCTGCAGGCGTTTTCACACTCTTTCCGGCAGTTGCAGGAGATGATCTGCAGAAACTGGGATGGAGCAGCTTCCTGGCTCATCATTTTTGGGACCAGGCCCTGGGGTGTGAGTTGCCATCCCCACTGTGTCGGGCTCAGGTCTTGTCCCATCCATTTCTGCACCTGGTGGTAAGCCCGGAGAGAGTGAAACTTCGCAGCTTCAGCAGTTGGAGAAAGCCGGGCTAAGTTGAAGTTGGTTTTGACTGCAGCTTTGGCAAATAGAGTTGTATTTGCCTGTAGAGTTGTCTTTGACAGAATAAATGGTATCTAGCGTTGAGCGCAACCAAGTCAGTGTCTTCTGTCAGTCTTTCTTCGATTTTCATATCCCAGTCATCGCCTCTTCTTTCAGCAGCTTGTAAAATAGTCTTATTAACTGTCATTTTCTCCACGGTGATAACAGAATTCCGTTTATCCGGTCTTTTCCTTTTCCGTGCCTCAATGAATTCAGCTGTAATGCGTTCACCACACAGAAAACAGTTATCTCTGAAGCTGAACTGTCTCTTCGTTTCTACTTTAACATCAGGTCCTCCTCGTTTCACAGCTGCAGCAATAACTTTAAGGTGGTTGTACCGTTTCTGGCAGGATGAATGAACATAAATGTCAGTCACACGTCTCATTGTCACGATTTTTCAATGCAGCACTCGAAGCCCGAAGGGTTTGCACTCCTTTTTCTTTCACAAGTAACGTCTCCTTCCGAAACTCTCACCACATATAAAACACGGAGAACTCTTTGAGACCGTTTCCGACATCCTGATATCTGAATCACACTACAACAACGAATATTACTTCACAATTTACATAACGAACGTTGTCCAAGGTTATTTTATCATTGCAAAAAAATTGCAAATTTGAAAAAAATACCAATTTTTGAAAAGCCGTATCTTGGAAACTTTCGGGTCTTCGGAGACAAAAATAATCTCAAAATTCAGCAAATTCTACCTAGTTTAACAAAGGTGAACATGGTCATTGTCGAAAAACCACTCGTTCATGGTTAAAATGGCCAAAAACTGAAAAAATGCCAAAAAATTGCAGTTTTTGGGCTGGAAACCTAAGTTCGGAGGGGCCTCGAGGTCGAAAACTTGACCAAAGTACCCCCACGTCATCCCGAACATTGTGTGTGAAAAGCGCTACTACCTGATTTCATGTACGTGATATCGATTCTGGACTACAATTTTATTGTATTAAAATAGTAGTCCTATCTACCTGTCATCATATAAAGTCGTCTAGGCGTCCGCCAGGACGACTTTTTTTTAAGACATACAACAAATAGACCACGGATTGGTAGGTATTTGCAACACAAGGTTAGGACTACACATAGGTAACAAGTCTAAAACCTACTACAACTTGATATTTGTCTTATTTAGAAATTCAACCAAACATTCATATAATTTCACGTTGTTTGAGGCTGAAATCGACATGAAAAGGAATGGATTCGGCATATTTAAATCACAAAGTTTGTCAAACAGTTGGTTTAACTGATCAGAATACTTGGAACATGCGAAAATATGTGATCTAGGTTTCCTTCTCCGAAAAAGGTGTTGTGGATAGCATACATGTCCGAATTTCAGTCTTAGGAGGGTTGTGATGAATATGCGGGGTACATTCCCAGATAACACAGGATATCCATTCTGGTCGGGATATCCCTGGATTTGAAATGGACATCCATAAGATATCCGTCGACGGATTTGGCAAATGGATATCCTTCAGAAGATATCATATGGATGGTCATAAGATATCCGGAGCAAATATGGATAAGTTTAAATTGCAAGATTGATTTTTATTGTGTCAATTTCTGAGTTTCTTTCATGCTCATACATATGGAATAATTTTTTGGAAAAATCTCATGTTTCGTTTTCCTACATGATTTGAAATGGATATCAATCGACGGATTTAAAATAGATATCCTAGGGATGGCCATGAGATATCCAGAGCAATCATAAATGAATTTAAACATTCTCGTACATACACAAATTGTACCTTTTCAAAAATACGTTGTCGCGGGGACCCTCTGCGACCACAGAACAGTATACATGTGTCTGCGACAGCCTGGCCATACTATACGCATAATTACTGGCGAGGCGACGTCTGTCATTTTATTTTGTTGAGGAAGGTCATAGTCATAGCACTGAATCCAAACCAAAGTCGTGTTTTTTTTCTATTTTCCTTCGTTATTGATGCCCTGTTGGTCTGGACATAATGGTTTTCATCTGTATCAATTGATTGTTTCCAAAGGGAATTATATATTGGCCGAATACAGGTAAATATCAATTGAAAAGGACATAACCTATAAACATCCATTATTTCCAATGCATTTATGTGTTTGCTGTTTGAGTTTCGATATTTTCAGAAATGCTGAAAAGCACGTCGTTACATTTGCCACAATACACGAGTTTTTCAAATAGCACAGTGCCCAGATTAAAAATGGTGTGAATGCCTACAACAGTGGACATGTGATGAAGATGATTCATCAGTAGATTCGAACATTCTCCTATTGATTGCACTGAAAAAATGAATCTTTCGGAAGAATATTTGGGAACTGAATCGAAATTCAAAGCTGCTGTAGTTGTATGTTTTTCTATTCCTTTTTCTACAACTCTTTTTTTAGGTACCTAAATGAAATCTTAAAAATGACTTTGTGGAACGATGCCTTTCTTCCATGCTCACTAATATGTTTGCCTCCAAATATAGCTGGTACGGAGCATAAAAAATAAACTGGACAACTGAAACTGGCTGAATTATCACTAGGTGAAAAGCCCATTCAGTTGTTCATGTTATTTGATAATAATTTGTATTGCCTCATAACAGACTACTAGTTCAGTGAGAATGCAAAATTTCCAAGAAAAGTTTATGTCAAAAATGCTTATATATATTTATATATATATATATATATTAATATATATATATATATATATATATATATATATATATATATATATCATAGTATACCAATAAAGAGAGAGAAGAACTATGGCAGTGGTATATATTATCATCATCAGTATTCGAATTCAAAAGAAAGCATAATATTTCTCAGTATTTTTTTGTAGATTTCAATATCAATTATACCCGTGAATATATACATATCATTTCAGAAGCAGCTGACCTCAGTGATTCGACGGAAAATAAAAACGGTACTAGAGAAGCCATCTAAGCTTGGCTGAGAAGGGCCAAGAAAGGCATCTGTCATCTTCCAGAATAAAGAAAACACCTGATGGACGAAGAAAATAGCATTCTATTTTCTTGATTATTCTGCATTTAATATCTGTTTTATTTTAGAGTTTACATATACATTTTATTTGTTGATAACCCCGAAGTTTATGAGAATTTTTTTTGATACCAGAGTTTATTTATACATTTTTTTTGTTCAATATCATTATTTCATTTCCCTCCAGATCGCTATTACTATATTTGATCTTCGATGGATATCCCCGGAGGATATCTTTAGAATATCTCTCGAAGAATCTTTCAGATAGTTTTTGAATATCCCTGAAGGATATCTCATGGATATTCCTGAAAGATATCTTTGAAGTATATCTTATGGATATCTTTGAAAAATATCTTATGGACATCTCTGGAGGATATCCTTGAAGGATATTCTATGGATGTACAGGTTGTTCCACTTTGGACATCCATCGGATGTCCATAAGATATCTTTTGGATATAATTGGATGTCCATAAAACTCATGAAGGATGTCCAATGAATATCCATTGGATGTCCATGTGTTATCTGGGTTAAGATTCGAATGCCAATGCTGAGCAGGTATAGAGGGTTTTAATAGCGTATATCTCGTGGGGTTCGCATGACAGTATTCACTCCAGCTGATTGACCATGTTAAACGCTGTTGCATTTTCAAGTAAGCAAAAATATCATTTCCACATACATAATCAAATCTTACAAGTTAAATTTAAGCCATTTCTAGTTGAGACAATCGAAGCCGCCTATTATACAGGATGGGTCAAAAATAGCGACAATTTGCATATTTCGCCAATCTTTATCATTGGCCCCAATAGTGGGACTTGGCATTTGTCATTAAAAATACCTTTATTGGGAGTATTTTCTCATGACAATATTTTCCTTGAAAGTTTTAACTGTCTGCCAAAACACTGACTGTTTTTTAAAAAATATATTTTTTATACTTTGTGTTTTTAACATAAGTCACTTAAAACACCCTTTTTGAGACAATAAATCCGCTTCGAAGCCAAAACTACTTGAGGAAGACTTATTGTAAGTAATTGCTTAATATGAATTTCACATTTTATACAAATTAAGTTGAAATATGTTTTACACCTAATATTATATTTGTTAATTATTCTTGAATGGACCTGTCAATTTGAATCATATTCCTCAGTTATACTCTAAAGCAAATTACCCTACACTCGTGTGAGTTTCATTAATCCTATGTCTGGTTTTTGAAATATAAATATTGAAAATTGCGCCGTTAAAAACCGCATGACCATAAACCGTGTGACTATTAACGGCATGGCTATTGACACGTTGGTATGCGGTTTCCACCTGCTGTACGAAAATTCGGTGTCCAGATCCATATAAGTCGTACTCTACGCTTCGTGACGTTTCCACGAATATCTATAAATAGTAATTATGAACCCTCCCCAACGTGTCAATAGCTACACCGGTTTATGGTCATGCGGTTTTTTTAACAGCGCGATTGTTTTGGGCCGCAAGATCACATTTATTTCATCAAGAAATAAGCTTGAATAATATTTTCTATGAAATATCATTTTTCAATATTTATATTTAAAAAATCAGATATAGGAAATCAATAAAACTTACATGAGTGTAGGGTAATTTACTTTAGAGTATAACTGAAAAATGTGATTCAAATTGACAGGTCCTTTCAAGAATAATTAAAAATCATAAATATTAGGTGCAGAACCTATTTCAACTTAATTTGTAACCCCCGTATAAAATGTGATTGTAGCTTCTTGTAGCTAATCATATTAATCAATTACTATAAGTCTTCCTCAAGTAGTTTTGGCTTCAAAGCGGATTTATTGTCTCAAAAAGGCTGTTTTAAATGACATGAAGTAAAAAAAAAACAACATTTTTTAAAACAATCAGAGTAGTTTGCGTCAACACATGTTCACCTCCTACGAGAGATGAAGATGGGTTGCGGAAACTTAGGTGGCTACCTCCAAGTGGTATCGCTGGATAACGGGGTTGACAAGGAAAATCCAGTGGGAATGACCAGAAATGGTCAAAACCTGCGGATCTCTAAGTCAATCTCAAACCAAATGCCACCACAACATGGCTTAATCCAAGGCGTTAAGCGACCCGTGCCGAGGGATGGATGATACCTGAGCCAGTCAGGTATCACAACGGAGCCTCTGGGATACATGGCGACCTCCCAGAGTAATCTGCCTTACACCTGCGCAGGGGGCACCGCAGGTGTGGACGACCCTTTCCCCTACACTCGTGGGAACGAAATGGAAACCACACAGAAAAACAGCCCTGGGGAACTTCCAGTTGAAGAAGACCCAACACCGATAGCGGGTATGGAAGTCGAGGAGATTCCAGTTGAATCACACTTGGCACCAGAAACCGTAAACCCAACCGAGGAGGGATCAGCAGATGGTCGAACACCTACTTAGAAACTCCCGGAAACAGAGTGGATTCCAAAGCCATTTGGTAAAATGGAAACCAAAAAGATTCTTCAGCTCATCAAAACCCAGGACATGGGGATAGATACTGAAGAATGGCTTGTCATCAAGAGGAGGCCTCGGGTCTAACTCTTGTCTTTCAATCTTCGACTGTGACGCCCTAAGTAGTAGGCGACACAGAACCTTTGGAGAGATCAGCCCGGAAACAGGCATGAATCCGAAGAACCTTATCAACAGGCTTCTAAACCTAATTAAAGGCACAAACCTGTTTGAATGAGGAACCACTGACGACAGAGTGATACAATAGATCCCAGCTGGTCGCAGTGTCAAGGGAAGCTAAGTGCCAACCCTGTCTCTGGCTCGTCAGCTTCCAACCAACCAACCAACCAACCATAAGTCTTCCTCAAGTAGTTTTGGCTTCAAAGCGGATTTATTGTCTCAAAAAGGCTGTTTTAAATGACATGAAGTAAAAAAAAAACAACATTTTTTAAAACAATCAGAGTTTTAGGAGAAAGTTAAAACTTTCAAATAAAATATTCTTGTCATAAGAAAATACTTCCAATAAAGATATTTTTTATGAAAAATGCTCAGTTCCACTAATGGGACCAATGATAAACATTGGCGAAATATGCAAACTGTCGCTATTTTTGACCCACCCTGTATAATAGGTGGCTTCTTTTGTCTTAACGACCGACTGACTGACATGTCATTTGACTTCCTTTGAATCAGCAATGCTATTATTTAGTTACTATTCATCTAAAAAGTAATACTTTTGGATAAGTGAACCTTACTATGTTTTAGTGAATTAGCCATTTTTATGATTTTCAAAAATTCATGTCTCCGGAACTAGACATAGAAACTCATTAAAATTAAACTTGCACGTGTAACTTCTAGTGACTTGTACCACAATATCAAAAAAAAATTCAACATTATCTGAGAGACTTTTTCCGATGTGTTTGGTGAGGGGTTCTTTCGATCGGAAACCCGAATGATTTGTTTGTAGAACTCTGTTTTCCGAGGTGTTTTTGCAGCTGTTTTTCTTAAGCTTTTTCTGGTACTTTTGACAAAGTTGCTAGAATACTAATATGCATTATATGATTGAAGCCATAGGGATTAATTTTCTTTTGCAATGATATGCTACCTTTTGGATGGACAATTGTTAACATAGTTGAGAAACATTGAGATATTCTTCTCTGAGCATATTCAACAAAAAAAGTATACATTTAACAAAAAACGATATGTTCCCAAGTGGTCAGGATGATTTTGCCAAAAAAATCAAACTAATATGTGACTGAACCTTTTCAAGAGAACCATTGGTGCTCGAGTCAAACTCGCACTTGATAGATTCGTTTTATTAAACAAATTCTTCTTTGTGTTTGGAATTCGAATATTTAGAGCCCCCATCGTTCGATTTTTTCTTCATTAACGTCGTCACCGTAAATATAGATAATCAGCTACGTATCATAAAAACCCCAACCGAAACTACTTTACCAGAGATACTTAAACCGCATAATCACCATCTTAATGTATATGGCTCAATTTCCGAAAAAAATAGTGGCATGCGTTGTTTTAGAGTGAAGGTATTTATTATTTCAGAATGTTGTTTTTTAGACATTCGGTTCAAGCAGCTGATCGGCAGGTGAACCTTTTGGAATTTTCATGAAATACCTGCGAGGTGTGCCGTTTGCCCACCTTGGCTATTGGCAGTAGCGCATCAAATGGGGTAGAAACATGGATTTCAAAAAACGTTTCACTCATCAGAAAACTTTGTTTAATTTTTTAAACTGACTGTAAACAACTTTTTATATCTAAAATGTCGTATATTCAAGTTGAATACGTAAAACAAAGCCTGAAAAAAACTTATAGTTAGGCATAATATTATTAACATAAAAATTATCTCAGACAAAAAATTGTTATTCCTCTACAAACATTATTCACCGCTGTATCGAACGAAACTTTGCGAAATCTAAATCATTCCAGAGTTATATCAATAAACAAAAGTTTCATTAGAGGAAATATCGATTTCACGTTTTACTTTTTTTATAAAGAATACGATTCTTTATACAAAAGCTTTTGAAACACTGAGCAGTTGAATATTAACAATATTCTCGAACCATAACTGTTTCTATCCAGAAGAGAATCATCCACTGCTTCACATCTACTCTATTTCTAACAAAACAAAGTTTGCTTTGAGGAGGAATGATCCGTCCAGACTCAGTTTTTATAGATGCTAGCACAATTTGTTGTTCAAATTGAGTTACTATGCATCCGATATCAACAGTGTTTTAGTTTTGAAATCGTACTTGTTAAATATTTATTTTCACCAAAATAAACGCAGAATTATGCACATGCACATGCAATGTAGTCAAAATAGATATATCCGATGATTTTGCAAAGATATTTGGGTTTATTCAATCTATCCCTGTCGAAAAGTCAATATTAAAATGTTTTATTTTGCCTATGTACATTCTGTGACTTTGCAGCGTTAGTTTTTGGTATATTCATCGTTATTTTTTGGCATCATTATTTATCAGAAAAAAATATTAAGAACTATGCTTAACCTAAAAAATGATACCTCTTGCAGACAATCGTTCTTCAAGTTAGGAATTATGACTGTCCATTGTGCCTACATATATAAAATTTGCAATTTGTGCTAGGAAAAGTTTGCGAGTCCCACGGCATAAAACAACTTTATTTGAGTATATATACAGAGTGGGCCATTGAAAACGAAACAGCGGCTCTGTAGGTCAGCAGAACCGAATGATGTAAAAACGCTCGGACACGTCAACTACATTTTCGAAGGGGACATCGTTCGTGATGAAATTCACCCGAAATACATTCCATCCCTCGGAGCTGTGACCGCCACCCCTGAATTTTTAAATGGCAACATATGGCAAATGATACCTCATTTGAAAGGTATTTTATTTCTTAATATTAAACAACAGAAATAAATTAATTCTATTGATTCGTTTTCGAGATATAGGAACTTGAAGTTGGGAAATCACTTTCTATTCACTCAATCAATAAAAATAACACTAACAATGTACTGTTTGAAGATAATTATCATTGTCAAACAAATAACATGAATTTCTTTCTATTTTTATTTCATCCTCATTTACTTGATCGAAATTGTTAAGGTTCATAAGAATCGCTAAAAAGACGTTTCTCGAATTCGATTCAAATGTGAATACAACAAAAACATGTATGAGATAATTTTTTTCGCCAAATCGCAATTGTGGACGTCTATCAGTGTCAAACTGATCTTTGATTGAACGACATTAGAGTGAATTACTTGACTAAAGCCGCTGAATATCTTTCCGCAATAATGGTGTATACGATCGCGGAAATAGTTGAAATAATAACAATTTGTTTCAAGAATGATGAGTGCGGTAACCGTACTGCTAATTTGTTCAATGAAACGCATCCACATAAACTTGTTGCTAGAAAACACGTTCTAGAATAGGTACAAACATTTCGTCAAACTGGATCAGTAGCCAACAAGAAACGAGACCCAGAATGTGAATTTCCGTTGAGAAATGAAGCTGTTGAAGTTCGCACTTTTAGGACAAGTTCATGCAGACCCAGCATTGAGCACAAGGAAATTGGCTAGTGTTACCAATATCAGTAGAACCAGTATCCGCCGAATCCTTAAACATCATAAATTCCACCCTACGAAATACATTTGGTACACCAATTGAATAAAGATGATTTTGGTAGGCGACAGGAATTTTGTGAAATTATGACTACGAGAATAGATGCTGATGAGAATTTCCTTTTCAACATCTGCTTTTCTGATGAGTCTACATTCTTTCTGAATTCGACTACTGTGAATCGTCATTATTGTCGTTATTGGTCAGATGCCAATCCACATGTTTTCCACGAAGTCCATACTCAAACTCCCCGAAAACTCAATGTCTGGGCCGGTATTTTTGGGGACTGTTTGATTGGACCAGTATTTCTCGACGGTAACCTGACAGGAGAAACTTATTTGGAATTATTGAATGAATTTGTTTATCGACAATTAGTAGACATAATTGAAAATGACGATCGTTACCATGAAGACCACTTGATATTTCAACAAGACGGGGTACCTCCACATTATGCACAGCCTGTTAGGGCGTTTTTGGATAGAATGTTTCCTGGAAGTTGGATTGGAAGATGCTCTATAGAATGGCCAGCCAGATCTCCAGATTTAACCCCACTCGACTTTTTCCTGTGGGGTCACTTGAAAAACAAAATCTTTGCATCCGAACCAGAATCTCTGGAAGATTCACGAAGGAGAATTATTGAAGAATGTCGTCGAATAACGCCGGAAATGCTACGAAATGTGAGGTCTCGTTTTGAACAGAACCTGTACTATTGTATGAAAATGGGTGGTAGACAGTTTGAACATTTAGTTCATTGACAATAATAATTATTGCGACAGTTGCTTTATCAGATATTGTTTTTATTGATTGAGTGAATAAAAAGTGATTTCCCAACTTCAAGTTCCTATATCCTATATTGTTCCTATATTGTTGTTTGATGTTGAGAAGGAAAATACCTTTCAAATGAGGTATCACTTGCCATATGTTGCCATTTAAAAATTTAGGGGTGGTGGTCACAGCTCCAAGGGATGGAATGTGTTGGTTTCTGACATCAACCTTGTATATGTCTCTTGTCAGTTGGCAATATTGAAGTTGCAGTGGCAACAGTGTAACTTCCTAAAATAAAGAAGTCGAGATCGAACAGTCAAGCAGGCGTGTTGCTTTATTTCTGATTCCATTCTAATTACCTCTGCTCAACAGCTTATGGCCCAGAAAACGAGGTTCAAGCGTCTTATTATTAAGTTGTAATCAGAGTTCGTCGTGCTTATTACGCGGTTCAGAATATCGCAGGACTCAAAATGGCAGTGAATTTTTTGTCTAGTGTTCCGAAGTTGAAAGGCCGAGAGAACTACAGTGACTGGTCGTTCGCGGTGCAGAATATGCTGGTGTTGGATGACCTGAAGACCTGTTTAGACGGCAGTGAAACGAGTGAAACCAAAGATGAAAAAGCCAAGGCGAAACTAATTCTAACAATTGATCCATCTTTGTTTGTGCATGTAAAAGACGCGACGTCGACAAAGGACTTATGGACCAAGCTTCAGAAACTTTTTGACGACAAGGGCTTTTGTCGAAAAATCGGGTTATTACGGGCGTTAATTTCAATTAGACTTGAGAACTGTGATTCTATGGAGTGTTACGTTACACAGCTTATAAAAACTGCTCAGAAGTTGAAAGGTACCGGTTTTCAGATTGATGATAGCTGGATTGGATCATTATTATTGGCTGGTTTGCCGGAAAAGTACGCGTCAATGATAATGGCGATTGAACATTCGGGGATTCAGCTAACGGTAGACAGCATCAAAACCAAGTTGCTAGATATGGAGCCGGCCGGTAATACAGGAAATGCTTTTGTAAGTACAACCCGGCACCAAGGAAAACGACATAGTGGCAACACTGCGGGTAGTTCAAATGTACTGGGATCATTTGAAAGTGGTAATGTCAAAGAAGCTAACCTCAAAAATGTGAAATGTTTCAGGTGTAAGCAAATGGGACATTATAAGAACAGGTGCCCAAATACAAATAAAAACACCGGGAATAAGAGCTCAAATGCTTTTAGTGCAGTGTTTTTGAGTACGCAATTCAGTAAGGACGATTGGTATGTCGATTCTGGGGCGAGCGGACATCTCACTGTTAATTCGGACTGGTTAACGAATGTTTCGGAGAACTTTGAGTTACAGGACATTATAACAGCAAATAACCAAAGACTTTCAGTTTCGTGTGTGGGCGATATAAACATTGTAACTGTTGTAAACCGAAATAGTCATGATATAACCATAACTAATGCAATGTGTGTACCAGGTTTGACAACAAATCTTCTCTCAGTTGGCAAGTTAATCAACAATGGCAATAAAGTGAATTTTGAAGAGAATTGCTGTAAAATCTATAATAAACACAATGAATTGGTAGCTATGGCAGACTTGATCAACAATGTTTATAAGTTGAGAGTCAAGAAGGAGCACCAATGTATGTTGTCATCAACAACTAGTGCCAGCAGTGAAATATGGCATCGCCGACTGGGGCACATCAATTACAAAGATTTGTGCAAGATGCAGGCAGGTGCTGTTGAAGGCATGTCATTTAAGACAAAAAGGGACAGTACAAACAAGTGCATTGTTTGATGTGAAGGTAAACAATCACGGCATCCATTCAAGCACCAGGGCACAAGAGCAACTTCCTTGTTGGAACTTGTGCATGCAGACGTCTGTGGCCCTATGGAGAATAGGTCACTTGGAGGTTCCAAGTATTTTCTACTCTTCGAGGATGACTTTAGCAAAATGGCATTTGTATATTTCTTGAAATACAAGTCTGAAGTTTTCGAGAAATTTAAGGAATTTAAAGCTATGGTAGAAAACCAGAAAGGCCATAAGATGAAAATTCTCAGGTCGGATAATGGCGGAGAATTTTGCAGTAAGGAAATGGAGCATTTTTTGGCAAAAAATATTATACATCAGAAGACAAACCCTCATACTCCAGAACAGAACAGTGTTCTAGAAAGAATGAATCGCTCTATAATTGAAAAAGCAAAATGCTTATTATTTGAAGGTGGCTTGGAGGTGAAGTTTTTGGCTGAAGCAGTAAACACGGCTGTTTATTTGAAAAATAGGTCAGTTGCTGCAGGATTAGGTGGCGAAAAAACGCCATATGAGATCTGGTATGGCAGAAAACTTAATATTGAGAACATCAGGATTTTCGGTAGTACTGCTATGGTCCATGTTCCGAAAGCTAACAGAACTAAGTTGCAGAAAAAATCGAAAAGAACGATTTTGATCGGTTTTGGTGAAAATACCAACGAGCAGAGATGTTGTGATCATTGAAAAGGCAGAGGAAGTTCCCATTACGATAAACTCAGAGCCAGTGGGGGATAACGATACTACTGAAGTAATCATCTCAGAAGATACTGATACTGGTTCAGAATCAGAGTACAGTTCAGTTAGAAATGATGAAGAGGAAATCCAAACTAGTGATATAACATTAAGAGACCAGACCAATGGTGAAACAATTGAAGCCATACGACGTTCTAGTCGAGTACCAAAACCTAAGAGTTTTGAGGACTTTGTTACTTACAACTGCATGTCTGGAGACGTGGATGTTGATCCAGCTAATGTGGACGATGCCTTATCAGGACCAGAAAAAGAACAATGGCGACAGGCAATGAAGGAGGAATACCAATCTTTTATGGACAACGAGGCATGGGAAATTACAGAGGTTCCAGATGGTGCAAATGTTGTAGACTGTAAATGGGTGTATAAAAAGAAGAAAAACATTGACGGTAGTGTAAGACGTGCAAGACTTGTAGCCAAGGGTTATACACAGAAGTTTGGGATTGATTATTGCGAAACTTCCTCGCCAGTGGTGAGGCACAGTACCTTGAGAATTTTGATTGCTTTATCAGTACAATTAGATTTAGAAATTAGTCATTATGATATTATGACAGCCTTTTTAAATGGTGTTTTGACTGAAAATTTATATATGCAACAACCAGAAGGTTTTGAAATACCTAAGTGTAGAGATAAAGTGTGTAAGCTCAAAAAGGCCATTTATGGGCTTAAACAGTCTTCACGTGTGTGGTACGAAAATGTGGATAAGGTTCTCAGGGAACTCAATTATAAAAGATCTGAATTAGAGCATTGTATCTATATTAAAAACAATGAAAATAGTTTAACTATTATAGCTCTTTATGTAGATGATTTTTTCGTTTTTTCGAACAACACAAATGAAACTGACTTGTTAGAATCAACTTTGAATAGTAAATTTAAATTGAAAGATTTGGGTGAGGCCAAAGAATTTCTGGGAATGTGAATTATCAGAGATAAAGAAAAAGGGACTATAATTTTGAATCAGAAGGATTACATAAGTAAAATATTAAAAAGATTTAATATGTTTGATTGTAAGTCCATGTCTACTCCTTTAGAAACTAGTTTAGATTTTAGTTCCCAGGTAGAAATTTGTAATAAAAATATTCCATATCAGCAAGCTGTTGGAAGTCTTATGTATTTGGCAGTGCTTGCTCACCCAGATATTGCTTTTTCTGTAAGTTTCATGAGCCAATTCAATAATAATTATACTGAATATCATTGGAAATGTGTAAAAAGAATCCTTAGATATTTACAGGGCACTAAGGATGTAGGTTTAGTGTTTAGAAAAACAAATAATTTTGTCATTGAAGGTTTGATGCTGATTGGGCAGGTGATAAACAAGATAGAAAATCATACACAGGTTTTGTATTTAAATTATCTGAAAGTGCCATATCTTGGGAAAGCCGTAAGCAGAAAACTGTAGCCTTATCAAGTACGGAGGCAGAATATATGGCAGTCTCAGAAGCAGCCAAAGAGGCTATATATCTCAAAAATTTTTGGTATGAATCAACAGGCAAGTCAGATTGTATAACATTATACAATGATAACTTGAGTGCACAAAAACTTGCTGTAAATCCGTTACATCACAATTGTTCAAAGCATATAGATATACGACATCATTTCATTAGAGAGGCCATATCAAACGAAACTGTTAGATTGACTTATGTGTCAACTGATGAAATGGTTGCCGACATTATGACAAAAAGTCTAAATACTTGTAAACATGATAAATTCATAAATGGCATAGGTTTATGTAAAAATTCCAAGCTTTGATGTAGTGGGGGTGTTGGTTCCTGACATCAACCTTGTATATGTCTCTTGTCAGTTGGCAATATTGAAGTTGCAGTGGCAACAGTGTAACTTCCTAAAATAAAGAAGTCGAGATCGAACAGTCAAGCAGGCGTGTTGCTTTATTTCTGATTCCCTTCTGATTACCTCTGCTTAACAGAATGTATTTCAGGTGAATTTCATGTCCCCCTCGAAAATGTAGTTGACATGTCCCAGCGTTTTTATATAATTCGGTTCTGCCGACCTACAGATCCGCTGTTTAAATCAATCGGACGATTAGAAGTGGGTCCAATATTTGATTACAGACAGACAGACACCGGGACAGGTGAAACTGAAGATGAAAGCTCGTAAAAAAATCTTCAACTCCAAAAACCCCCACATACCAATTTTGAATAAAATCGGTCCATAATCACAAAACTCGTTCTCCATTTTGGAGCCGCCATGTTGAATTTTAGAAAAAAAAAAACAAATTCCGTCCCCGAAACCCCTAATACAATTTTGAATAGAATCGGATATAATCACAAAAATTGTCCGCCATATTGGAGCCGCCATTTATTTTTTTCTTCTAATAAAAATCTCATAATGCATTGTTACAGGAATTATGTACACCTGCCAAATTTCAAATCAATCATACGATTAGAAGTGGGTCAAATTCAACTTGCAAGATTTGCTTACAGACAAACAGACAGACACCGGGACAGGTGAAACTAAATAAAAGCTCGTTAAAAGGAATTATTCGTCGAATGTCCTTAATGAAGGAGCAAGAGTTTTTGATCCAGTAGGGCTCCTTTTTTTATTTCAATATGAGAAAATATAAATTAAAACACAATCCCCCAAAATTAGAACATGAATATAACATCTGATCCGAACAAAATAATTTCAAAATGCCATGGTCATGAATAAAACTATAGGTCATACAGACATCCATAGATCACTATATGATTGGTGCCTTGCTGAAATAAACATCACAGTTCCATAATTTTACTTATGTGTACGCTTCATGAAACGTTTAAAAAAGTATAATCTGGTTTGGTATATAGATATTTTATGTTTTATTTTCCCTAGAATGCCTGTAATTGTTTTAAATATATGTATATTGCTATGATATGATGTTTTGTAAATAGAAATTGTTGTTATTAAATGAAGATTGCTAATAATTTTCGCTCTTCTTTGTGAGCCAAATTGTTATGATATAGATAATTATTTGTGCCCTGTATAATATATTTTGCAATGTAATAATAATTGCTAGCTACGTCACTGTTCTCTCGTCACGTTGCTGCCAATTGTTATCATTGTCCTTACCACAGCTAAGCTCAGTTGGTACGCCCCTTGTCTCAGATAGCCGGTTCAGGCAATTTAGCCACTAGCCTCTGCTTGATATACCAAATTTCTATTTATTCAATGGTCATAAGTATGATTGTCGATCATTGTAGAAAACAAACGACAAAGTATCAAAGAGCAATTATTTCCTTTATTCAGGAAAACTTAATTTTACCTGGCCTACGAAAGATAACTTACTCTAGGGTGAATCTACAAATATTCATGGATAATCATGAGAAAAGTTCATTGGTCAAATATACACAACCTCACTTTTACCTTGAAAGTGAAAATTTCTTTAATAGTTCGAAATCAATTGAAATAAAGTTCTTCCGATGGAATATGCGTTATTAGTGAAATTGTTCAGTTCGGAATGTGCACTATGGAAGGTTTATGCCTGTCTGGAACTGTCGCTGTTCAATACAACCAGGATTTGGATTCCCTTTCACTCCAATGCTATCAGGAACTCCAATACCAAATAGAAACGGACCATACAAATTCAGCAATCAGCCTTGGATACTTGTATACGGTGTACAAATAAGGTAATCTTGGTTTCCACTTATAATGTGGAAATTATTCCATTTTTCTTTCTCCCAAAAATATAACGTGGCATTCCTTTTTAATTTATTTTCGATCTCCTTTTTGTGGCTTTGTTTATGGTCACTTGGATACCATTTTTGTTCCTTCTCTCTGATTCGAATTTTTGAATTCGCGCACTATATTGTCACATTTCACTGTTTATGGTTATGTGTCATAACTTATACATAAAACTATTTTTCCATTCTTATTAACTATGTACAAATTTCAATAATAATTGCCTCTGACACTTTCCCGCTCTTATTCTCTTACAATTTCAAATTCTACATGTGACCATCTGTTCCCGGATTGGCTATTGTCATCAAGAAGTTTGCTGTTCTACCATTGGCTACTTTTAGTCAGCTACAATTTCATATACTGTATGTTTCAAATTTATAAATTTGTAGATCACATTTTATTCAGTAAAGTTGAAAAGGGAAACATTCTCAATTGAATATTGAAGTAAAATTTTGTAAATCTAGACTTTTTGTTGTCTTTTGAAGAATTATGGGTTGTAATCATTCTGACAGTGTATGAAATTGATTGTGTTATATAATTTGGACATTTTTATCTATTCATATCATACATAGGCTTATAAAGGAAATATAACTTCTAAAATTATGTAAAAAAACAATTTCTTGAAACTAATAGCTAATCAATAATTATTCTTTTTTGTGGGTTTTTTCCTTTTTAAAATATCTAACTGGTTTTTCATAACATAACAATATACATTCATGTAAGTCTGGCCTTTCGATTCTATATTTTTATCAAAAATGATGTATTTATACTGATTTTTTTTATAGGGAATTTTATATCTTATCTTTCTGATTATTACTCATTTTTAACCGACGAAATCAAAAGGAGGAGGTTCTCTAGACGACGCGTATGTATTTTTTTATGTATGATCATGCATAACTTTTTACAAAGAAGTTCGATTTCGATTATTCTTTTTTTATTGGATAGGATGTACTTCGAAGTTGGTCCCATTTGGATTTGAAAAGAAAAATCCCTTCCTAAGGGTAGCAAAATGGAGGATATTTATCGTTCACCCTCTGAATTTTGGTTCGTTAACCGATTCTATAAGGCATAACATTGTACTGGGTTGTCCGATTTGGATGATTTTTTTTATTATATAGTGGTCATATTCGAATTTGGGAGAAAATAATTCACCCTGTGGGTAGAAAAATACGGGGTGATTGATTTTTATCGTGGGAACATTGGCACACATATGTAGTTGACAATGACAGATTGCTATTGTCATTATTTTTGTTCTCCTACATCCGTCACAATAATTACATTCTATGAAAGGATGGAAATATATACAAAGTGATGGAATGAACTAACCAGAACTATCAAAAATAATTTATATTTTATAACAATAAATAAATAAGTACCTAGATAATCATATTATTTAACTGTTAATAGTTGAAGTAAGGTGGGTAAGTAAGTATTTTGGAAGTAATCCAAAATTAAATAGGTGGTAATTAGAAGATTTCAGCCACAAAAAATTGAAAAATGAAAACTTTTTAACAAAAAATTAACCCGACGAAAAATGGAATTGAAAAGCAAAAAATAAAATAAACCTTGTTAGTCTTAATAACTAAGCTCCTAAACTAATGTAAGTAACTAGTTTTGAGTCGGCGTCAAACATACAGTCAACGATGATCATTAAATTACTTTACAAAATATCATTTCACACTTTACCTGACTCATTTGCTTGTTTGTTTGGCGCCGACTCAAAATTAGTTACTTACATTAGTTTAGGAGCTTAGTAATTAAGACTGAGGTTTATTTTATTATTTGCTCTTCAGTTCCATTTTTCATCGGTTTAATTTTTTGTTAAAATGTTTTTTTGAGTCACACAAAATCTGGTAAGAGTTTACTTGACTCCTCTTCTTCATTAACTAGATTTTATATTGCTGGTTTTATTGATATCTTATAATGTAGTACAAAGTTATTAAACATTATCTTATCTTATATTGCCTAAAAATTCACCGAGAAATAGTATATTTATTCCTTTCACATCACAATGTACCTACATACTGCTTAAAATTTTAGGAAATTCACATACAAGTTAAGAATTAAAATCAATTTCTGCAACTTGGTGGCGCATCCAACCCGTAATTAGTAACCCGTCAATATGGCGTCCAGATAGTTTTCAAGATCAAATGCGGCATGAGAATGTGTCTGTACTGACTGTTACAATTGCTGTTATTGTTGATACTGGTTATGAGTAATCCATTTCAAAACCTTCATTAATATAAAACGAACGCCACTGCCCGGACGACATGTGAAGTGAACGCTTTCAAGAAGCAGGCAACGTGCTAATTTCTCCCGAATTTCCCTCAATTTATTCCCTTTTTGTTATGGTTATTATGGAACATATGTTTTTTCGAGCCATTCCGTTAACAGAATGCATTTTTAACCATATGATTTCACAAAAGATATAATAGAGGCTTAAGTAATGTTATTGAACAACTTTTTTGTGTATCGCTGTCCGGAACCTTCGGTTTAATTCATGTGTTTCAGGCCAATTTATCCGTCTTTGAGAATGGGTAAATAAAAGTTGCCAAACAGGAGCCATCATTCATATAGTCCAAGAGCGCAGAGCTCTCGAACCAACGATATAGTATCAAACCTGAGATTTTTTCTGTACGTGTACCTATACTAGAATAGAATAGAAGTTTATTTTGCAAAAAAAATAATAATATAAGTATCAAGTAAGTAAATCGAATATATGTTCAAACTAAACAACAACAGAAAGATCTCACAGAGGTTTACACCTGTTTGTGAGGATAATGGGTATAATACATACTTGAACTAATTTTAAAAACTATTTCTATATTATATAACATATAGATTGCAAAGTAGATAGATACTCTCGTAGACTTTGATGTCATTACACGAGGTTAAGATCTTCAGAATAAGATGTTAAAATAGTACAACTATTTAAGTTAAATATATACATATTAAAATAACGTTTTACCATACTGTTCAAAATAAACAAATACAGAATTAGAGGTTAAAATAGTACAACTGTTTGAGTTAAAAATATACATATACATATTAAAATATCGTTGTACCATACTGTTCAAAATAAACAAGAACAAAAAAAGTACATTATAATATTACAGATATTACTACATGAGATAACATATACATTGGAAAACTATTCGAATTTTATTTCAGTCAAACAATTCATGTATGTTCGCTCGTGAGACATATTTTATATGATCAATCACTTTCTTTTTGAATGACCTGGTAGATTTTTCAGTTTGAATAGTGGGAGGTAGAGTATTGAAAAGTTTGGGGCCTAGATAGTTGAAACTCTTTTGCCCTATTGTCTTGGATACAATTGGGTGGAGAAATTGATTTTTTTGCCTAGTATTATAGTCATGGGTTAGTACGATCAGCTTGTTTTTATTCAGGTGTTGATGAATATTTACATATTTGTAGAACAATTGTCTAACATCAAGGATTTGCGATTCTTTGTAAAGAAGGTCGCTTGGATATCTCCATTCTTTATTTAGCATGAGTTTTAGGAATTGCTTTTGAATGATTTCGAGGTGATGAATGTACGTTTTCGCCACTCCTCCCTATCCTACGATACCATACGTAATATGACTCTCCACTAGGCTGTGATAGATAATTTTTTGTTGCTGTAGATCTAGGATATTTTTGAGTTGCCGATACTTGTACAACACAAAGTGCAATTTCCGTAAAATATAATCTATATGTAAGTCCCATTTGAGATGACTGTCTAGGATGATCCCAAGATATTTTATTTTTGACAGAATCCAGATTTATGTTATTTCCAATAGTAATTTGAGAAAAACGTGGTAAGGATGGTTTTCTGTTGGCGAAGGGAAGGAAGAGGGATTTCTTAAAATTAATGGATAGGAGTTTGCTATCAAACCAGTCTCTGATAATATTAAGATCCGACTCGGCATTTTTTCTGACTTCATCCCAATCATCACCCTTATAAAATATTGCAGTATCATCTGCGAAGCTAATTATTTTGCCCTTTGTTGGCAAGGAAAATAATCCATTGATATAAATCGAGAACAGGATCGGTCCTAAAACTGTTCCCTGTGGAACACCATACTCTATGGTCTTGTAACTACTCATTTCATCATTGATCTTTACACATTGTTTCCGTTGTTCAAGATACGTTCTGAAAAGCTTGAGGCAATCATTTCTTATTCCTATATTTTCTAAGGTAGATAGTAATATTGGGTGACTTACGGTGTCAAAGGCTTTTGCGAGGTCTAAGAACACTGTCATGCATGACTTACTTTGATCCAGGGATTCGTAGATTTCTGATGTTAGTTCAAGTATGGCGTCCTGAGTAGATTTACCTCCTTTGAAAGCAAATTGCATAGTAGAAAGTAGGTTATTTTTATTAAGATAGCTTACTAGTCTTGCTTTTAAGATTTTTTCGAATATTTTACCAAGGTTCGTGATCAATGAAATGGGCCTGCAGTTTGTTACTTCGGTTTTGTCACCGTTTTTGTAAATGGGACTAACTACAGAGTTTTTGAATTTTGATGGATATATTCCTGTTTCAATGGATTTGTTGAATATATATGTTAGGGGGTTGGATATGGGACCTGCAATTTGTTTAAGGGTTTCTGATTTCAGGGTGTCCCTGCCAGGAGCTTTTTTATTTTTTAGCTCTCCAATGATATTGATGATTTCACTTGGAGATGTTGGACTTAAAAATATTGAGTTATTGAAGATATTTTCATTCGAAACGTAGTTTGGATTTCTAGCAATTTTTGCTGCTAGGTTTTTGCCCATATTGATGTAGTTGTCATTGAACCTTCTACAATTTTTTTGGGATCAGTGGTTACCTGATTCATCTTTGATTGAGTGTATTTCGTTTGATTCACTCTTCCCAAACATATCGTTTATATTGTGCCAAAGTTTCTATGAGTCATTTTTATTACCGTTGATGCGAGTTTTGTAATAGTCAGTTTTAGTTTTATTTATAAGTTTGCTGAGCGTATTTTTATAATTTGTATATTCCTTTTTGAGATCTCCGTTGCCAGGGTTTGCATTAAGTCGCAGATACATGCTGTTTTTTTTATTGACAGACTTTATTAACGTTTTGGTTATCCAATCTTACCTTTTTTTAACGTTACCTTTAATTTTGATCATTGTTGTACACTGTTCTATATTTTCTTGTAATGTATTTAAACAAAATTCTGTGGCAGAGTCGACACTCAATGATTCATATACCCCATCCCATGAGACTTTAGATATGTTGTACATCAGCTTTTTGTAATTAATTTGGTTAATAAACTTGTTTATTTTTTTGTTTGGGATGTTTTTCTTTTCGATAACTATTTGAAGTACAGTGGTAAAGTGATCTGTGATATCAGTTTGAATGATTATTGGTATCAACAAATCGATATTGCTCTTACTTCTGATGAAGATATGATCGATACAAGAATCTGATATTATTAGTAGAAGATTACTATAGTAAGTAAGAACGTATGGGTATCAGCCACCCTGAATCAGGGGGGCATTCATAGGTAAGAAGTTGTAAAAGTACATAGAAATGTAGCTCGTCTACTTTAAAATATTAAGCCTTATTTTGCCACGTTTTTATATCCGATGAGATGTATAAGAACTTAACGAAACAACTCGAGCGAATCGAGTGGCAAAATAAACTATAATTTGCCGTTAATTAGTTGTGGAAAAATTAAGTTTATCGCTATTGATGTGAACTTAGCGAAGGAAAATTTCCCCAATTTCCCTAATTAGTTGTGAAATAATACATTTGTCGCTATTGTTGTTAAATGAAAAATGTTTTTTTTGGCTTTTAGCGAAAATCTTCTGACAGAATCCGCAAAAAACGTCCGCTAATCATTTGGCGCTAATTTGCTGCTAATTTTTTGTGAAATAATTAATTTGGTCGCTATTGTTGTTTGACAAAAAAACTGATTTTCCATTAAGTTCATATACAGATAGTGTAACAACTATTAATCAAATTCACGAAAAACAGAAAAAGTAAGCTTTTAAGTCGCCGCTTGTTTGCCATTGATAAGTACAAGAACTTTAAATTAATTACAAAAAAAAAATATATTTCGTTCATATGAAGTTACCAAAAGAACTTTCGATAAAATTCGTCGAAAACAAAAAAAAAGACCTTTTAATCTGCCGTTCATTTGCCGCTAATTTGTTATGTATAAGTTGAATTCGTCGCCATTGTTGTTGAGAAGAACCGTTTCATCACTAAGTTCATACGGATATATTTCGGAACAACTTTTGACACAATTCACGCAAATTGAAAGAAGTAGGCTAATAATTTGACGCTGGTTTGTTGTAAATGTATTATGCAAGAACTTTAAAAAATATTTTTTTCTGAATATATGCTATTTTGCAAAGTTTACATGAAGTTAGCAGACAACTTTTGATAAAATTCGCGGAAAATGCAGAAAAGGGCTTATTATTTGCCGTCAATTTCGCAATAATCATTGAATTTCATTCAAGAATGACAATATTCAAATTCCATTGTCTCAACTAGAAATGATTTCAGAATAGTACTGAGTAAAGTATGTTGCATAGTGGTTTCTCTCAAAACCTTCCGTAGAGCTCGTCCAATATTGAAACGACCGTTTGGTGATGGAGAGGGGGAAAACACGAGTGGACACGATTCGCTGTGGTAGCTTATGCTACGGCGAATCTTCACCAGTGTCTTGGCATGCAGCGTTTGAAAGGTTAGGTTTGTTTGATTAATAAATAGGTAGTGTAGTTATTTATTCAACTTTTCCTATACAAATATATCTATATCCCTCTGGCAGATTTGTCGAAAAATATTTTGTCGTTCAGAAGTTATAGGAGTGTAAGTTCTCTACGTTTCGTGTATCGCCGATACCAAATAATTTGGTACGCCTTTGGAATTTCTATTGATAGCCATAGTTAGGGCATCCTCGAGAAGAATTAGTTGTTAGGTAGGGGAAGGCCAAAGTGGTCGTTTCAATATTGGACGAGCTCTACCCGCCCTCGTGATCCACTATACCTGCCTAGCCGGGTATAGTGGGTCGATTCACCCAAAATTTCCTAAATATCTAAAAACATACCTATATAGTAATTACAATTTGTCATAGACATTTTAACTGATGGACTGGCCGTCGTGACTTTAACACACTGTTCCTGGAGTACTATATAAGAGAGAGATGTTGTGAAGGAGAGAAATAAGTCAAGGCAAAAGATACAAATTGGCTTTGGCATTACATTGGAAAACCCTATTTCTGTTTTTTTTTTCAAGGGAAATATTGACTAGGTATTTGAATGAGATGAGTTTTGAAAAAGTTCAGGAAATCACAGTGAGGAACTTTATGCGACATATTTTCATGATATCTCTCAGAAACCTAAGAATTCCATTGAGCCTCCATCTGATTGAAAATGTTTTTTATTTCTCTTCCAAAGTTTTCAGAGAGTTCAAGAGTGAAAAAAAATATTTATAATTGAATTTATATTCGATATCATGAAGTTGGAAGTGCAATTGAACTAAATTGGGACTCCAGCGATTTCAAAATTTGTTATCAATAATGCCTATATCAAAAACGTTTATGTAATCTATAAAATTTCGTGTGTGTGTAGAAAAAATGGCCCAATTATTTTTGGGAAATACTGAGGAAAATAGTACGTATTATTGGGAATGAAAGTAATATTTTTTCTATCGAGCGTGACGAAGATCTACCGACAATCCGTAGGGAAGTCTGTCTCATTTTGTGAATCAAATAAATCACATTATACTCTCATAAATATTATTAACCAACATTAGTTTGAGCAATTGCTCGGGAAAAATATCAAATTCTACCCGCGAATCAAACAAAATCCTACCACCAACCTATGATACTGATAATAAATCTATTATATAACTTCAGCTACAATATAGAGTCACAAAAATAAAACTAAGTTATATAAACAAGAGAAGTCGCGTGAAATGTTACCGGTTTGTGCATAACTGAGAAAGTAAATTAAAATTTTCTCATAAAATCATTCTTCGGAAACCTGTGAAAATGTTTTTAAAAAATCCACAAATCACTACCTGCACAACATGCTTACTCACCTA
The DNA here is from genome assembly GCA_018342105.1 of Gonioctena quinquepunctata. Taxonomy (NCBI): domain Eukaryota; kingdom Metazoa; phylum Arthropoda; class Insecta; order Coleoptera; family Chrysomelidae; genus Gonioctena; species Gonioctena quinquepunctata. Next base: position 211,935 of record JAFIRS010000806.1, on the reverse strand, counting down.
TGAAATTTCAACTCCAGTCCTTTTTTGTATGTAACTACACAATTGTAGGCTGCACACGAAGAAGGCATAGGTATATATAAACAGTTCCGAAATAATGGATAAATTTACAAAAAACTTGCAAAACATCACACGAAAATATAAACAATATACAAAACCAATGTTTTGCCTGAACTAATTCTGTCCTTTTTCACAGGTTCTGGTATCAATGGACTCTTTCACACAACCAGTCCATAATATTATATGTGTATGTTTGTTACAAATTCTCTTTTATTTTTCAATTCATTCCATGATCAAAAATGGCCATAGATTCAAACAGACGTTGGTTTCAATATTTGTTATTGTTGTTATCAAAAACCAAACACGAAGATTGTACCTTGCCCTATTAGTCATTTCAGAAAATTTATCAAAATTAATGATGATTTTTAGAAATTATTACCTTTTCAGATAATTTTTGAACATAATCGAAAATATTGCGTAAATATGAATGATACTGATTTGTTGAAAATATAAACAGGATGTTCATAAAATCAGATGTGGTATCATCTGCGACTGAAAGATAAACCTTAGTCACTATCTTCCATCGTCAGGATAACCTCTTGTGGGGTATTCATGTTGAAAAGGGAAACATTCTCAATTGAATATTGATATAAAGATTTTTCAATTGAAAATTCCACGATTAAAATGAAGTTATTTTTTTGAATGTAACAGAAAACAACTACTTCCCCGGCTAAAGCCACGCTGGACATTGAACTACATCTGATAGATATTCTGAAAAGGCCCTAACTCAAAAGAAAAAATTTGCATTTTCATTCAGATAGTTATTTGATTTTCTATTCCAGTCTCAATTAGGAACTCATAAAGATGAATGAGGCAAAGAAGAATGTTTTCCAAAAGAGAGTAGGTACTCACCAGAAATCTTTCGTAACATTGACGCAGGAGAGACATCGCATTCTCTAGGTCTTCAATACATTTTTGTCGACGAAAATCTATTTCACGCTTCCACGATCATCGGGAAGACCGGAAGAAATGGGAAACACATTTTCAAGAAGCAATCGTCAAGATGTTATCTTGACGATGGAAGATAGTGACTAAGGTTTATCTTTCAGTCGCAGATGATTCCACATCTGATTTTATGAACATCCTGTTTATATTTTCGACAAATCAATCTATCATACCCCATGACAGGTTTTAATGTCAGAAAACACTAATTTCCAAAGTGTCTCTCCAAAAGAAATGATTCTAACTTTTTCCATCTTTGCAAAGTGAGATTGCTTCTTGAAAATGTGTTTCCCATTTCTTCCGGTCTTCCTGATGATCGTGGAAGCGTGAAATAGATTTTCGTCGACAAAAATGTATTGAAGACCTAGTGAATGCGATGTCTCTCCTGCGTCAATGTTACGAATGATTTCTGGTGAGTACTTTCTTTTGGAAAACATTCTTCTTTGCCTCATTCATCTTTATGAGTTCTTAATTAGGACTGGAATAGAAAATCAAATAACTATCTGAATGAAAATGCAAATTTTCCATTTCAGATTTTTTCTTTTGAGTTAGGGCCTTTTCAGATATTTTAAGGGGTTTTCTGTTAGACATTCACAATAAAAATCTTTATTTTAATCGTGGATTTTTCAATTCACAGAAAAATCTTTCTATCAATATTTAATTGAGAATGTTTCCCTTTTCAACATGAATGTTGTTGAAAACATGATGGTCATGAAAATAATACTGTTTTTCTATAATTTTTGAAAAAGTGACAGACTTTTCTACTGTTTTGCGTTTGAAAAGTGGACGATTTTTTCGCTTCACATTTTCCCACTTTTTTTTTCGTGCGAAAAAAAAATCTATAAGTGAAAAAATCGGTCATTTTTACACGCAAAACAGTGGAAAAATCTAGCACCTTTTCAAAAATTATAGAAAAACTGTATTATTTTCATAACGACGATGTTCCGCCATTATTTTTTCAACAACAGTATTATTCATATATACGTAACATTTTCGATTATATTCAGAAATATTCTGAAAAGGTGATAATTCCTCAAATTATTAATTTCGATACATTTTCTGAAATGACTAATTCTAAAGTGGATCAATCTTTGTGTTTAATTGTGTTTAATCTATGGCCATTATTGATCATGGAAAGAATTTAAAAATAAAAGAGAATTTATTAGTAACAAATTGTAATTAGCCGGCTAGGCTCACGAGGGCGGGCACAGAGGGTTCTACTGTTCTAATATCATTTCTAGTTGAGACAATGGAACTGCAATATTATAGTTTTCCCAATATCAATTGTAGAAGCATGAAAAAGTCTTGCGGCGAAATCGTGTGAGCAGCAGTGGCGGAGATAACTAATTTTATTTAGATATTTTAAAAATACTTCATAAATAATGAAAAATTAAAAAAAATTAAAGACAAGCTTTTATTTATACAAATACATTAAGAACGAAAAATAATTTCTTTCATTCTTTGATGTAGGTTATTATTATATCCTAAAACGTATTTCGATCGGCACACACTAAGACCATAGACGCTACTGGTTTTTCATCTTTTAGAGCTATTAAAACACAAATATAACGCGTGATTTATGACCTCCCATCGTAGAGACACACCTGCCACCATTATGTCCGACTTGATTGGTCCAGACGAATCGGTTGTACAACTGACAGCCCTCACTCGAGTCCACGTTGACTATCGGCTCTTTTGATCTACCGACGGAAAATGTTTACGAGTAGTACAGATTATTTTTCGTTCCGTTTCTTCGCACATACGCTCGTGTTAGCGAAGTGAGTTTTCATTTGCTCCCTATAGAAACAGCTTCTGCAATTGATATTGGATGGACTATAACATACTCAAATTAAATTGTGGATTATTGCGAAATTTACGGCAAATTATGAGCCCATCCGCTAAGTCTTTGCATAATACATTAATAACAAACTAGCGGAAAATTATTAGCATATTTCTTCCGTTTTCCATGAATTCTGTCAAAAGTTGTTCCAATATATCCGGATGAACAACTGCAGCGTAGTAGCAATTCGCAGCTGCAGGCGTCATATGAATGACGATAGATATGCCGTCCAACGGAGGGGACGTTTAGATGGCGGTCCCGAGTTCATTGATGTTGAGATCGTTAAAGAGCCCTACATCTGAAAAAACAGGGGATTCGGCAAAATTTTCGGTAGGCGGCGGCGGCGTCAGTGTTAAGCCCTGGTCGCAAAAATAGGCCGACGTTAAATAAAGCAATAAAATAAAAGCGGCGACTTATAAGCTTGCTTTTTCGTTTCTCGTGAAATCGATTAAAAATTGTTGCACTATCTGTATATGAACAGTTTTTTTTATCAAAAAACAATAGCGACAAAACTAATTATTTCACAACTAATTAGCGGCAGATTAGTGGCCAATGATTAGCCCTCATAGTTTGTTTTTTCAAATTCTGTCAAAAATTGTTTTGCTACGTTCATATGAAAACAGTTTTCACGTTGAACAACAAAAGCAAAAAATTAATCATTGCACAACTAATTAGCGGAAAGTTGGCAGCAATTTATTAACCCTGATAGTTTCCTTTCCGCGGATTTTATCAAAAGTTAAAGCGGAACCTCGATTTTTTTGTTGAACAACAATGGCGACAAATTTAATTTTCCCACAACTAATTAGCGGCAAATTATCACATTATCCATTTGCAATTAAAACAATGTTCCGTTCATCGCAGACTTCTGCAAAATTTTATATTTTGTTTTCATTAATGCACTTACATACCATTGAAGAAAAGGGAAACATTCTCAATTGAATAGAAAGATTTTTCTGTGAACTGAAAAATCCACGATAAAAATGAAGTTATTTTTTGGGAATGTCTAACAGAAAACATCTACTTCCCTGGCTAAGGCCACGCTGGACATTGAACTACATCTGATAGATATTCTGAGAAGACCATAACTCAAAAGAAAAAATCTGAAATTGAAAATTTTCATTTTTATTCAGATAGTTATTTGATTATCTATTCCAGTCTTGATTAAGAACTCAAACACATTTTCAAGAAGCAATCTCACTTTGCCAAGATGGAAAAAGTTAGAATCTTTTCTTTTGGAGTTCACTCTGAAATTAGTGTTTTTTGACATTATAACCTGTCATGGGGTATGATAGATTGATTTGTTGAAAATGTGAACAGGATGTTCATAAAATCAGATATGGAATCATCTGCGACTGAAAGATAAACTTTAGTCACTATCTTCCGACGTCAAGATAACCTCTTGTGGGGTATTCATGTTGAAAAGGAAAACATTCTCAATTGAATATTGAATAGAAAGATTTTTCTGTGAATTGAAAAATCCACGATAAAAATGAAGTTATTTTTTGTGAATGTCTAACAGAAAACTACAACTTCCCCGGCTAAAGCCACGCTGGACATTGAACTGCATTTGATGGATATTCTGAAAACAGCCTAACTCAAAAGAAAAAATCTGAAATTGAAAATTTGCATTTTCATTCAGATAGTTATTTGATTTTCAGTTCCAGACTTGATTGAGAACTCATAAAGATGAATGAGGCAAAGAAGAATGTTTTCCAAAAGAGAGTACTCACCAGAAATAATTCGTAACATTGACGCAAGAGAGGCATCGCATTCACTAGGTCTTCAATATATTTTTAGCCGGGGAAGTTGTTGTTTTCTGTTAGACATTCACAAAAAATAACTTTATTTTTATCGTGGATTTTTCAATTCACAGAAAAATATTTCTATTCGAAATTCAATTGAGAATGTTTCCCTTTTCAACATGAATACCCCACAAGAGGTTATCTTGACGATGGAAGATAGTGACTAAAGTTTATCTTCCAGTCGCAGATGATTCCACATCTGATTTTATGAACATCCTGTTCATATTTCCAACAAATCATACCATTGAAGTTTGAAAACTTTTGGAATTAATGTGAATTGATTGTCTATTTCTACTGGTTTACAACGATGTCGAAGAATTGAGAATAGATAATAGAAAAATTCGGATCTAAAAAAAATAGAATTTAAAATTTGATCCCATATTTATTTATTTTTGTTATTTTATCTGTTTCGTTTTTATGTATTTTTTATTAGACATTCTCTTATTTTCGAGTAATTGTTTTCGTTTGGAAAAAAAATTTGTTCAGTTATAATTTTTACAAGCTTTTATATAACTTGCTTCGTTCCTATGTCATTCTTTCCGGTTCAAAATTTGTAATATCCATTTTTGGAGCACTTGCCGACATCGGATTTAGCTGAAATTTGGCAGGTGTTCATAATTCCGGTAAAAATGCATTATAAAATTTTTGTTACAAAAAAAATGGTGGCTCCAAGATGACGGACGAGTTTTGTGATTATGGTAAGAATCGATTCAAAATTGGGGGTTTTGGGGAATTTAAATTTAAATTCAAGATGGCGGCTGCAAAATGCGGAGGAGTTTGTGATTATGGTCCGATTTTATTCAAAAATTGTATGTGGGGGTTTTCGAAGACGGTGATTATGAATTTTTTGTCAAAATTTATGAAATTGAAATGGCAGCTCATGGAATTTTTGTTATAGAAAAGAACAAAATGGCGCTCCAAGATGGCGGACGAGATTTAGTTTTATGGTCCGATTCGATTCAAAATTGATATTTGGGGGTTTTCAGAGTCGGGGATTATGAATTTTGCTTAAAAATTCATGAAATTAAAATGGCGGCTTCGAGATGGCCGATGATCTCTGTGCCATAACGATTCTATTCAAAATTGGTATGTGGGGGTTTTCGGGGTTGCAGATTATGAATTTTTTATCAAAAATCACAAATTCAAGATGGCGGAAGAGTTTTGTAATCATGGCCCGATTCGATTCAAAATTGGTATGTCGGGTTTTTGGGGTCGGAGATTATGAATTTAGTCAAAGATTATTTATTTTTATTTAAAATTCATTAATTGAAGAAGGCAATTCCAAGAGTTAATCTTCAGATGGTCTCCTCATTGAAGGACTAGATAGCTCAGAAAAAGGCCTTGTAATAGCGATGCTTCAACAAAAATTAATAGATTAAGGCACTTGAGTACTAAAAAGCACAAAATAAAATAATTATTATAAATAATCTTTTTAAATACTAGCTTTCATTGAAATGCACTAAAAAGTAAAACATAATTTATTTGGATGTGTAACGTAGGTTATTCCGTGAGTTATAGATTCAAAAGGTTGTCGCTTTTGTATTCGAACTGAAAACTTTGCGCGAAAAGCTTTTGAATCTATAACTCACGGAATAACCTACGTCACACTTCCAAAGCAATTATTTTTCACTTTTTAATGCAATTGAATAGAAGCTTGTCTTTGAAAATGATTTTTATTAATTATTTTATGGCATTAAATATAAATGCGATAGTGTGACTGAAGTTTTACTTTTTAGAACGTATATGACACCTTCATACCGATTACCCCCCCATGGAATTACCCCCAGGCGCCTGTAGTAAGTAGACATCTTAGAATTACAATGATGATTTCATTCGTATCCTCAACAGAATATAATTTGTCACCCATTGTCGATTTATTTTCGCGGAAAATTTGATGGTTGTTTTCTGCGACAAAAATTCGAGTTCCACTGGGGAGCCTGTTACTGTTATTATCTTATAGCTGGCTGATCTCGAAAAATGTTTGTCCGAAAACGGCCGGCAATGATCACCGTTAATTATTTCACGACTCATCGCATGAAGATAAAAATGTGTATCTTGGTTGGCAGTGGCAGGTGCTGATTCGCACGTGGCACGGCCTACTGCTAATAATTTATTAGCATACCGATTAATGGACCAGCTGTCGCAGCTTCTGAAGACCGGTCACGTGGTCGGTTCGCCAGTCGATGGCGGTTACGTACAGAGGCCGCCTGCTGATTACTGATTAGCTGCAATGTTAATATCTCAATTTGAATCGGTTATCGGATGAAAATCAATCGCAAAGGTCTGTAAATAGTCCGTGTTTTTACGGCAGGACGGTTCGCGTTCTGCTCTTATATTTATTTCTTAAAAATGTAGACATGATAGAGAAAATTGACGACTTATTACTGTTTCCAGCTGATAACCCATTCCATGTATTGTGTTTTAGTGAAACTTGGTTGACAGGGGAACAAATTGAATCCACTGGTATAGGTATAGTCCATCCAATAATATAAATAATAAATAAATATGTTTATTCACCCAGAATGATTTACAAAATATACCTACAATATGAGCCAATCACTACATGAATAAACAAAGATAAAGTTGTGGTAATCACAGCTTGTGCATGATAGGAAAATTAATTCTAATATGGTTTTACAAATAATAAAATGATGAACAACACAACATTTTTAAAAACAACATATGAGTATATAATATTACGATATAAAAATAAAAAATATGTTTTTTTTTACGAATTTTTGCGAATATAACAGATTACGGTAACAAAGACATGGTAACAGATTATGGTAAAGGTAGCATGGTTAGTGAAACTTGCAAACAAACATGTAGAGTAAACCCAATAGAACCTATGGTCGTGCGTGGGTTCTCTCCACATCATTATCTGCAATTACCTATATGTAGGTGTGGAATACATTGTTATACATTTTCTGTTTAAATAGTAATATAGGAAGATAGTGATACAAATAATATAATTGTTGTGCTAGTAATACTAGTAGTAGATGCGGTAACTATACTCTGGCTAACTTTCTCAGCAGAAAAAAATACGAACACGGCGGCGCACAGTGTGTAATTTCAACCATCTAGCGGGAATTAATTGATTTTTACAACCTTCTTATATTTCCAAAATAACATATACTCTGATTAATATAATGTCTACTATATAAAAAAATTTAAAAACAAATTGAAGACAAGATTTGATTTATACAAATGCACTGAAGAGGAAAAAATTATTTCTTTCATTGTTTGGTCTAGGTTATTCTGTGAGTAACAGATTCGAAATCTTGCAGCGCAAGATTACCTATTTGTATCCGCGGCAAGCTTTTGAATCTGTTACTCACAGAATAACCTAGATCGAACAATGAAAGAAATTAATTTTCCTTTTTAGTGCATTTGTATAAATAGAAGCTTGTCTTTAAAGTTTTTATTTTTAACTGTTTAGTTCTGTTTTTATTAACAACTAATGGAAGCTTATTTTTATTTGATTTTTTCGTTCATTTGTTTTTTATTTTTTAGTGTTTATGATGTTAAATAACTGGTTTAGTAATTTCTATCTAATTTATTTTGACAAAAAAATTATAATCTCCGACCCCAAAAACCCCTAGATAACAATTTAGAATAGAATCGGATCATAATCACAAAAATTGTCCGCCATATGGGAGCCGCCATTTTGTTTTTCATTCAACAAAAATTTCATAATGCATTGTCACCGCAATTATGTACACCTGCCAAATTTCAAATCAATCGGACGATTAGAAGGGGGTCACATTTAACTTGCAAGATTTGATTACAGACAGACACACAGGCAGACACCGGGACAGCTGAAACTGAAAATGAGAGCTTTTAAAAAAAACCTTCGACCCCAAAAACCCCACTACCAATTTTGAATAGATTCGGACTATAATCACAAAACTCGTCCACCATTTTGGAGCCGCCATGTTGAATTTTTGAATTTTGACAAAAAATTATAATCTCCGACCCTACAACCCCATGATACCAATTTTGAATAGAATCGGACTATAATAAAAAAACTCGTCCGCCATTTTGGAGCCACTAAATTGAATTTTTGAATTTTGACACAAAAATCATAATCTTCGACCACGAAAACCCCTGGATACCAATTTTGAATATAATCGGAACATAAACATAAAAATTGTCCGCCATATTGCAGCCGCCATTTTGTTTTTTCCCCAATTAAAAGTTTCATAATGCATAGTAACCGGAATTATGTACACCTGCCAAATTTCAAATCAATCGGACAATTAGAAGTGGGTCAAATTCAACTTGGTTTGATTACCGACAGACACAGACACCATGATAGGTGAAACTAAAAAAAACTTGTAAAAACACATGGGTTATGTCTGTGCCTATGAAAATGAAAATAAACATATTCAGTTTGTCATACGATTCGTTCAACTTCAGTATGCTGGGCCTGTCAAAATAAAAATATTTAGTTTGTCATACGATTCGTTCAAGTTCAGTAGTCCAGTGTCGTTCCATGTTCTTGCGCTTCCTTTTTGAGTTTTGGGGGATTTTGAAGCTGTGCTCTAAGGTAAGAATACATATTTGTATTCCTATTTTTGAGAACTCAGTTATGGAGACAATTCAACTCACGTATAAAAAATCGCATATGCCACAGTCCAATTGTCAGTTTGACAGCGGCAAAAGTTAGCTGCAACTTTTACAGCGACAAATGCACAAGTGGTTTTTTCACTTATCCATTTGTTCATCAATTATCGCGGTGTTGGTTGCCAAAATAAATAAAGTTTGCTTTGATATGTTTCTAAATTTCTTATTCATTAAATTGTCCTGCCGAATCACACTCGATGTTTGTATTGATATCGGTTGAATTTGTGTTGTTCAAATTCTAAACTGTTTCCTTTAGCAATTTGACTCGTCTAATTGCTAGGCAACAGTTTCTCATTAAACAACCCAAATTTACCTGATAAAATACAAACCTCTCGTGCAATTATAAGTGAAAAATGCATTTACTGATAGGCATGTTTTCTATACCGAAAATAGCTATATAATTTCAGTTAGAGTTTTAGTAAATTATACCTTTGTTTACCAAATTATAGTTTTCCCAATATCAATTGCAGAAGCATAAAAAAGTTTTGCAGCGAAATCCTGTGAGCAGCAGTGGCCGAGAAAACTAATTTTATTTAGATATTTTAATATCCTAAAACGTATTTCGATCGGCACACACCAAGACCATAGACGCTACTGGTTTTTAATCTTTCAGAGCTATTAAAACACAAATATAACGCGTGATTTATGACCTCCCATCGTATGGACACAGCTGCAAGCATTGATGTCCGACTTGATTGGCCCAGACGAATCGGTTGTAGAACAGACAGCAGTCACTCAAGTCCACGTTGACCAGCGGGCTCTTTGTGCCGACGGAGACTGTATACAAGTAGTACAGATTATTTTTCGTTCCGTTTCTTCGCATATACGCTCGTGTTAGCGAAGTGAGTTTTTGTTTGCTCCCTATAGAAACAGCTTCTGCAATTGATATTGGATTGACTATACCAATAGGTTCTTATTGAAAGCTGGTTCATGGAGTATTCAATACGAGAAAAAATTCTTGCTAATATTTGTTAATTTTTAATATTTTTTAATTTTTTTAGCAGTTTTCAACATATGGATTACTAAGTGTTACGAGATGATATATTTACTCAATTAAAATCTACTGTGTATCTGTCAAAAAATTAAACAAAGATGGTTGAAAGCTGGAAGATTCAAAAATCAATTCTTGGCTTCTAATTCAGCATGGCTAGAAACCATATCAACTTAACTGTTGCAGTGATTAATTCTTTGTTCAATACTTCAATTTCTAAGCCAGGTAGGCCTAAAACAGTATTTTTCGTGCAATCGCACGCAAAGTGAGTATTTCGCGATCTTAACACAGTCCGCGAAATTCAATTTCGCGGCCGTTACCCATAGCAACGGCCACCAAACCAAACGTACTTCCAAATTTGACATTTCTAAAATGTCAATGACAATGATTATTTTACATTTTGTTTGTCAAACCCATCTTTAAACTCGTAACATTTTTCGTACTGCCGTTCAGAATTTTCAGGTGTTAAAACGGAAGGCGCCAAGTTTACAATTGGCTCTGGAGGAGTGCAAGAAACTGAAATATCACTATCAATATCTGACATATTTGCGTTTTGTCAAGAACTGCCAAAAGATATTCAACCATTCATTTCCATAGCGACGCTGTGACTTTGTTAATTAAAAGACTGCTGTCGATTTTGAAGCAATTATATATTTATTTGCAATTATCTAGTTTAATAATTTTGACGATAGCACGAAAAATAGTGTGTATGCCATGACCCCGAAACTTTTCAGCGACCTCAAGATTATCGTGCCTCGGCCGCAATCGGCCTAGGCGATAACTCTTCTTTCGGTCGCTAAAAAGGTATTTCGCGACTTGGCATGCACATAACTATTTCGTGCAATCGCACGCGAAGTGAGTATTTCGCGTTCTCAACACAGTCCGCGAAATTCAATTTCGCGGCCGTTACCCATAGCAACAGCCGCCAAACCAAACGTCACTTTTGGCACTTCTGACATTTCTAAAATACGACAATGACAAGGATTAATTTTAATTGAATACGTCATTAATTTTTAAATCAACAACAAATACATACTTACTTATATTCTTTTTCGTGTATTGAAACGGAAAGCGCCGAGTTTACAATACTTTTTAGCTCTGGAGGAGTGCAAGAAACTAAAATAGCACTAACTGTCAAAATATTCCCTATACATATAATCAAACATATCATTTCCATAGCAACGCTGTGACTTTGTTAATTATATTGAATTGCTGTTGATTTTAAAGCAATACTATATTTATTTTCAATTAACTAGTTTAATAATTTTGACGATTGCACGAAATAGTATATTAAAGTATAAGTGGATAAAAAGGGCTTTAAAACACGCGCGATTTTTCGAGCACGACGGCGCAGCCGGAGTGCTCGAAATAGAGCAAGTGTTTTTAAGACCAGTTATCCACGAATACTTTACGTTATTTTTTTTTATTGGTGCACTTTGAAATCATATATACTGGTATTATTACTACAAAAAATAGAAATAAGAAATAATAATGCAAGAAGGTTGAATTCGTGATGTGACATCAGTATACCTTTCGTTGTCATGGAAATGAGAAAAACATTCATTTGCAATTTGTTACCGAAGATCAATATTTGTTGTCACCAGAGCTCAAAAATGAATTATTCTAATATCGATTTTTTGAATAGTGAGGCAGAATCGCGGTTAATACCGCGAAAATCCAGTGATATATATAAAGAAGAATATAAAAAGTTCATCAAATGGATGGAGGAGCACATATAAATGAACGAATTGTGAGTAATATTTTATTTGACGTTACAAGGTACTCCTGTCAGATCAATAATAAGAAATTTGTCATTTAGACTTCACGTATCTCGATTTGTTGATGTTGTCATGGTTACCTTTAAAAAACGCGCGTTTTTTAAAGTTCGATTTAAACACGCTGAGGCGTGCTTTAAATGGGTAAAAAGGGGCACCAATAAAAAAAAATTGTGTGTATGCCATAGCAGCGAAACTTTTTAGCGACCTCAAGATTATCCTGCCTCGGCCGCAAGCGGCCGCGGCAATAACTTTTCCTTCGGTACGCTAAAAAGGTATTTGGCACGCAAATAACTATTTCGTGCAATCGCACGCGAAGTGAGTATTTCGCGTTCTCAACACAGTCCGCGAAATTTAATTTCGTGGCTGTTACCCATCGCAACGGCCGACAAACGACAATTTGTTCATGAAGAATAAAAAAAGGGTTGGATGTTCTTGTCGTGTCTCCAATAGTTTATAAGTTATATTAATTACAGAGATTGAGTTGAAAAGAACACAATATTATAAATTCTAAAATAAGAAAGAAAAAAAAAATCTCCAAAAAACGACACATGGACGTTGTTTTATTTTTTACAATTAAAAATAAATATAACGTCCAAATTTCTTTCTTTATAACAAATTGTTTATTGAATAAACAAATACAAAAATATTTTTTTTTAAATACAAAAAACAATAGAAGTAATAATTAAAAAAAATGGTTCCTTAATATTAATATTTACTTGCAAAAAAAATTGTTAATTAACAAGTACGATTTTAAGCAATATTTTTTTTAAATTTGGATTATCTTATGAACAATGCATTTGTTTATAACAATTATTTAAGCAATAGCTTCCAACAATGAATAAACAAAACAATTGGCATATTTTGAAAAAAATATTCAATGCTTTATTTATGTTTTTTATTTTTCAATGTCTTTTACAAAAAATTTAAGAATCACAATTTTATTATTTTCACAACAGGGATCGTTTTCTAGGCCTTTGAGGAATAGCTCCAAGAAAAAAAACAATAACAATTATCAGGGTTTTTTATGTTAATGTTCAACTTATTAGGAATTGTTAATTAATAAAAGCATAACTAATAGAAACATTGCGGTACATTTTTTTTTGCCGACGGATTATTGTTTATCCGGGTGACGCGCGCGTTTTCACCCGTTTTCACCTGTATTTTCACCGCTCAATCAAAATTTTAAATATTGGTGGTACAGGACTATTGTTAAAAAAGATTCCTGCTCTCCTTGGATAATTTTTCCGATTTTGGATATATGCAATAGTTTTTGAGATATTTGCGAGAAACCAAACCCTTCTTTTTTTCATGAAATTGTTTATAACTTTTGCAATTTTTGCAAACGGGAATTTTTTTTAAACTTTTTTCTAAATGCCAATTCGAATCGAATGACAGTGGCAAGGATTATTTTTTATTGAATACTGCAATAATTTTTAAATTAACAACAAATATATACTCATATTATTTAGGATAAATATTAACATTAATTGTACAGTTTGTATTATTACTTATATTCACTCCAGAAGTTGAAGCAACTACATCCAGTGTTTCTGAATAATGACTATTGACATTCGACATCAAATTATTTTCTTTGGGACGTAACTTGTTGCAATTACCTAAATTCAAACTGGATACTATTGCGCCAGAAATTGAGATGGAAATTTGTTTCTTATTTTCGGTAGAGTCTTCTACATATCCTTCCGCTCCTGTCGTGGACTTCCATCCACCGTGACGTTTATGAATTGACATATCAGCCCCGGTATTGGCAAGCAGCGTAGCAGAACTTCTCCGAAAACAGTGACCCGTGTATGTTTCAGGGTTTGGTAATCTGAGATACTTAGCAATCATACTGGGCACTTTCCCAATCGTATGCACTCCAACAACTTCTGCAGTTCACTTTCCGTTTAGGTATCTCAAGAATATACGACGATATGTTTTGGTCGAAGAGCTGCATATTTACGATACATTTTTATGAAATCAATATTAGTAACAGTGAAAACGCGCTTCTTATCCATCTTGGTATCAGGAACGGTTACAATTAATATAGCACACTCTTCCTGAATATCTTCAATGGCCATTTTTACCAATTCATCTCGTCGCAAGGCACCTGATGTTCCCATAATCAAAATTACCTACAACAATCAGTACAATTAAGAGACATTTTTTAACATTTACGTTCATGAATAAGTATTTTTCATCACTAGCTCCTTTTGAGAATGAATCAATTTGTTCGCTCGTAAAAACTTTTGATTTCTTTGCTCGATAACCTACTGCTTTTCTTTTCAGAAATGGTACCAATTTTGAGAACTTTCTGACGTCGATACTTTCCCGTATGTTCAGCATACACTTCAATATAGAATAAATGCTCCATAAAGTTGAACTTTTTACAACTTTGGATTTCTTCATCAAAGAAGCCAATAAAATGTTTTCAAAGATCGTTTTAAGGTAGTTGTCGTGAAATCCACTTCCAATCAGATTGCGTTTATATTTATACCACTTTTAGTTAACATTATTACCTGTATCATTTTAAATTTTTGGTATCATTTACCACACCGAAAGCGAGATATAAGGCTACAAAGTTGCAACGTTTAACACGTAATCCCTATAGTTAGTTACCGCGGAGACCACATTTTGAGGCATAACTAAAAACCCTCCATTCAGATCTTTTTGAAAAACTGGTATATTATTAAAAGGCAAGTAAAAAATTGTATAGAAAAAATTAAACACGCGTAGCCATGCAGTTATTTAGTTATTGAGATAAGAAGTTTCTAAATTATTTGTTCAACACATAAACGTACGTATAACAAAATTCGAATATTTTTAAATATAAACAAAAATGATTCAGATTTCTAACAGGCTAACAGCGTATGAATCTTCAAAGAATATAAACAATAATGAATGTAATATTATTTATTTTTAACTTATACTAAATAATCACTTGACTGACTGAACATTTATTTTTAAATCATTATTGATTTTAGTTAATGCTTTTCTATTTTTAGTAACTCTAGGTTTTCCATTCTCCAATTTTTCAGTTAATAGCTTATCTTCTCCTTCATCGTGATACATTTGTTTCAGAAAATAGTATGTTATATTTTGTTTTGCAATTTTTTTCAATAAATCCCTTGATATTACAATCAATTTTTAAGGCACTTTAAGGTAAATTACAAGATATTCTCATGTTCTCAAGTTACCAATGAAACGAACTAATTTTTGCAAAATTTGTACATCATACAACGCTTCGTGGAAATTATCTGATGATTGAATGTTTGTCTAACAACATTCCTGGCCCTTTTCGATTTGGGAACGTTTTTCTAAAAATAATTAAGCTATCCACAAATCTTGCTATCATGGTAAAATCTTCTATTAAATTATTATTGATGATTGCTCTTAGTAACCTAGGCACATCGAATCTCGCATTATGTGCAACGAGTAAATTTGGAGTTGTAGATAAATTTAAAAATACTTTAAATGCTACCATACAGTCTACTAAATTTAGTGAATCGACTTGTACATTCAAATATAATTGTCCTCAATCCCATAATTTTTGTCGCCACAGGATTGATCTGCTCCGTAGGGCTAATATATATATATATATATATATATATATATATATATATATATATATATATATATATATATATATATATATATATATATATATATATAATATAAATAAAACCGTTTATTTCAGTAACATGTGAATAAAGTAGTACAAGTAAGTAAAAAAAAGGTAGGAAGTAAACGTAATAGGTCACGAAAGCATCGCTTGTGTGTGACAGACATAGCTATAATAAACAAATTGAAAATACAATAATTAAAAAAAAAAAAAAAAGTTGTATTATTGAAATAAATTTTTATAATTAACATTTAGGTAAATAACATTTAGATAAAATAACATTTAGATAACTAAAACAACAAAAAAATATACAATTTTAATTTTTTAATAATTTAAAATACTAATGAATAAGAGTAATTATGGTAATAACTTTATATATATATATATATATATATATATATATATGTGCATATATCAGATGCATGCATAAAGCGAGCGTAAGTGCACTTATGTATGAAACAGAGTATGCACGGGGTATAGAGATTTTTTCAGTTGTTTTTTGAACGCATTTATGTTTTTGATGTTTTTCATGATATCCGGTAGATTGTTGTATAGTTTCAGACTCAGATATCTGTAACTTTTTTGCCCAATACTTTTATTCATAAATGGTGTTTTGAATTTGTGCTCTCTGCTTCTTGTATGATGTTTATGATCTATTCTATGTAATATGTGATTATTTTTGTGTCACCTTATGTTGCTATAGTGAAAGAACAGTTATATTGGGTCTAATATTTCTGTTTGTTGATAAAGATCATCCGACGGATGGGTTCTCTTTTTGTTGTATATGATTTTTAAAAAGCGCTTTTGAGTTATTAATATTTTGGGCATAATTGTTTTACCTGTCGACCCCCATAAGATATATGTGACTGAATAAGGGCAAAATATAGTGTTCTCAGAGATTTTTCGTCAAGTAGATTTCTCAGTGTTATAAATCGATATATCAAATATTGGAGTTTTTTGACTACGTGGTTAATATGTATATTCCATTTCAAATTTGAGTCTATAAAAATTCCCAAGTACTTTATATGAGAGACCGGTTTTATTTCAAAAAGCTTAGCAATATTCAAATTTTCCGATGGGGGGGAGTTTCTACTATTTGTGTTCATTGGTAAGTAATGGGTTGTTTCGAAATTAATGGTTAGAAGTTTATGTGCGAACCATTCTTTAATACCCAAAAGATCTTGTTCCACTTTTGCTTTTAGGTCGGCCCATGATGTGTGCTCATAGAGGATGGCAGTATAATGGGCATACGTGAAATTTTTTCCCGTGGTTGGTATTAGGAACAAATCATTCAGAAATATGTTGAATAATATTGGTCCCAGAATAGTGCCCTGCGCTACACCGTATTCTATTTTTTTAAAGTCGCTTTTTAAAGTGTTTAATTTTAACGCATTGATGTCTATCTTCCAAATAGCTACTGATCATTTTCAATGCGGTTCTTCTTATGCCGATATTTTCGAGTGATTTTAGTAGGAGTGGGTGACTAACGGTGTCAAAAGCTTTAGAGAGATCTATGAAGACACAACGAGCAGCTTTATTCTTATCCAGTGCATTGTACATTTCTGTTGTCAAATCCAGAATTGCATGTTGAAAAGGGAAACATTCTCAATTGAATATTGATAGAAATATTTTTCTGTTAATTGAAAAATCCACAAAAAATAACTTCATTTTAATCGTGGATTTTTCAATTCACAGAAAAATATTTCTATCAATATTCAATTGAGAATGTTTCCCTTTTCAACATGAATACCCCACAAGAGGTTATCTTGACGATGGAAGATAGTGACTAAAGTTTATCTTTCAGTCGCAGATGATTCCACATCTGATTTTATGACCATCCTGTTTATATTTTCAACAAATCAGAATTGCATCTTGTGTTCTCGGAATCCATATTGTCTATCTGAGAGGATGTTATATTTTTTCATATAGGTAGATAATCGAGATTTTATTACGTTTTCAACGAGCTTTGATAATGTTGTTATCAGTTATATAGGTCTGTAATTGACTATTTCATCTCTATCTCCACTTTTGAATATTGAAAGAATCATTGATGTTTTAAATTTTGATGGATAAATTCCTTCAGCCAGAAACCTGTTTATTAGTCCTGTTTATAAGTTAAGGGTTCTAAAATATTTGGTGAGACATGCTTCATGAGTTCAGCTTTGATTCCGTCTATTCTCACTGCTTTTTTGTTCTTAAGAGATTGTATGAGCATCGCTAGTTCTGTCGGATTTGAAGGAAATAGAAACATGGACCCCGGATAATTTTTGTTTTGTTGACTCCGTTGATTTGTCGTTTTCTGCCAAGTGTTGTTTATCCTTGCACTTCTCCACCGTACTGATGAGGGCCGAGAGCCCGAAACACGTGTCTACGGATAGCACTTTTCTATGAGGGCTATGTCCATTAAATTCCTTCCATTTTATATATATATATATATATATATATATATATATATATATATATTATTTATTAAAATCTCTATTTTCCAAATTTTCAAAAAAAAAAATATGCAATAATTTATTGATATTGATTCGATGTTTTTTAATAATGATGATGCTCTTGATTCGTTAATTCCAACGTTTGTTTAATATGTTTCACCTTCTGTGTTTTCCTTACACACTTCAGACAATTTATTTTTCCTTTTTTCAAGTTTTGCTTTAGCAAACCTACCATTTGTTGCGCGAAATA
Source organism: Gonioctena quinquepunctata (assembly GCA_018342105.1). Taxonomy (NCBI): domain Eukaryota; kingdom Metazoa; phylum Arthropoda; class Insecta; order Coleoptera; family Chrysomelidae; genus Gonioctena; species Gonioctena quinquepunctata. Next base: position 193,592 of record JAFIRS010000806.1, on the reverse strand, counting down.
GATCCATTGCTTTGACTGCTTTTGCTTAAGAGTATCTTGAACAACTAACTGTGAGCGATCGTTGGATTGCGACGTTGCCAATAGTCCAGTCATGGCTTATTTGCTGTATCACGCATGCTAGTTGCGTTTCTGAGTGTACTGTTCACTTAAAAAAGATCCCTCTTATTCAGCATTTGCACATGTATCGCGTTGCGCTTCAATCGAGCCTAATTTTTGACATTGTTTGTAGCACGACAACTACCTTAACACCAATCTTTAAACTTGCTGTAACATTTGTCGTACTGCCGTTTAGATTTTTCAGGTATTAAAAATACTTTTAAGCTCTGGAGGAGTGCAAGATACTAAAATATCACTATCAGTATCAGACATATTTGCGTTTTGTCACGAACTGTCAAAATATTTTGTGACTTTGTCCATTGAATTGAACTGCTATTGATTTTGAAGCAATCATATATTTATTTGCTATTATCCAGTTTGATAATTCTGACGATTGCACGAAAAATAGTGTGTATGCCATAGCCGCGAAACTTTTTAGCGACCTCAAGATTATCCTATTATTAATAATAAAGAGTGTCGAGATTATAATGTCCTGGAGATATTTCAGTGGCCTCTTATGAAGCAACTGAACACATGGGCAATTTCACAGATTTAAATTTTTCTCCGAATAAAATAGAAATAGCTTGCGAATCTTAACAAAATATTATTTAAAGTATTACTGTTGGCTTTACTAATGAGTTTCTTTGTCAGAAATGTATTTTTCCAAAGTGATTTTTTTTATGCAAAAAATTTATTTTTATTCTTCCGATATTTTTTCAAATAAGTGTGTTTTGAGATATACTTTCTAAATTTTTTTTAATTTTCCGCCAAACTCGAATAGACGAACGGCACTGTAAAACGTCTTTCGGGGTTTCCTTTGATGCAGAAGCGATTGCACGTATCGATATTTGTCAAAATTTATTAATGAAATAATTTCCCATATGATGCGTACTTTCTGTCGGTCACTGTATAACTATTTTCATCGTGAAATGAGTCGGAAATGAGATATTGTCATAAAAGTGTTTGTGGTCGCCATTTTTACAATATGGTGGCGCAACCGTCAAAAATACGAGGTGAAAAAATGAAAATTCGGAAAGAGCACGTCAACATCTATGGAAAATACCAATTTTCAAAACTCCCGGAAAACTTTCCAGGTAAAACTACCAAATGACTGTGGTATTGACCATGCCGCCGAATTTTTGTTGGCAGCTTTGCTGGCAACATATATCTTCCATAGGACACCATCATCGATAAAACACAAATTATCTACTAAGTTTTCTTTATGATCGAATATTACATATAATGTTGAAACCAAAGTAATATAAAACACTAATAAAGAAACCAAAAATAGTTTCAATATAGTAATTTAGGTAACAAGATCCGAAAGGGATGTTTTACGGGATAAGTAGGAACTTTCCAGGACGAGCTGCAGGCGAGTCCTGGAATATTGCGAGTCCCGTAAAATCACTTTTGGATCGTGTTACGTACAATATTTTTTTTGTAGCTGTTTTGTATGTTAAAAAGGATGTCGATGGATAATAACGTATGAACTTTACATAGACAATTACATATAACAATCACTCTTATGATTACATTACTATTGAATATTAATTACACAATTACTTATATTAATATTATTAGGGATATTAACAGAAGTGGTGGTGTTGGAATTAGAAGCATCAGTAATTGTACTAGTTTTTGAGATATTAATTTCGTTACGGCCCTTTTCAATCTGTGATGATGTGTGAATTTTGTTTCTTAAAGAATTTTATCTCTGCTACATTGGTTGATTTCCATCCTCCGTGTCTCTTAAAGTTGGTTATACTACCACCACTTTCAGCGAGTAAGGTGGCTGAGCTCCTACGTAAACAGTGCCCGGTGTATTCTTTGGGATTCGGTAATTTGAGAAATTCAGCAATTGTGCGGGCCATTTTTCCAAAAGTGTGAATACCAATAGGTTTCCGTTTTTATAATAAACAAATAATCTACGATGTGGTGTGTGCTTGATGTAATGACAAATATTTTCTGTATAAAGAAATATTATTTTCAAAGGTTCTATCCATATTCGTTTTATAATTAAGAATTTTAATCACTAACATGGTTGTCTTATCTTCTATATCATCCAAATTCATTTTACGGAGCTCATCACGACGATAAGCGCCCGACAAACCAATTATTAATGCAACCTAAAATAAAAATAAAAATAAACATTAGGTAGATATTATCTCCAGCTTCTGATAAGAAGTGATCTATTTCTTCTTTATTCAATACTTTTGATTTTTTTGGTTTATAGCCAATGGATTTTTTTTGGGATAGCGGCTTATATCTATATTACTTTTAATATTAATTGTGGACATCGAGTAATTGCTCCAGAGGCTTGATGGCTTCAAGATTTTAGATTTTTCCATTGAATATGCAAGAATCACTTGTTTATTTATAGTATTCACATTTTTATCATTGCTCCATTTTTTAAATAAATTGTAGACCAATTGATACCTCTCTCTTGACTTCACCGGCAATAATTCATAAGTAGCCGCTTTGGCAGATTCACTAATCATGTGGAATCATTTCAGCCGCACTTTCACTACTGATTTCCATTTTTTGGATTTGAAAAGCGAATAAACACACACCAATGTTACATGACAAGCGCTGTCATAATAAAATATAAAGTTCATGTTATTGTCAAAGCCGCCTACATAGAAAACCGTCCCGAAAGTAACAAGAATCGTCCCGAAAGTAAAGAAATCGTTTCGAAAGTGGAAAAAATCGTCCCGAAAATAGCTACTTTCGGTACCATTTAAGTAAAGTGGTACTTTCGATTTAATAAATCATACCGAAAATACTTTTTTGGACAAAATTCTAGGACGAGCCGTAGGCGAGTCCTGGAAGTCTGTGAGTCCAAAAAAACTATTTTCGGGCGTGTTGCGTACAATATTTTTTCGGCAACCGTGTAGAATAACAAATCAATGGGACGACATATTTCTTTATTATACATTTTAATTCTTATTTGAATTAAACAGAACAGAACAGAAAATACTACATATTAACAGAAACATTATAATTCTTATTTATATTAATATTTATATTAAAATTCGAACAATTGCTAATATTGAAGGGATTAAATTTGTTTGAAATGCTTGGTATATTCAAATTCCTTTTGTTGAAGCCAGAACAAGAAGGCAAAGTTTCCGTTTCACATTGATTGTTTTCATCTGATGATTTTTGAATGGTCTTGGCAATTTTAATTTCGTTTGTAAGTGAATTATCTATATATCCTTCAGCCACATTGGTAGACTTCCAGCCACCGTGTCTCTTCAAATTTGTGATGTTTCCACCATTATCAGAAAATAACGTCGCCGAAGTTCGACGAATGCTATGGCCTGTGTAATTTTTAGGATTGGGTAAATGTAAAAATTCTGCGATTTTTATTCCGAGACTCCCAGAACTGTGGATACCAACAGGCTGAATCGAACATTTTTCTTTTTTGTAATTCACGAATAATCTGTTATGTGGAGTATGGGATGGCCGTAAAGATAAATATTGCCTATATAACAGCAGGTTTTCTTGCCCAACAAAAGTTCTCTCAATATGTGTTTTGGAATCCGGTATTTTCACAAGCAACATGTCTTCCTTGCCGTTTATTAGATCAATTGACATTTTTGTTAGTTCTTCTCGTCTACACGCACCGACTAACCCAATAATTGTTGCTACCTGAAAATTAAGTTTATATCCTACAATCGTAATATTTTGTTAAAATTACCTTCAGCATTAGATATGTTTCATTATCCGCTTCCCGAATAAATTTGTTGATCTGCTCACTGCTGAAGACTTCTGATTTCTTGGCTTTGTAACCAATATTCTTCCTTTTAAGAAATGCGATAACCTTTGGGAAAGTGGCTATGTTTACATTTTTCTTCACTAAAATGGTACTTTTCAACATAGAGTACATGCTCCACAGAGTAGAGGATTTGACAGTTTCAGATTTTTGTAATAGTTTTGCATTGCTTCATATCCATCCATTTCGTGAACAAATCATAAACGTTTTCCTACCTGGATTTTGATTTTTCAGGCAATAATTGTGCTGTAGCAGCAGCTGCCATATTGGAAATTTCCCAAGGCACATTTTCAAAGTCACTATCGCTGCTGCTTTCCATATTTTATTGCGAATTGCGATAAAAAAACATGCAAACTTTTGACAACTAATTTCATATGAACTGTCAGCCGTTATTTCGTTGCTATGGTAATGATCAACTGCATTTATCGAAACCATACCTACCAAGATTTTCATATTTATAATGACAACAACGACGTGATTCTTCCCGGCCTAGTCCGGGAAGTACGCACTTCCCGGACTAGGCCGGAAAATGCTACTTTCTCAAAGAAAAAGCGTCCGGGAAGTGGGTACATCCCGGACGGTTGCCGAAAAAAGTTTTTTATCTAAATTATATAGAAGTATGACCGAAAATATGGAATATAAAAAAAATTGTTGACAGCTTCGCTACCTACGATTCCTCCCCTTGTGCGCCATCATCATAATCGAAATGTGGTTTCATAACTACATCCTTTTTTTTCGGTTTTTCCAAATATTTCATTGGAGTTTTTTTTTGATCGAATAATACAGGAGATATAATCGTAGAACAAAGAAATATATAACATCTTTTTTTTACTAACGAACATCTTTCAATTAGTTTTTTTATATTATATGGTAGATGTATAACTTAAAACTACAAAAAAATAAATAAATAAAATGAAAAATCGGGATGGCCAAGCCGTAGGACACATCACAATCATCACAATGGTGTTCGAAATCCCATTAAAATGAAATAATGTAGCAATAATTTTTTTGATCAAACCAAAATTGAATTTTGGTACAAGTATAGGCACCTATCAACTGAACGTTGAAGGAAAATGTCAATGAAATTAGATTCTCAAATCTCAAAACTTCTTCATCCAAATATTCTGAGACTTCGGCTTTCGCATAAGAGATGTCACTGCATCAACTCTCATTTTCCCAACCAATTCTCAAAATATTTTTGATTATTTCGAACAATGATTGCAAAACAAAATCAAGAATTGATCGACTGACAGATGAACAAATAATGCTACGATCAGTATTCATGTGATGTTTGATTAGTTCAATTGATAAAGACTAGTGCCAAAAAGAAAAGACAATTCGTAATCATTCAGCTGTTCACACAGAGATGGAGCTGTCTGAAAATATTTCTTATCCATATCACTTGAGGAAAAATAAAATGAAAGGTTTTTAATTGAATGCCAAATATCTTCAGTACTTCATATCAAACTCACTTTCATGAACCATTGACAAAAAAATTATGTTTTAGTGATAAGAGTTAATAAAAATCTCGATTTACTTTTGTACAGACGTACGTAATATCGATCCAATGACGTGTACGGAATCCCATTAAAATAAAATAATGTAGCAAAAAAATTTTTTTGCTACTAGTATAGGCACCTATCAACTGGACGTTATAGGAAAATGTAAATGAAATGAGACATCTATATACAATGAATGAGATTCTCAAAACTTCTTCATCCAATTCTATGGCTTCAGCTTTCGCATAAGAGATGTCACTGCATCAACTCTCATTTTCCTATCCAATTCTCAAAATCTTTTGGATTATTTCGAACAATGATTGCAAGACAAAATCAAGAATTGATCGACTGACAGATGAACAAACAATGCTACAATTTATATTCATGTGATGTTTGATCAGTTCAATTGATCAAGACTAGTGCCAAAAAGAAAAGACAATTCAAAATCATTTAGCTTTTCACACAGAGATGGCGCTGTCTGAAAATATTCCTTATCCATCACAGCACTTGAAGAAAAATAAAATGAACGGTTTTAAATTGAATGCCAAAAAAATCTTCAGTACTTTTTATCAAACTAACTTTCATGAATCTTTGACAAAGAAATTGAAATTTTAGTGAAAAGAGTTACTAAAAATCTAGATTTACTTTTGTACAGAAGTATATTCGGGAGCTGATATCGATCTGCTAATAGACCTGGAGCTGATGCCCAAGAAGACCAACTCATTTGCTACAAGTATGGAGATCCTTGAAGGATGGAATTACATAGTTAATAAAAGGGAAATGTTTTGACGGGTATAAATAGTCGCCATACTGTTGTAAAGTTGTCGATTTCTCGAAACTTTTTTCTTTCACCATTAAAATTGTGCCATAGCACTGATGTTGACCAGTTGGAGGTAATGTTGAAAAGAACTATTATTTGTTATTACATTGTTGTCAATTTTGATTGATATCTGAAGACAATAAATAAGAGTAGATCTCACTCAAATGATTAATATGTTTTTTTATTTTTACTATTGTTTTCTTGGAAACTGAAAGCCAATTCTAAGAATGTTCTCTTAGATATATGTGAGTCTCTTGCTAACACTTCCACTGAATCATAATTCATCTGGTGGTCAAATTTATTCACATGTTCTGCCAGAGCACATCTTTCAGGATGCAATCTGCAGTCACTTTTATGAGAAATTATTTTGATCCATAATGATTTTGAGCTTGACCAATATATTGTTTGTTACAACCATGACAAGGAATACTATAAATTACATTTGACATTGAAAGAAATGTTATCTTTAACATACATTGATCTGATTGTTAGAACTGTTTTATATGGTATTTAAAAAAATTCAGGATTGTGTAATAATCTGCAGAGTTTAGGAGTGATGTCTCTTATATATGGTAATGAAGTGAAAAAAGGTTGAGTAGGGGTAGTGTTAGTTTCATTGTTGTTTGAGACAATGTTCGAGTTATTACTGTTTAAGGCTAGTATTTCTAAGTGAGACGAAGTATTATATAGAATGTTTTTGTATATAAATTTTCTAAGAAAAGGTTAAAGATAATGTTTAAATTCTGTTTATAGAATTTTGGATTTGAGATTTTCAGAACTCTTAATTTTATTTGTTTTACCAAGTTTGCTTTCATAGACTGTTTGTGATATGAATTGTCTCAAACTCAACCTTTTTTCACTTCAATTACAATAACTAAAGTTAAAACTCCACTACTCTCAATGTCAAATGTAATTTATAGTATTCCTTGTCATGGTTGTAACAAACTATATATTGGTCAAATGCAAAGATCATTATCGAACAGAATCATTTCTCATAAATGTGACTGCAGATTGCATCCTGAAAGATGTGCTCTGGCAGAACATGTGAATAAATTTGACCACCAGTGAAAGTGCTAGCGACAGAGTCACATACATTTAAGAGAACTTAATTTTATAAATGAAAAAACATATTAACCATTTGAGTGAGATCTACTCTTATTTATTGTCTTTAGATATCAATCAAAATTGACAACAATGTAATATCAAATAATAGTTCTTTTCGACATTACCGTCAACTGGTAACATCAGTTGGTACTAATCTAACAGTTGGCACCACTGTAACTATTTCCAAGTGACAGGTGTCGTTGGCTTAAATATAATTGCGGGATTTATTCCTAACCTGTCAGTTTCACTTGTCACACCACATAGAATACATATTTATATAATTCTAAACAATGCTGATGTAGTTGTATTAACTTTGAACTTCGTTTCATTCCTGGATCTACGTTTTTTTCTTTTGTATCACTATCACATAATTGAAACCAACAAAGTTGTAAGTAGCATGATGTTCCGCACTTGAATATGTATTACTATTGGTTTTTTCATCCATTGTAGTCGCCCTGATGATGGAAATAAACATTTCCGAAATCTTGGATAAACCTTAAAGAGTTTAGTTTTTCATTGCTGCTTACCCCAATATCCCCAGTTTTGTACCTAACTAGTCAGCAAATACCTCCCTATATATATATATAAATGCAAGAAATTATAGTCAAGGAGAAAATTAATTTTCAAAACAACACGAATTTATGTAAAAATATATATACCAATGTTTTTTTTGTAATTTCTTTGTTTCTCAACCACTTCTGATGGAAAGCTTTTCAATGTTCATCATGAAAACTATACATAAGAAGTTTTGTTACAATGTTACAGTGTTATTTTCAGAATTATTCCTTAATTTTCATACAATTCAGTGAGAAAAACATCAATTATTGATATCCCTGTCGTTGTTAGGGGCGGGTCTTGGCGGGTAAATTTCCAAGTGAGACTTACTGGGTAAGCCTTGAAGTATCATATCTATATACCAGCTTGGTGGACCAAGGTGGTTTTAAAAGATCTAGCCTATGAAACTTGCATATTTTTTTCTGAACTGCTCTTAACATAAAGTTTTTCGATTTTTTTGTGCAAAGACCAAAATGGCCTCCATTTATTTTCTACCCTAAGTAAAAGCACAGTCCTTACTCTACATGCAGATGTTTTTGGTTCCTTCCAAAAACGATTTTTGCCATAGTTATAGCCAATCAACTGTTTCTACTTTTTTTCTTCAGACGGATAGTGCTTACGCTCCAAAATTATGCAAATTCAACACTCTGTAACTTCTAGAAAAATAAACTGAGGAACGAACTTTCAATGCATTTTAATTAGCATCTCTTGAGAATGATATGAGATTGTCGGATTTGACCACTTTAGGCCGTTTTAAGGCCAATCCAGATCACTGTGTAGCGTGGTGATTTTCGTGAATGTGCCCTTGAAACGAGTTATTTGAAACAAAAATGAACCTGTAGGAAATAGTTTAGAAAAAAAAAACTCACCCGTTTCGATTGAAATGGCGAACTGTAAGCGACCCCGCACGAGTATGGCATTTTGCTTCCGCCGGATTATTTTTCATAAACTACCGAAAAATGCAAAACACAATTTATCCAACAAGTTCGCTACTTGGTCCTGCGATAACATTAATCATGTAATTCGACCCTTCAAGGTTCGCCATACTTGTAGCAAATGAGTTTGCCTTTTTGGGCATCAGCACCAGGTCTATAATGTTCAGGATCGGTGAGAGCAATGACTTTTTTTTGACGATAATGTATATCACATTACAGTGGAAAAAATATGTTTTTATTTATTTACAAAATAATGGACCATTACATTCTTAGAAAGATAAAGTAACACCTGGATGTCATGAAAGGCTTCTTCACTGTCTAGAATAATTTGCATTGATGTAGTGGAACAGCACCACCAGAAGAAAGAGAACTATCCCCAAGGCATTGGAGAGGATAGCTAGATGAACATCAGTCACCATCCTGCAAGTAAAAGAAAAACAGTGAAAATGCGTTTCAAAAATATTGTTTATTTAATATGAAAGCGTACCAGAATCATTGCTTATGCATATACAGTGTGACAATTTAAAAACTTAGGATATATATCACAAACAAAAGATGATATAAAAAAAATGCTCAAAACCGTTTGTAGGATAGGAAGGGGGAACTAAAATGACATGAAAGAGAACTCACCCCCATCAACCCCCTAGGCCCCACCAACCACAACTAAAAAAGTTTAAATAGTGATACATCATTGAATAGCCTATAAAAATGCTATCTAATGGTATAAATAATAATTGTACAGGGTGTATCAATAATTACCAAATTATTATTTAACAATTTAAAAAACAAACATACCCCTACTTGTGATACAATGTTAAAAAGCTCTAAAGGCCAATAAAACTCTATTTTCAATGATAAGTGTCCGTAGGTACTATTTGTTAAATAAAAACTTTAATTTGACTTTTTTGCAAAACGAGTTGTAAACTGTAAACATCTGTTTTTTGGGTTTTGTCGCAATCCATAATTTGTTTGTTCATTTGAAACATTTGAATGTCATTAGTGTTCATAATTTGTACGATCGGTACTGTCATTCAGATGTAGTTGTCATGATGGTTCACGGTATGGAGATAATTTTCATATTTGGCTCCCAGAACCAGTGTTATTCAACGAACATTTTATAATGTATTGTCACCGGAATTATGGACAACTGCCAAATTTCACATTGATCGGACAACTAAAAGTGGGTCAAAATGCAATTGCAAGATTAGAACTTTGAACTAAAAATACAAATATGATAAATAAAAGCTTGTAAAATAGAACTAGCCGAACCAGTGTACACCTTCGTCATTAATCGTTGAAGTCACACAGTGTACAATCCCCGACGATAATAACGATAGCATATCTCGTGTCACCAATACGAACAAGTTTCCAGACCGAAGCGAAGCCGAGGACTACAATCGAAAAAAATACATGTAACCAAAATAATATTTTAAACACCGAGGTGAAATAAACGCTGTTTTCAATGAGTCCTAGGACGATAAAAAAGCGGTTTACTGCTATAAACTTCAACGGCCACTTAAAGTGACTTGTCCAAAAGTTAGTTGTAAGGGCAATTTTTTTACACTCAGTATAAAGTCCTAACTAATTCGGCAAAGTTTCATATCGTCGAGTGCTTGTAAGTGACAATTGTAAGCTCATTTTTTTTGGCTTTCTACGGTGTCAAATTGGCATTTTTTATTTTATTATAACATGTTATAAACATTCCCGACAACAAATGTTCTAGAGGTTTGCTGTAAGCGGACCCTTTTAGTTATATCTATAACTAAAATCGAAGAATAATCATTGGTCCAAATGTGATGAAATTGGCACAATTTTTCTGTCGCCAGCTCCCGGAATATTATGTATTCATTGTACCCCTAATAAAACTAATCATATTAATTCTCGGGATGAGTAATATTCAGGAGTTTGGTAAACAATGTATGGATGAAATGTTAGCTTATCAACTCATTTTATTGCAGTTGATGATTTTTCTTTTTTTTTTCAGCACAACAATTCAATACTTATTCTACTCTGAAATTACAAAACGTTAAATCTACAACAGTGACTGTAAAAGGAGCGACACCATGTTGGGAACAGGACTTTCTATTGTCCTCAAATATTTAATGAGAGGCATCCGGACAAAAATGTAAGTCACGTGTACATCCGCGATTTAGTTGAAAAGTTTAGAGAAACGGGATCAGTGCAAAATAAAAAATTGGAGCCCCAAGATTACTGAATGAAGCAAGCCAAATTGAGGTCCTTGGACAATGTGCAATAGATCCTACTACATCAACACGTCAAGTATCTGCAATGACAGGACTATCACGTGAGTCGGTAAGGAAGGTGTTGAAATTTCATAAGTTTTACCCGTACAAAATGCAAATTCTTCAAGAACTAAAGTATATTCCAATCCAAGATTCAGTAAATGTACACAAACGCACGTGAACGTAACTTTTGACCAGGGCCGCAATGAGGACAAAATGTTATTGCAATGTAGTTTTAATGCATTTAAATTAAGAATTTTAGAGATATAAATTTGCAATACCTTGATACCAAAAAAAATTGGAAGGAAATATATTAACAATATTAAACAAGGTGACGCAAAAGTACATATACAGGGTGTAACTGAATAAGTGTAAAACATTTAAGGAGGTGATTCCTCATCGAAAAAAAGATAGGATCTTTCATATAAAGAAACTTCATTGGAGCATCCCTTGTTAAGATACAGCCCCTTAAAGGGGGTACATAAAATTTGTATAACAATTTTTTTCACAAGTACTGAAAAAGTTACAATATTGAAATTAACCTGACGTTTTGTACTACCAAAAGACACTTAGCCAGTAATTTATTTGGTTTACCCCATGGTTGTAAGGGGTGAAAACGCAACCCTAAAATTTATTTCCAATGTAACTTTTTGTCTTATTATTTGTTTACCATTTAAAAATTTCCGATAGCCTGTTTCATTCTAAACAAAAAATGTCTCTTGGGTTTTTTGCCCAAAATAAACCAGTAAGCAGCAAAACATTATTTTACGAACAACTACAGAGATACATCGTCATAAATGCGAAAATACGAAACTAATCTATCTAGTAGGTCGCTATTAGCGATAGTGACAATTAAATTGGTATGACGCTGTCAGTTTGGGAATTTTCGAAATTGAATTAATACTAATTGTGTGTTGTTGTTCTGTTCTTAATTTGTTACTTTAATAATTCACTTGTTAATAAAATGGCATACACAAATGAGGAAATGGCTGATATGCATTACGTTTACGGTCTGTCGCAGGGAATGGGTTAGAAGCTTCTAGAAGATATGCTGAAATGTATCCTCAACGGCAGCATCCTTCACATAGAATATTTGCTCGACTTCATCAACGATTACGAGAATATGGTTCATTCGACAAAGAACGCAGGATTGTGGTCGCCATCGAGAAATACGAACACCACAGCTTGAGGAAGCAGTACTTAATTTGATTGAAGAACAACCTACTACCAGTACTAGAAAGATTGCTTTCCAGCTAAATGTTGATCATATGACGGTATTTCGAATTTTAAAGGAACAACTCTTATACCCTTACCATCTGCAACGAGTACAGGCACTGTTACCGCGAGACTTTCCGAACCGTCTTGAATTTTGCAATTGGATGCTGGAAATGATTAGAAGAAATTGTGACTTTCTGAAGACGATAGAATTCACAGACGAATGTAGTTTTTCTCGGGACAAGATTATTAATTTTCATAATTACCACTTATGGGCTGATGAAAACCCTCACGCTATTGTCGAAACTAGCCATCAAGAACAGTTTTCTCTTAACGTGTGGCTCGGTTATTGGGGATGATTTAATTGGGCCTCATTTTCTACCTCCTCGATTAAATGGTGAGGCATACGTTCAATTTTCAAGAGAAGTGCATCCAGTACTGCTGGAGGAAGTTCCTTTGGGCATCAGAAGGGATATGTTTTTTATGCATGATGGGGCTCCCGCCCATTTTAGTCAAGTAGCACGTCAGCATTTAACTGAAACATATGCAAATCAGTGGATAGGTCGAGGAGGACCACATAAATGGCCCGCTCGATCCCCGGATCTCAATCCTCTCGATTTCTCTATTTGGGGCCATTCACAGCATTTGGTATATCGTACTCCTGTTCGCGATGTAGAGGACTTAGAAACCGCATCATCGATGCGTGCAGGGTAATCAGAGAGACTCCAGGAATATTTGAGCGAATACGTGGCTCAATGCGCCGACGTCTAGACGCATGCGTAATGTTTGAAGGTAGACATATTGAACATTCACTATGATTTCTACATGTTGTGTGTTTTGTTATTAATAACTTAGTTTTGTTTATTACCCTTTAATCGTTTAATGCAGGTACTAACTACAAAATAACAATAAATCCAGTTCGCATTTATGACGATGTATCTCTGTAGTTGTTCTTAAAATAATGTTTTGCTGCTTACTGGTTTATTTTGGGCAAAAAACCCAAGAGACATTTTTTGTTTAGAATGAAACAGGCTATCGGAAATAAATTTTTAAATGGTAAACAAATAATAAGACAAAAAGTTACATGGGAAATAAATTTTAGGGGTTGCGTTTTCACCTTACAACCATGGGGTAAACCAAATAAATTACTGGCTAAGTGTCTTTTGGTAGTACAAAACGTCAGGTTAATTTCAATATTGTAACTTTTTCAGTGCTTGTGAAAAAAATTGTTATACAAATTTTATGTACCCCCTTTAAGGGGCTGTATCTCAACAAGGGATGCTCCAATGAAGTTTCTTTATATGAAAGATCCTATCTTTTTTTCGATGAGGAATCACCTCCTTAAATGTTTTACACTTATTCAGTTACACCCTGTATAATTAATCTAATGGTTACTGTTGCCATTCTAGTTCGGCAGAAGACGTGTCACTATCATTCACATTTATTACAAATTGTTCAATTTGTTGCTCTATAATTTCCACATTTTTTGCTCCACTTTTTGCTGCACGTGATCAATGCATTTTTTCCACTTTTCTGACGTGATGGTAGCTATCGCATTATGGAAGATGTTTTTCATGTCAGCAAATTTAAAAGAAGTATTATGCTCTGCAACAATTTTTTTTATGTCAGCCCAAATTAACTCAACGGGATTGAGTTCGCAGTGATATGGTGGTAGCCTTAAAACAATTTTATTTTGAGCTTTAGCCATTTCATCGATGATATATTTATCATATTTTTTTCTGTGCTCCTTAATTATCGCCAAAATTTGCACTTTAAGTAATGTTTCTTCAAATCGGATACTCTTAGAACGCAGCCAGTCTTGAATATCTGATTTCCTTGATGCAGTAGTTGGAATTTTTTCCAGTTTCCTAGGATGATACGGGGCATTGTCTAATACAACAATACAGTTAACGTTAAGTTTCGGTAAAATATTCTCAAACCACTTTTCAAAAGAATTTCCATCCATTTCCTCGTGGTAATCTCCGGTTTTTTTGGATTCAAAAGCCCACAGCGCCTCTGGAACAAATCCGTCATCACTTCCAATGTGGCAAACTATCAGCCTTTTTCCTTTACCTAAAAGCATTTTTTATGCTATAGTATATACCCAGACAAATTTACCAGCTCAATATGGCAGCCATCATAATAATGCCGTGCAACGAAAAGCCTGAATAGCAACTGTTTCAAATGTCCCGATACAATGTACTTTCATTTATTATTATTCAATCAGCCGAATAGATACAAAAATTGTGAAATATACATTTACCGAGAGTAAATTAATGTAAATAATATAATAAGTACTACTATAATTTACCTGATGGATTTTTTAATCCTGTTGAAAGTCCATCAAAAAGTGCCCGTCTTGAGGAAGTGACAGAATTATCAACCCAAATTTTTGATTTGGTATGTCCGGCATTTACCCAAGTCTCATCTACAAAATAAATCTTTCTATTTTCATTCCTGTAGGATTTTATTTTTTGTAAATACTCTCTTCTCCATAGCAGTATTTCATCCCTGTCTATAAACAAGCTATTTCTTCCTCGTTTTTGATATTTGAAATTTAATGTTTTCAATAATCTATACAATGTGGTACGTTTGAAACTTGACAGGTCTGGAGCGTCATTTATGTCTTTAAGTACCTTATCAAGAGTAGGGAGTTCGTTTCTAAAGAAATATTGATGCACTATTCTTCTGATTGCATTTCTATTAAAGTCATCCACCGAATCTACAATTTTTTACGATTTTGGTTGGTTTTTGGCACCGAAAATGTATGGTTAGTGGTATATTCTCTGATAATTTTGTAAACGCTGCGACCACACACTCCTGTTTTATTTGCCACTTTGTTTACAATTTCATCTTGGAGTGATGTTCAATTTTCTTTTTCGACCTTTGCCTAGGAGGAGACAAACACATTTCTGTAGACTCATCAGCTGTATCCGTGCTAGACATGTTCAAGTGTCCTGGATATATTTTTTAATATACTGAACAAGTATTTGAACAATACACTAAAAGTTTCGGTATATGCCCGAGGAGCAAGCACACTGTTATAATATACTTCGAAATAAAACACAATATTCAAACTACAAGGTATTTTCAATTGAAATTCAAACAACACATCTAACGACGATGACGATGCACTTCGTACTGAATCTGAGTATAGTTTTCCCAATATCAATTGCAGAAGCATAAAAAAATCTTGCGGCGAAATCGTGTGAGCAGCAGTGGCGGAGATAACTAATTTTATTTAGATAATTTAAGATTTTAAAAATACTTCATAAATAATGAAAAATGAAAAAAATTAAAGACAAGCTTTTATTTATACAAATACATTAAGAAAGAAAAATAATTTCTTTCATTGTTTGATGTAGGTTATTATTATATCCTAAAACGTATTTCGATCGGCACACACCAAGACCATAGACGCTACTGGTTTTTAATCTTTCATAGCTATTAAAACACAAATATACCGCGTGATTTATGACCTCCCATCGTAGACACACACCTGCCAGCATTATATCCGACTTGATTGGTCCAGACGAATCGGTTGTACAACTGACAGCCCTCACTCGAGTCCACGTTGACCATCGGCTCTTTTGATCTACCGTTTGCCGACGGAAAATGTTTACTAGTACAGATTATTTTTCGTTCCGTTTCTTCGCATATACGCTCGTGTTAGCGAAGTGAGTTTTCATTTGCTCCCTATAGAAACAGCTTCTGCAATTGATATTGGATGGACTATACGCACCTGCATCAAAACAGCAAAGAGCAGCTGTAGCAGTTTATGGTCGTTTGACCAATACCATTGCAGATTCCGGCAAGCCACGAGGCGATCACGCGCTGATCATTGTTTATATGCGCTGAATCTCGGATTGAAATAGACTTTAGGCGATGGTGATCCATACCGACGAATTCAGTTTTGTGAACTCATGACTGAAAGAATTCGCGCTGAACCTAGACTATTGAAAAAAAATTGTTTCAGTGATGAATGTACTTTTATGCTGAATGGTAATAAATAAACAAAACTGTCGGTACTATGAAGTGATGCAAACCCGTATCGATTTAGAGAAATTTATCTGGATATGCTGGAAAACACCATCGAACCCTTCCAACAAGATGGAGCACTTCCTCACTATGCAATTCCAGTTAGGCCCTGGTTGGATACTAATTATCCGAACAAATGGATTGGAAGGAGAGGTCTTATTGAGTGGCCATCAAGGTCACCAGACTTAACGTCACCTGATTTTTTTCTATGGGGTTATCTCAAGACAGTTGTTTATGAAACTCAACCTGCGTCACTTGGGGAATTGCGGGAAAGAATTACTCAAGCATGTCGCGCTATTACCAGAACAACATTTTCCAAAGTTCGTGCAGAATTTGGAAATAGGCTGTATTATTGATTACAAAACAACGGAAACCACTTTAAACATTCACTTCACTGACATTTTTAACAAATTTGTAGTTCAACAAAACTTCATTAAATTCAATGAAGATCACAAGTAGGGGTTTGCTATTCAAACTTTTTTAGTTGGGGTAGGTGGGGCCTAGGGGGTGAGTTCTCTTTTATGTCATTTTAGTTCCTTTTTTCTATCCTACAAACGATTCTGAGCATTTTTTGATATCATCTTTTGTTGGTGATATATAGCCTATTGTAAGTTTTTAAATTCTCACACGGAATGTATATAATGAAGTCTGTCTCTGTTTCCATAGATTAGTCAAATAATAACTGTAGAACTTCTTTGAATTTTTGCATTAAATTTTGTTGTAGTCGTTATTTTATTGTGAATTCCAATTTCAATTACATGCTTCCATGCGTTTTTAACTCCGGACAAAATCTCCAAGACAAAATATTCCCAAGAGAAAACACCCCCAAGACGAAATATTCCCAATAATAATTTTCAGTTATAAATTCATAGAAATACATTTTTATTTAAGCCATTAGAAAAAACTTACATATATAACATAAAATAACAAAATTATAATTGAAAATAAACAAATGTAAATTTTTTCCTTCATACCTTCAAATTAATAAAAGAAATACCAATTAATTAAATAAAAATGTTATCGAATGAATAAAATAAACATTGAAACGAAACACATATAACCAAATTAATTGCCCATACAATATATAAATAACCTAAGACAATTTTTTATCATCGGGATATTTTGTCCGAGGATATTTTGTTCGGAGATAATTTGTCATGGGGATATTTTGTCCGGGTATCATAACGCCTGATAACAATTGCAAACAATTGTATATTGTAACGACTTTTATTCAACATAGATATATACTGATGTAAACTTTTACTCTGGGATGAGAACCTATTAAACTAATACAGCGTGTGCCATACTGTTTGCAAAATATGAGAAAAAATATTATCAGAGTTACAAAATAGTTATTTGTGCAACCAGTTGGGAAAAGCAAACTTTTTAAAGAGAAATAGTGTTTTCTAACGTGTTTCACATAATATTTTTTCTAATTTTTAATATGTTGTGATTATTTTTAATTCAAGTTGAAAATATAATATTTTTTTAAACTAAAGAACACGCTTTCAACGCACTAAAAAGTAAATAGTATATTATAATACTACGTACAAATTAGCAATGAGTGTTCTGAAATCTACTCTCTGGATAATGGTATTCCACAAGGCTCGGTACTGGGACCACTGTTTTCATACTTTTTGTTAATGACATGCCAGACTATGTAACGAATGGATTGATAATTATGTTTGCAGATGATACTTCAGTAGTAGTATCAGCACAGACCGTCGAGGACTTGCAAAATTCAATAAGTAGCGTTACAAAGTCTTTTGAAAACTGGTGTAATAGTAATAATTTGAGAAAACAGTGTACCCAATTCAAATGTAAAAATAATAGTCCGCGTATGACTTTAACGTTCTGAGACAACTAAATTCCTAGGGCTCTATCTAGATCAAAACATAACGTGGGAAAATCATCTACCCCACACTTCAAAAAAACTCAATTCTGGATTTTTTGCAATCCTAAAATTAAAGAAACCTTTGGTTAGGAGAACACTCATGAATATGTATTATTCTTTGGTGTATTGTTATATTTCCTACAACGTCACACTAATTCGGAAAAAATTTTTGTTAGCCAGAAGCGTATTCTGAGGCTCATATTCGACATCAAATTCGGAAATAGTTGTGAATCAATTTTCCTTCAAAACAAAATATTGACTTTTCCCTGTCTTTATATAAACGAAATACTAATCTACATGAAAGAGAACTTGCATACATTCGAATTTTTCCACCAATACCCAACAAGAAATGCTGGAGCACTGAGCATAACCCACCACAAATTAGCAAAATTTGAGAAAACCTCAAGATATGCGGGAATCAAATTTTTCAATAAACTTCCTGTATTCATACAAAACATGGTCATCAAAAGGAATAAAAGAGAAATAAAAAAAATTCTGGTAGAAAAAGCATATTATTCTGTGAAATAATTCCTCAATGATACATCAGGTGAGTGAAATTCGAGTAGATGCATGGGGATCTCGGAAACGGTAAGAGCTACAGAGAGGGTTAAATGGAGGCAAAGTTGCGTATTATGGAGCTCTTTACTATGATGTTGAAAAATCTGAGCTCTCACTTCCAGAGAATACAGGAAAAAAGGAAAAATTTGATTTTTGTTTTTCACTTATTTCTGCTAAATAAACAAATGTAAATTTTTTCCTTCATACCTTCAAATTAATAAAAGAAATACCAATTAATTAAATAAAAATGTTATCGAATGAATAAAATAAACATTGAAACGAAACACATATAACCAAATTAATTGCCCATACAATATATAAATAACCTAAGACAATTTTTTATCATCGGGATATTTTGTCCGAGGATATTTTGTTCGGAGATAATTTGTCATGGGGATATTTTGTCCGGGTATCATAACGCCTGATAACAATTGCAAACAATTGTATATTGTAACGACTTTTATTCAACATAGATATATACTGATGTAAACTTTTACTCTGGGATGAGAACCTATTAAACTAATACAGCGTGTGCCATACTGTTTGCAAAATATGAGAAAAAATATTATCAGAGTTACAAAATAGTTATTTGTGCAACCAGTTGGGAAAAGCAAACTTTTTAAAGAGAAATAGTGTTTTCTAACGTGTTTCACATAATATTTTTTCTAATTTTTAATATGTTGTGATTATTTTTAATTCAAGTTGAAAATATAATATTTTTTTAAACTAAAGAACACTCTTTCAACGCACTAAAAAGTAAATAGTATATTATAATACTACGTACAACATTTGCAATGATTGTTCTGAAATCTGCTCTCTGGATAGTGGTGTTCCACAAGGCTCGTTTCTGGGACCTCTGTTTTCATACTTTTGTTAATGACATGCCAGACTATGTAACGAATGGATTGATAATTATGTTAGAGATATAGATTTAGAACTATTGACTTTGTATTGCACTTATGGGCTGTAAAAATATGTGAACGAAAGTGTTCTACAGGGTGTTGTTTTCCCTGGGCCACCCTTAACTATGAAATTTTAAATACGGACCTGGATTTTTTATCACTTTTTTAGGCTTCAATGGTCATAATCATGATTGTGAAGCCTAAAAAAGTGATATAAATTCAAGGTCCGTATTTAAAATTTCAAAGTTAGGGGTGCCCCAAGGAAAATAACACCCTGTAGAACACTTTCGTTTAAATATTTTTACAGCCCATTGAAAGTTGCAATGACAAAGTGCAAACAGTTTCTGGAAATCTATTGTATTAAAGCAGATATAAGTGAAAAACAAAAATCAAATATTACGTTTTTTCCAGTAATCTCTGAAAGTGAGAGGGCTAGCTCAGATTTTTCGACATCATAGTAATGAGCTCCATAATACGCAACTTTGCCTCCATTTAACTATCTCTGTAGCTCTTACCGTTTCCGAGATCCCCATGCATCTACTCGAATTTCACTCACCCGGTATTTAGATTGACTTATTGTATATATATATATATATATATATATATATATATATATATATATATATATATATATTCATATATACACATTCAACACTCTTACGATACAAGATACAGAAACAAATTCGTGATACCCAGAGCAGAAAAAACAATAGGTCAAAGATGTCACACCTTTCTAGGACCGAAACTTTTCAATGAGCTGCCATCGGAATTTAAAAGAATCAATTCATTTCAAATGTTCAAGAATAAAATTAAAACTTGGCTCTTCACCATTCCCTTGAGCACACTACAAAACCTCATATCCACAAACAGAACATGTTATAGTCTAGCACCATCCAATTCAACATCTTAGTTGTAGTTATAATTAAAGTTTATTATTGTTATTATTATAAATATACGTGTATGTGTGTGTGTCTATGTATGTGATTATTGTGTGTATGTATGTACTGAGTATAATTTTAATAGTTATGGGATTATAAAAGCGATGCAATAAACACAGATAGTGCACCACGCGCGGAATCGTTTCCTTGTGATTGTCTGTGTTTATTCACCACGTCAGTGTTCACATATCTTTTGTACATAGTAATCAATTATTTTTTTTTACTGAACCCCTAATACATCACACACAAGCTATTGTAGCATCTGTGATTTATTTTTTCTTTTTTTTTTCTTTCACGTTTATTTTAAATCTTCATACTTCTGTTTTCATGTCTCATTTTATTGTATTTGGAAAATTTATGAAATAAAAATTATTATATGTTTGTCCAAATATTGACATTCACCAAATCATAAAAAACACATTTGTTTCATGTTATACATCACTTGTTATTATGATTATAATCTATTTTTTAACCATTTTATTAGTTATCAAGTATTTATCTTGTATCTTAGTCTATGTTTGTTTGAAAATTTTATTACTTTTTCAAATTATTGATTACATTCAATCTAGCTACTTGCACTCAAGCCCTACGCACAGACTTGTTCTACTGTAGGGTTTTCAATTTATTCCCTCCTCCTTTTATTGTATTTCACTTATATGTAATGTAATTCAAGAGGCGTTGTGTGAATAAAATTGTTATTATATTATTATTATTATATATCACAGAACTGTGATCTGTGATCACACTGAACCATGTATGACTGTTCAACGAGGAACAATTAGTTAAACTAAGTAAATTATGCACATGAACAAATTCGTGCTTCAAGTAGTCCATTTGTTTTCAATCAATATTGTGTGTGTTGTTTTTATATTTTCGCCAATGTTTTTCATTGTATTGTGCCAAAAAAACAACTCTTTTTTGTTTGTTTTTTCCTATTATGTTTAAGGACATGCATCAGCTATTTTTTGATACAAACCTCACATTAATGTCTTGAAAAAGAAAAAAAATTTTCGAAAGCTCGACAAGTTAAACAAGAGTTTTACTTTATCAGGCCAATATATTATATGACTGCAACCCCAAGGATAATCTTCGGTTACTGAAAAATTTCCAAATTCACCTTTTTATATATATATATATATATATATATATATATATATATATATATATATATATATATATATGTATTTAATATATTGTTTATATATATTTATATATATATATATATATATATATATATTGTATTTATTGTTAACCTAGATTTGATAAAATATGACTGACGTGTACATCCATCACCTAGATGGCTGCTGTTGCAAGTACAAATAAATATATTTTATTTTATAAGTGAGCCTTTAAAGCACGCGCAACGAGTTTGAGCGCCCTCAACGTTGCAAGTGCTTTAAAGGCACTTATACACGTGTATCATACCCTATTTTTCATTATCAGGCATCATAACTTCAATAACAATTCTAGAAATTCAGATCAGGATAATGTTCGCTTTTTAGTTCTTAAAATAAAACAAGGATTATGATGCAGGTATTTGATACTGTATACTTTTTATAGAAAAATCTTATAAAACTGAAAGAAAATCTGAGAATAGAGATATCC
The DNA here is from genome assembly GCA_018342105.1 of Gonioctena quinquepunctata. Taxonomy (NCBI): domain Eukaryota; kingdom Metazoa; phylum Arthropoda; class Insecta; order Coleoptera; family Chrysomelidae; genus Gonioctena; species Gonioctena quinquepunctata. Next base: position 171,415 of record JAFIRS010000806.1, on the reverse strand, counting down.
AAACAATGTAGTATTGTCGAACGGATGGAAGTTTACTGGCAAAAGTGTAGTGAAACAAGTACAGAAAACGAAAAGGACAATGGATCAGTTGTAAGTACACAAACAGCATATAATAATAATGATAATAAGTAAATAGGTTTGTTTCTTTAATTTTTTTTTTTTAATTTTCCAAAGATATACAGAATACAGGGTGATTTTTTAGTTGATACTTTTTTTGAACCCAACATAGAATTCAAGAAAATAAGCCAATTTGCCAAATAAACTAATGCCCGGAAATGCGTCGTTTCCGAGATACAGGGTGTTAAATTTAAATATTTTTTAGATTTTTTTTTAAATAACTTTTCCCAAAGATAAAAATTTTGCTTTTCGCTATAACTTTAAATTTAAATATTGTCTTTTTTTTAAGGTTGAGGGTACTTCTGGCGAGAATGTGCCACAAAACTCACAGGAACCAAGTATTTCACAACCTTTACAGACACTTTCCAGTCTTTCCACTCCAGATTGTAGGAAAAGAAAAGCTGTGTCAGAAACAAGGTCAGCATGTTCTAGTTCTGGATCTTTGTCTTCTTTTGACGTACGCACTAGCAAATCTACAAAGACGAAATTGACAAACAGATTGCCAGTTTGCTACGTTACAAACAGCAGTTTTAACTGTATGGAGCAACTGAAAGTAAAAAAAAAAAACCTTTTTAAAGACAAGTTTTTATTTAAGCCGTGTACTAAAACGTATAACATAAGAAGTCATCGTTGACAATGATTTAATTATTTTTTGTTGAATTATTTGGTTTCAAAAAGCTTGTCGCGCGAAGTGTTCATAAAAGTAAGTACCAATTAATTTGATTGGGTAGTGATTGGTTGGTAAGTATGAACTTAAAGTATTTAATGTTTACAAAGTATTCATAAAAGTAGGTACCAATTAATTTAATTGGACAATGATTAGTTGGTAAGTAACAACTTGTCGAAGTATTAATTTTATTACAATTCCTGTGACAAGCTTTTTGAAACCATATAATTCAACTAAAAATAATTAAATCATTGTCAGCGATGACTTAAACTTATTTTATACGTTTTAGTACACGGCTTGTCTTCAAAAAGGTTTTTTTATTTTTTGCTTTTGAGTTAGTTCACCTTAATCTGTTCATTTCAAGTAGAGCATCGTTATTACAAGGTCTCTTCCCTGTAAGTTTTGAGCAGAAAGAAATCATAATCTCCGACCCCAAAAACTCCCATACACCAATTTGAATAGAATCTGACCATAATCACAAAACTCGTCCGCCATCCTGAAGTCACCATCTTGAATAAGTTTTGAGCTGAAAGAAATCATAATCTCCGACCCCAAAAACTCCCATACCAATTTTGAATAAAATATGACCATAATCAGAAAACTCGTCCTCCATCTTGGGGCCACCATCTTGAATTTATAAATTTTGAAGAAAAATTCATAATTTCCGACCCCGAAAACCCCCACATACCAATTTTGAATCGAATAGAACCATAATCACAAAACTCGTTCGCCATCTTGAAGCCGCCATCTTGAATTATAATTTTGACAAAAAATTCATAATCTTCGTCCCCGAAAACCCCCACATACCAATTTTGAATCAAATTGGACCATAATTACAAATCTCTTCCGCCATCTTGAAGCCGCCATTTCGTTCTTTTCTCTAACAAAAATTCCATAATGCATTGTCACCGGAATTATGAACATCTGCCAAATTTCAAATTAATCGGACGACTAGAAGTCGGTCAAAATTCACTTGCAAGATTTGACCCTAACTAATGAACTAACTGCCAAGCGAAACTAAATAAAAGCTTGTAAAAAGCTATAGCTCTTTTACGGCCTGGATACATACCACCCTCTCGACATGTTTCTAATAAATTGCTTGATGAAATTTATAATGAAAAAATCAACTGCTTTGAAAATTTGTCGGGAACATTTGTGTGTTTCGTCACTTGACGGATGGCATAATGAACCGATAATATGTGCAACGGTTACAACAGAAAATCGATTTTCCTTCTTAGTAGATACTCTAGATACTTCACTCTAGATACTTCTGGGAATCCACATACTTCTATATATTTAACATAAATTGCACTCATAAATAAGCTTAAAACCGAACCGGACAATATGCGACATCAAATAAAAACATCACTGAATTGAACCTCACATATGGTTGTTGGGGGAGGGGGGTTGTGCACATATTTTAAATTAGATTAGATTACCTAACAATACTTAGCCTATCTCTATCGCAGTGCCAGTCTTTCAGATGTGGAGTGACATAACTTTAAAACATCTGCAAAAATTTAAGAAGAGTTATGAACAGTGCCCCATATCATTTGTTGGCATTCGACCCAACAAAAACTCAGCAAACACTAACAGAGAGTAACAAAAATTCTGCTTTAAAAGCTGTTAAAGAATTATATCCAAATAGTGATTTACTACCACTCATAATCAAGTTTTTTGCCAGATCAGAACCTTTAAATAATATTATGTTCCATGATGATATTCTTCAGAATATAAAACCCATAGATTGGTGGAAGTCACAACAAAATATACCTATTATTCAAAAATAGTCCTTCAAAATAAGACAATTTTTTTGTGGTGCTGCTTCTTTCGCAACAGTCGAGATAATTTTCTCAATATTGAACCATTCCAAACACAAAAATCGATTAGGAACGGAAAAAGCTGCAAACTTAGTTTTATTGTACAAGCAATCCAATTACCTAAAATAAACATTATTTAGATACAGTGGCATAATTTTTTTTTGATATAATAAACCATTAATTAAAACTCAATGTTTTTATTTTCTCTTAATTATAACTTATCAAAAATTTTGATTTGAATCATGATTCATATTGAAAAAATCATGTCATTTGAATCTCGATTTATATAATGTATAAAGAATATAATAACTATAAAGAAGTACTTCAAATAGTTTTGCCCTAAAATTATAACAAATTTTATTCCTGTAATTTTTGCAACTAATGGTAAAATTCACTTTTCCTCACCAGTTGCGAAAAATTTTACTTTTCGCAACTGGTGATGAAAAGTAAGACATTTGATAACGTCAACGAGTTTCGAAATGTGTCACTCTAATTGTCAAAATTGGAAAATAGTTATTTGTGCAACCAGTTGGAAAAGCACTATTTTTCGTAACGAGCGATATTTTCTACTTCAGCTACTTAATTTTTATTTTTTCCTGAAAAAAGATTCTCCCTTTTATTTCCGGCAAGAGTTATCCATCAATAGGATGGTGTTCCAATCTACTCAACACTAGTAATCAGGGAATAGTGAATTTGGTGAAAAATGGATTGGGCGCTATTCAGTTAATCCTGGACAGCTAGATCACCTGACTTCACCCCTCTAGATTTTTTTCTGTGAGGATATTTAAAAGAATATTGTCCACAAGTTCAGGAACTTTAGAGACACAAACCATTTAGAACAGTGTATGAGAGATTGCGTAGGCGTTAATTAAACCTTCTATGTTGCAAAATATTCAGAGAGAAATGTCGTACAGGACAATGTTATGTATGGAGCGCAAAGATAGACATGTAGAATTAAAGTGATATTTTTGTTTAATGATTACAATTGAAATTAACCTACTTAGAATGATTTTTATTTGCTAATTAGTGTAGGATTCTAGCTCCCAGCAGTCTAATAGATATATTGTTACTTTTTGAATTTACTGATATTTGTTATTCCTTATTACCCTAAAATAAAAGGATAGTTACACGAGGAGTGTTCATATGCACTGCCCGGCAAATGGAAAATTTATAAACTACCAGTGTTTTTACTTTCAAAGCGTTCCTGGTACAATCATAAAAAAGTTCAGTCGTGTGGAAGAGAATGCCTTCTCGAAACTTTTTATGTCGGTCCAATTGGGATTAAAAATACTATAAAAGTATTTGTTTAATTTTTTATTTTATTTTCGAAATAAAAATGAAAATATTTATGAGGAAATAATAAAAAGGAAGGTAGCTACAGTAGAAAATCTCAAGTTTCCACGTTGTACTGCGGAATACATATTGTGACTCTTAAATTTAAAAAGTTATGAAAAAAGTGAACGAATTTGTAAGATATGAACCATTGCAATAAATTTTCCACTAGCATTTGGGAACAAATCCAAAAAGTTATATTTTTACAAGCTTTTATATTTAACTTGCTTTGTTCGTATGTCATTCCGTCATTCTTTCCGGTTCAAAATTTGTAATCCATTTTTGGAGCACTTGCCGACAACCGATTGAGCTGAAATTTGGCAGGTGTTCTGTGTTCTGATGACAATGCATTACAACATTTTTGTTAGAGAAAAAACAAAATGACGGCTCCAAGATGGCGGACGAGTTTTGAGATTATGGTACGATTCGATTCAAAATTGATATGTTGGGGTTCTCGGGGACGGAGATTGTGAATTTCATGTCAAAATTCTAAAGTTCAAAATGGCGGCACCAAGATGGCGGATATGTTTTGTCATTATGGTCCGATTCGATTCGAAATTGGTATGTGGGGGTTTTCGGGGTCAGAGATTATGATTTTTTGTCAAAATTTATAAAATGGCCAAGATGGCGGAGGAGTTTTGTGATTATGGTCCGATTTGATTCAAAATTGGTATGTGGGGGTTTTCGGGGTCGGAGATTATGAATTTTTTGTCAAAATATATTAAATTGAAATGACGGCTCATGGAATTTTGGTTATGGAAAAAAAAAAATGGCGCTCCAAGAGGCGGACGAGGTTTAGGTTTATGATCCGATTCGATTCAAAATTGGTAGTTTTTTGGGGGCGGGGTTTTGAATTTTTCAATTCAAAAGGTATGTGGGGGTTTTCAGGGTCGGAGTTTTTTTTTTAAAAGATATTTAATTGGAGGTGGGGATTCAGGGTGGGAGATTATGAATTTTGCTTCAAAATGCATGAAATCAAAATGGCGGCTCCAATATGACCGATGATCTCTGTGTTTATGGTACGATTCCATTCAATATTGGTATGTGGGGGTTTTCGGGGACGAAAATTATGAATGAATTCAAGATGGCGGCTCCAAAATGGCAGAGGAGTTTTGTGATTTTGGTTCGATTCTATTCAAAATTTGTATGTGGGGATTTTCGGAGTGGGAGATTATGATTTTTTTTGTCAAAATATATGAAATTGAAATGGTGGCTCATGGAATTTTGGTTATAGAAAAAAAAAAAACAAAATGGCGCTCCAAGATGGCGGACGAGAATTAGGTTCATGGTCCGATTCGATTCCAAATTGATATGTGGGGGTTTTCAGGGTCAAAAATTAGAAATTTTTCTTGAAAATTCATAAAATCAAAATGGCGGCTCCAAGATGGCCGATGATCTCTGTGTTTATGGTACGATTCCATTCAAAATTGGTATGTGGGTGTTTTCGAGGTCGGAGATAATGAATTTTTCATCAAAATGCACAAATTCAAGATGGCGGACGAGTTTTGTAATTATGGCTCCATTCGATTCAAAATTGGTATGTCGGGGTTTATGGAGTCGGAGATTAGGAATTTAGTTGAACATTGATTTTCAGTTAAAATTCATAAATTGAAGATGGCAACTCCCAGATGGCGGATGAGTTAATCTTTAGATGGTCTCCTCATTGAAGGCATAGATAGCTCAGAACTTACTGGAAAAAGGCCTCATAATAACGATTAAGGCGTACTTAAAAGTTAAAAATAATTGCTTTGGGTGTGTGACGTAGGTTATTCGTGAGTTATAGATTCAAAACATGGTCGCGCAAAGTTTTCTGTTCGAATACAAAATGACAAGCTTTTGAATCTATAACTCACGGAATAACCTACGTCACATATCCTAAGCAATTATTTTTAACTTTTTAGTGCATTTGAATAAAAGCTTGTCTTTAAAAATGTGTTTTATTAATTATTTTTATTGATTGATTAAGTTTATAATGATTGCTGAAAGTTATTTTAGACCAAAAAACAGTATTTTTTTGTCAACAAAAAAATCCAATTTTCAATAATTTTAAATAGATTCATTCATTTGTTTACAATTACAATGAAGTGGATAGGTTGTCTTCAAGTGGTTTTTACATTTTACATTATCTGTAGCATATTCACAAGTTAAAATAAACAGAGACAATATAAGTTAAAATTTTCAGTACTGACACAATTAAAATATTTTGATGAGATTTGCAATGTTTAACAAATTCACCAAGGTTATAAAAGCTGTTTGTAATCAGAAAAAAATTTTGTTAATTTTTGAATAGTTTTATGGATTGAACAGATTTGATGTCGGAATACTAGCACCTTCCGGGAATTTTTTGAAATATTCATGGTTTAATTTTTGTATATACATTTTATTGTTGTTTCTAGTTGGGTACGAGTGCATATCCGAGTGTTTGGTGTAGTTTCCAATATTTTTGGGTATGTATACTAGTTAGTATCTTGGGAATATTAATTCCGGTTAAGGTAGGGATCTTTTCTGATTTGAAGGTGTCTCTTAAGGATGCCCTGCAATTAAGATTAAACATTTTTCTCAATATTTTTTTCTGGATAACAAATACACGATCAGTTTGAGGTGCTTTACCCCATTCTATTAATATTATATGCCATTACAGAATGTACGAATGCAAAGTAGTAGAGTTTAAGCGAAGATTTGTCGAGACTTTTTTTCAGGGAGAGGATGGCGAAATAGCATTTATTCAGTCGGAAGCAAATGAAACTTATTTGACTATTCCAACTCATATCACTGTCAACTTCTGTTCCCAGATTTTTTTTTTCCAGTGTTCATCGGTACATCTCAATTTCTAGCTTCATTGACTCATGCACTTGGTAAAGACCACTGCATTGCTTACAAACGGTTTTTTCCGTATTAATTATAAGTTGATTTTTGCACCAGGTGGATAATTGCTCGAATACATTTGCTTTTTCCATCCCTACTTCTATAGTTCTTGCCGATACAAGAACGGTGGTATTATCAGCATACATGAATAGCCTTCCCCCAAATTTCCAAATTTCGCGTATGTGCCTAAAATTGAATTGTAAACAAATCATTCAAATAACTTTTTTTCAAAATTTCTGCCATATTAGTGATGTGGCATAGGTATAACCAAATCGAATTTTATGTTTTACGATATGTAGAAACGATCCTCTATTAAGTATTTTTTGTAACTCTGATAATTTGTTTTCCATAAATTGCAAACATTATGACTCACGCTGTTATAAGTCACTGTAAAATTGATAAAAAAACAACACTGTATTTCTTATTTTTGAAAAGAAATAGTTTTTCAATCCGGAAATTGCGTCATATTTCTCCAAATCAAACTCTCATAATATTTTCAAAAATACTTACACTTATTTTTTTGGAGTATTGCCTTGTTTGAAACAGGATCAAAATAAGGTAGTGCTGTGCGGAATTTGTGAGGTCTCTGATTAAATGGATTATATCAATGAATAATTCTAAAATCTATATCAAAGAAAGTAGGCAGAATAAGGTTAAAATTTTGAAAAGTTTCCAGATACTCCGTAATATAACCAGACTTGGCAACGTCGGTTTGTAGAGATTGTAGTAGAGCTATTAGTAGCGCTAATGCACTAAAAGGTGGCACCACTAATACAGTTGTCATTGTCAAACGAATCTCAACTGTGTTAATTGAGTAGTTTGAAAAACAAACTCGTTTAAAATTCAAGAATATAAGAATTGAAATAAAAAGTTTGTTATATGTGAGCCAATGTGAGGAATTCAAAAAATTATCAAGGTAGGTTTAATTAATTCATAATTCGATGTAAGTTTGAAAGTGAGTGACATTTATAATCATAACGCTGTTTTTTATGAACAATATTTGATGAATGCGAATGATCAGATAGGTATAAGGCAAACCACTGATGGTTTGTAAGAGTACTGATAACGTTGATGATTTGTGGCATCGAAACATTTCACTTCGAATATAAATTAGTAAATCCCAAATATGTTCACCACTTTGCTTGTGAATTGGACATACCTAATTGTGTTTACAGCACTCAGGAGTCATTTAAATCTTGTATTGAATGAATACTTCTTTGAATACACTAATTGAATAAAGAAAAACCTAACCTCAAATCGCACAGCTTCTTTTTCGAGGTGTGACGAATGACAAATGATAATCAGGAAGATATTAATATGTGGGTACAGCAGTTACAATATAGGTAGGTACTTACTCGTTTTTGTGTTATAAACCACAAGGAAATATTTTTTATTCTTGTTTTTTTAACGTGGCCAAATTGAAAACACCACCGGTTATGATCGTCGTCAGTCAAGTTGATACATGCGCTGTTGCCAGTTCTGGATTAGTCCACGAAACAAATGTAAAATATTTTTGAATCTAAACCACATGAAATATTTCCGAGTTTATTAAAATAGACGTTTGATGGATGTGTAATAATAAAATCTGTCTGTATGTTTATCACATCCGTTGTCCTCAGACTGTTCGACGTAGATAGTTGAATTTTGACATAAGGTGGATTTATGCAACCTTATTAAATACTTATGGAGTATTAGGTAGTTCGATTTACAATTAGCAATCTGGTGAACTTATTTTATAGTACTGTGTTTTTATCTATTATTTAACCAGTAGAGATTGGCCAACTCTTTACTTTAATTGAACCATTTTTTTGTATGGTCTACTAAAATGAATAATACGATTTTAGTAGATGTTTTTTTCAGTAATTTTCCCTAATTTACGATAATGGCTGATTAAGTATTTCTAGCTTGTGCGCCAGCTTACTATGGCTTCCTCAGTTGTTAATTTTGTTAATAAATGAATTAATGCCAACATTTTCATTACTTCCTATTGGTATGTTGATAATTATTACTTGGTAATAATTGTTATTCAATGCATAAATCCACCTATACTTGCCAAGAGTAAAAATAAAGTATTGATCTGAATGTTTTCGTTAGGGGTAGACGTTTGACCTCCGAAAAATAACTAACGATATAGGTCCTGTTTGTGAATAATTGTCTTTGTCAAAGTCATGATAAGCGTCTCGGCTAATATCTCAAAAAATAATATGTCTTAGTTTTTGTCGTTGAAATATTGTTTTTCTGCCAAAGGATGCTTTTTCACAGGTTCAATAAGCGTACTGTTTTTAAGATTATTATTGTTTATTTTTTCCAATGAACAACAACAAAAACAAAATAATTTATATTTAGATGATTTATTTTCAAGGTGATAAACTAAACTTTTCATGTACATTCAAAATGTTTGTATGTTATGTACAGGCTTCCCACAATATCACATTGTATTTAATAATTTGTGAGTCATAGTGATTCACACTTTTCCGGCAATAGGAGACTGTCATTGTCAGAACAGGCAAATTGTTATATTTTGTGTCAATCAGTGATTCTTTTTTCTACAGCTGGCATGTTATAAAGTCATAATGTTTCTGTTTACAAACGTCTAATGAGCACCAGTGTGTTTTATGACTCTTAAGACACTAGTGTCTTAGGAGTCATAAAACACTACCTGATTGAGTAGTTATTTATTGACCCTATTTGTAATTCCAAGACAATTATTCCCATCTACGATGTTAAGTCATCCTATCTATTTTTTACATTCATATTGATATTTATATGAATAGACACATTTTTCTTGTATTTGTAACATCCTTGGAATCACAAATTGAGTCGATGAACAATCTAAACACAAATAATGAACAAACCATTTGTCGTAGAAACCTTCTCAAACACCATATTTTATGAATTTTCAGCAACTATCATAAACGTCAAATGAGCCTTCAATATAGAAAAAGTCTTCGTGCTTATAACGTACCAGCTGTGGATAAAATATTGCATTGCATATTATGTAGTATTAGCATTTAAAACACGAAAGTGTTTTATGGCTAAACCATACAATAAATAACTATTAAAGCGGTACAGGTTTTTTCACTGCTATAAAAGTCAATTCGGCAACACTGCTTCATACTGAACACGTAGCACGTCCAGATTTTGCTCTCTCTATCGCTAACGTGGTCAACTTGGTGTAGCGTCCTACTGTCGCTTCTCTTTCACCGCGGAAATGTGGATGTTCGTTGCAGTTATTCCGTGTTAGGTGGCGCTACTAGTGCAGTATAGAGGATCTAGAGACATATATGAATACCTTACAAAAAGAAAATCTATATAGGAGATATAAATATCGATATCTTGAAGAAAGAATCAAACGATACTAACAATTATTTGAATATTTTGAATTAATATGGTTACATGTCCTACATTAACCAGCCTTCAAGAGTTACAAAAGACACAAAATCTATGATCGATCATATATTCGTAAAAATGGAAAACAGCATAGAAAATCAAGTAGAAATTGAACCAATTATATTTCAAACCGATATGACAGACCATCACACACCCTACATATACATTTACTTACATAAATATGAAACCAACGAAAAAAAAGTTACCACAAAATAAACAAGATAAATTATGAAAAACTAATAAATCTTCTAAAAAACCAAAAATGGGAAAATGTTTGTTTTATATTCGAATGAGTCTCAATTAGCCCACCAACTTTAAAACTAAATAAATACATTTTTGAATCGACTGGAGCAAAAACATTCAAAAATAAAAAAAACTTTGGATCACTTTGGGCCTTACTACATCTATCGAGTATACAGATCGCCTAAAAAAAACTAATTAAAAATGTTTCTAGCAAAACAGAAAGGGAATACAAAGACTATAGGAATAAACTCAACGCCTTAATCAACAAAACAAAAAAAGAATTTTATCAAAATAAGATAACAGAAGCAGGAAAAGATTACAAAAAAATATGGGGGCTATAACAGGTCGCAATAAAAAGTCGAATAAACAAGTAGAAAACACCCCAATAAACAGCGAATCTGGGAAAACAATGACAAATACTAAAGAGAAAGCAAACATTCTAAATGATTTTTTCACCAACGTTGGCATAAAAATGTCTGAAAAAATACAGAAAATTAATCTGCGACAAAACCTCCCGGAGAGCGATAGAAATGACTCCACCATTTTTCTAGAAACTGTAACAGAAAATGAAATAGGGTAAATGCAGTGAATGAACGCGTTAGGTTTTATCATGGTAATCGTTAAATTTCTAAACCCTTATTATAAAATAACCTCTACAAATGTTTTTTGTTTAGATGAAAATATATATTTGCAAATATATTTCAACAAACGTTACATATTACTAAGTAAATAAATAAAATATTTATCATTGCACATTCTAGTAAAGGAACACGACTTGCCAGTAAATGAACAAGGGGGTGTCTAATAAATGAACACAAGTTCCAGTAAATGAACAATGGGTATCTAGTAAATTAACTAAGTAAACATCCTATGTAGATACCCAGGTACGAGTGGATCTATAACTATTTTAACAGCTATTTTGGTAACAGGTTCCTAACTATTCTAAGGGCAAATATTTTTGTATTTCGTTACATTCAAATATACCCCGTCGAATTAATCGTGGTTCCGCTATTAATTCTAATACACATGTTTTGTTATACTAGATTTGATCAACGCGACTGAGCCACTCAAAATGATTTCTCCCATCAATCTTACACATGGTCTGCACTTCGTATTCATCGCCTTCAATATTCTTAATGATTCCAGGAAACGGCTTTTTATCATTATCAAATAATCGGTCCAGATTGGCCAGATATGCTTGAGTTTTTTTCTTCGCCGACTTTCTTATCTTTAGACTCAAGAGGATCATATTTTACACTATTGCTTCCGCTGCTTCCTTTAGTAGCGGAGTCTATTATCTTTTTTTTTTATTATTATTATTACATATAAGTAAAGGCTGAGGACAGAGTCCTATGTAAGCCTAAAAAAAAACTAAAGAGATCAACAAGATTATACAATGCATGCAAAAGAAAAAGAAAAAGAATTAATATATGCGTAGGAACAATTATGCAAATAAGCAAATGTCTATTTTGTTTTTAAAACTATTCACTGAGTAAGAATTCACAACATCGTTGGGTAAGTTATGCCTAGTGGCAAATTTCTCCTTTTTTAATTTGAGATTATGACCACGTAACCGCGAATCATTGTTGAAAACAAAAAGTTCTTTCTGATTAGCATAATTATTCTTAGCTATACGGAAGGATATGATGAGGTCCCCACGGAGTCGACGTTGGCCAAAAGCTATCAGTTGTGCCATCCTCAGTCTTTCGGGATAGGTTGGACGCACTTCACCAAAAGTCATACGCGTGGCTCGACGCTGTACGTATTCCAACAATTTCTTATCGCGCACCAAAACAGGACACCACACCGGACCTGCATACTCCATAATTGGACGAACGTAGGTTTTGTAAAGTTTTATGGAACTTGAATATGATGGGAGAACGTTTTGCGGATGAGGAAGATTAGTGTGTTGGCGCGCTTGCATGTGGATATAATATGTTCGGACCAAGTTAGGTCAGTATTAATAGTCACTCCCAGATCGACATGTGAAGACACTAAACGTATCTGTTTACCGTTCATTGTGTACGCGTGGAGTGGATTGTTCTTTCCTTGATGAAGTACGACGCATTTGTCGACGTTAAGAGGTAAAAGCAAATTCTCCCACCACCGACTAATCGAGTTGAGGTCTTCTTGAAGGAATTGATGTTCCACTAAGGCATTTCCATTCAGTTTGGTATCATCGGCATAAAACGACTTGCAGGACTTTATATGAAGAGCAAGATCACTTGCATAAACAACGAAGAGGAGGGGCCAAGAACAGACCCCTGGGGGACTCCACTTGTGACTTGTCTGTCCGAAGAAAAAGAGTGACCCACTTTGACCATGAAAGTTCTTTCTGTCATGTAATTTTCAATCCATAAGTTTAGTTGGCCCCGAATACCGAGTGTATCAAGTTTGTGCATTAGCCTCCTCACTGGGACCCTGTCGAAAGCCTTGGCAAAGTCAAGATAGACGATATCTGTCGGTATTTTTTTATCGTGAGCCGTCGTCCAATCGTTTATGCACTGTAGAAGATTGCTGGTGGTGGATTTACCTTTGACGAAACCATGTTGTTCCGATGGTATGATTGCGTTTTTTGTAAAAAATTCTGACATGTCTTCTACAATTATTGATTCCTTCACTTTGGAAGGTACGGATAGAAGACTAATGGGCCTGTAGTTGGTTGGATTGAGTTTATCGCCTTTTTTGAAAATAGCAGTGACAGATGCCTTCTTCCAAGCCCGAGGGATTTGAGATTTTGCGAAAGAGACAGTCATGATTGTTGATAACGGAGAGCAGAGAGTTTCGGCAAACTTCTTTAGAAAGAAGAGGCTCATTCCATCCAAGCCAGGCGATGAATTCAATTTAGTGTTCAATAAATGTTTTTTAATTTTTTCCGGGCTAAACGTTACATGGTTCAGATTATCACGCAGTCGTTCTGCTATAATTCCCGGTAAGTGATCATCTCGGGGCTCCATAGTGACGGAGCTTGTGAAAGAGTCGGCCAAGATTTCAGCTGATTCGATGTCTGTAGAGCACAGGGTACCATCAGGTTTTTGTAGGAGCGGAATGCTTACTTTGGTGTTCAGGTTTGATGGTATGAACTTGTACAGTTTTTTATTGTTTTCAGAGTTCGCAATATTCTTCAAACTCACGACGTGAAGAACGTAGTTTTAGTTTTGGAATTCGTCTTCTCGGTCTTCAACAACGTTTTCGCTAATTAGCTAGTCCTCCAATTCACGGAACCATGTCCTGATGCCTTCTTCTGTAACTGATGCTCGGCCCTTTGAAATTATTTCAGTGTTTCGCTGAGTAGCTTCGGGGTGGCCTTTGAAGAAATAGCTTCAACCATTTTTCGCCGGGTCTATCGTCTGTGAACATATTTGGTCGTTTCAAAAATTTCAAAACTCGTTGAACTGAATCCTTCACTTCGTCTGGGTGCATTGGGCGACCTAATATTGCTTTGGCTAAGATCCATTTTCCTAAATTGGCCTCCTCTTCCTTTGTAAGAGTGGTCGACGGCTCTATTTTTCGTACTGTAGGCACTTTACATTTTAATTTATTCGATAGAGTACTTTTCGGAATTGCATATTTTCGACTTGCTTGAGAAATGTTCATTTTTGATTGCCTAACTAAATCAAGAGCCTCTTGAAGCATCTCCGCCGGAAATCTCTTGTATGGTTTTGTTGTAACTTCCATATCTATAAAAAGAGATAATGATACCTACCTATTTGGTCATAGTTATTTTCGCACATGTTAGGTACACCATAGGCTTATTTTTCTCAAACTTTGGTATTTTTTGGGTGAGAAACAAGATATACCTATCCAAATGGTGGTAGCAAATTATGAAAAATAATAGTTTGAAAACTAAAGAACACGCTTTAATAGAAAACTAAACTAAAAAGTAGAAAATAATTTTAAATGAGTTTGAAATAAGAATACAGTGATTAACAACAAATTTATTTCACCGTAAAAAAGCGTGGGGTGCTTGATGTCAATTGTTGTTAATATTTTATGGACAGATATTGGTAAACGTAGAATCATTATGAAAATATCTTAAAAAGCACCCCACGCTTTTTTACGATGAAATAAATTTGTTGTTAATCACTGTATTCTTATTTCAAACTCATTTAAAATTATTTTCTACTTTTTAGTTTAGTTTTCTATTAAAGCGTGTTCTTTAGTTTTTAAACTATTATTTATTTTCAACTTTTTAGTTTTGTTTTCTATTGAAGCGTGTTTTTCAGTTTTTCAATTTTATTATTATTATTTAATTTTTTTACTATTTTCTCCAATTTTGAATAGAATCGGCCAAAAAATCGTCCCCATTTTGGAGCCCCATCTTTAATCTTTCAATTTTGACATAATAATCATAATCTCCGACCTCAGAAACCCCCACAACCAAATTTGAATAGAATTGGACCATATTCACAAAACTCGTACGCCATTTTGGAGCCGCCATCTAGAATTTTCCAATTTTTACATTAGAATCATAATATTGGACCTCAAAAACCCCCACATACCAATTTTGAATAGAATCGGACCATAATCACAAAACTCGTCCACCATTTTGGATCCGCCATCTTGAATTTTTCAGTTTTGACAAAAGAATCATAATCTCTGACCACGAAAACCCTCAGATACCAATTTTGAAGCAAATCGGACCATCATCACAAAACTCGTACGCCATATTGGAGCCGCCATTTTGTTTTTTTTTCAAACAAAAATGTCTTAATGCATTGTCACCGGAGTAATGTACACCTGCCGAATTTCAAATCGTTCGTACGTCTGGAAGTGGGTCAAAATCGCGCCCAAAGGAGTCGGTTACAAACATACAAGTGAAGCTAATAAAAAGCGTGTAAAAAAAGTAAGCGTCCGGAAAAAAAATTACACACACTTAAATTGTCCACAGAAAATTAATTTGTTACCTGGGTATTAATAATTAAAACGCTCAAATTTCGTTTTGTTCGGAGGGTGCAAAAAATATTTTTTTACGCATGTACGTATTTTTGTTCCGCATTGCGTTCTGAAACTCCAACTTCCGCACACTAATAGAAAAAAAAATTGTTGCCGTTTATTCATTAGGTATTGAATCTAGCTCGGAATCTAGTAAATAAACGCTATTTAAAGGAGCGTTCATTCATTGGATCGCGATATAGAATTAGGCTTTCACTATTATGGATCAAAAGAGCAAATAAGAATCTTACGATATTTTAGAACAATTTTTGCAAGTTGAAAACCCAGTAAATAAACGACGTGATCATCTACTGGTTTTCCATATGAACCAGTGAATGAACGACAAAAAAGGAAACTTTCTGATTATCAGCCAACGTTTCGTTTAATTAGCGATAAACTTCATCAGAGCCTACAAGAGCGGAATATATATGAAAACCAAAACAGAGAAAATTTTGGGAGTGAGACACTCCATTATGCAACATTTTTTTGGATACGTAATTATCAATTGTATACTGTATAGCTGAACGATGGTAAGAAACTGATTATCCAAATACGAGACATAACAGAACAGCTAGAATAACATTATGATATTAAAAATATCATCATCTCATGTCTTGCCTGAAAAAACGGGGTTCTACACGATTTTACACATTTTTTCATAACCTAACTTAACCTACCGGTATTTCTGGCGTCGTAGATGAATCTGGTGGATTCGCCAGTTCTACCAGACGTCGTTGTTGAATTTGGTAGATTCGCCTGTTCTAACATGATCTACCATAAAAAAAATTGTGTGTAGAATCGCGTTTTCTCAAATAGACGAACTTAAAAAGCAAACCCTACCCAAATACAAAATTTCATCCAAATCGTTAGAACCGTTTCCGAGATAGCCGAAATATATATATATATATATATATTATATATAGTGTATATATATATATATAGTGATATATATATATATATATTGTATATATATATATATATATATATATATATATATATATATATATATATATATATATATATATAGTGCGGCTTTTTATAGGTTCGACGTAGAACAATGAAAAAAAAGAAGATATTGTATGACATTACCGATACTACTTTTTGAAATGAAAGACGAGATTCGACCTTTGACCATGGTTTGGTGAGCATGTGGCGCTCCTGGGTTGGAGGTCAAGTAAATGTAATTTGTAAATATCCGCCGTTTATAACGTGCAGTGAAAAATACATGTTAATTTGTGAAGTTTAACAAACATTTTGTGAATAAATCAGTCCCTTTCTTCTCTACGCCAGTAACCAGGCTGGATGACAACGGACTTGTCGGAAGAAGGGGCGCTCGGGCACTCGTGGTATCACTTCGAGAGAGACTTCCAGGGTGCCATACGAAGGGGGGCAAGTGAGGTACTACCGCACGAGGCCCTCAGATCTGTGTAGATGGTTATATAACCGAGCACAAAAAAATGAACTAGAAGAAGAAGAAGAAGAAATGAAAGACATTGTGCTTGCCCGATAGATAACGCGGGGGGGCACATCAACTCCAAAATTTTAAATAGCATGAGGGGTCATGTGGAACATCGTTGGAAAGATAGTTCAATTCTATTTCCAACTATCTTATTGTTTTTATCATTCCGTTGATTTGTTTTTCACCTTTGAATGGTTCGACGTAGAACAATGAAATAAAGGTATTGAATGATGATGATCATAGAATTTTTCAACCAGTTCCCTCAAATACTTTCGAGTTATTGGATGAATTTTTCATTCCCACAGGCCTCACCAAAAATGTAGATTGCTTCAGTTTTCCCTTCAATAGGACATACACGAACCATGATAATGTTTCAAATTCAAAATAATACTATCAGAAGTAGAATGAAACTATTCTTTAAATACAAATGCGATAATATAAAGAGCAGGTGAGTAATGATAGAATCATTGTTACATTAGAAATTCTTAAACATCGACAAAAGAATCCAATTTCATAATGGGCATTTCTAGATTACTGCTTGATTATCAGTTGACTAAATCCGATA
Organism: Gonioctena quinquepunctata; assembly: GCA_018342105.1. NCBI lineage: Eukaryota > Metazoa > Arthropoda > Insecta > Coleoptera > Chrysomelidae > Gonioctena > Gonioctena quinquepunctata. The sequence goes on along the minus strand of JAFIRS010000806.1, from coordinate 154,022 downwards.
AATGATACCTCTTATAATTATGGTCATTGAAATTAAATGAGTTGGGTATTATTTGGGTATAATCTCTTGGAAAGGTATAAAAGGCTATTGTATAGCGAAACACGTGTCGTGGTTTTGTAAACCCAGTTTAGTGAAAATCATTTAGTGAATTGAGTGTCTTTTGTTTACTTCAATATGTATTTTCCTCAACTATCGGCCGCATCAATTCAAAAAATTACTGGATTACTGTATGAATTCGAAATTCCTACCTAATTGAGCTTTGAAACGAATTCGAAAATGAAAAATCATTTAAGTAATGAACCTTCCTCTATTGACCGTATTCAGTGTTACTCATCGAAATTGTGATTCCGAAGAACAACCATCGTTGAAACTATAATTTTCAACGGTGTGCAACTCGGTTTCTATGCCTTTCAAAATTTTCAAGTTGTTATGCCCCCAGCGCCCTCTGTCGAGTAATTGTAATGTTTCTTCTCTCCAAAAGTAGGATCTGTAATACCATTCAAAATATTTGTTGTCCCATTGTGTCATATGAAACCATTCAAAAGTTATCGAGATGAGGGTATCAACAACAGTTTCAGTCAAACCGTTAGCGTTAGTCAAGGGGTGCCTCAGGGGTCTATTTTAGGACCTCTTTTATATATAATTTTTGCCAACGACCTCATAACTTTTCTCGAAGGTATTCCAAATGTAAATATGGTTTGTTATGCCGATGACACTAATTTCCTAATTACGGAAACTAGCATCGATCGGACAATGGCTACTGCTGAAGAGGTATACACGCGGTGTTTATTATGGTCAGAAAAAAATTTCATTAATTTGAATAAGGAAAAAACGATTTCTATTATTTTCCATCGAGGGCACAATCAAACGCTATGTAACAATAACACATATAATTTCAGTTTTCAAAACGATGTCAAGATCTTGGGAGTTATCTTTGATCAAAAGTTAAACTGGGAATCTCACATACATAATCTATGTGGTAAATTGAGATCTGCTTGCTATGCCCTGAGGTCATTAAAGGAGCACTGCAGTCAAAAAATACCCCTCACTCTGTATTATGCGAATTTTCACTCTCAAATTCGATATGGCATCATGAATTGGGGAGCTGGCACTGATTGTTCAAGAATATTAATTTTACAAAAATCCGCGTTGAGAATCCTCTGTAATCTTCCCTGGGGACACTCATGGGAGTCTTATAAAAATAATAAAATTTTAACCGTAGTTGATACTTACATATACGAAATATCGTGTTATGTTCATAAAAATCTTTCATTGTTTAGCTGCAATAGATCGGAGCATAATTACTCTACCAGATTTAAGAACAATTTACTTCCGGCAAAGCACTCAACCAAGTTTTACCAAAGAAACTTGTACTACAATGGCTGCAGAATCTATAATAATTTACCTGAAGAAGTGCAAAGTGCGCCAAATATTCTCATTTTCAAAAATAGGCTCAAAGACTTCTTGACCCAAAAGAACTTTTACACACTTGACGAATTTTTTTCTTAAGAGGTTGTTGGGACCACTGTATGTCTAGTTGTATACATTTATATATCTGTGGTTCGTCGGTATTCGTGTTTTATTCATAATTTATGTTATATTTCTTGTCTTCTATGTTTACTGTGTATACTTTCATTTACTGACGCTCTCGGCAATTTGTTATTGACATCATTGTAATGGTTTCGATAACTTATTGTTAATTAAAGTATATTATTATTATTATTATTATTCAGAACCGCACTTGACATTTCAAATGCACATTGTGAGAAAACAAATTAACAAAATGATGACAAACAATTAGATATTTGGCAAGAGAATTGAACTATCTTTTCAACGATGTGCCATGACCCCCCTTGCTATTTGAAATTTTGAAGTTGATGTGCCCCCCCGCGCCATCTATCCGGCCATCACAATGTCTTTTATTTCAAAAAGTAGTATCGGTGATATCATACAACAACTTTTTTTTCATTGTTCTACGTCGAACCGTTCAAAAGTTATAAGTGGGGGAACCTTAAAAAGCCGCAAAGTCACATATCAAGGAAATGAAAAAAAAATGTTTGGAAAGAGAATTGAATGATCTTATCAACGATGTGCCACATGACCCCTATGCTATTTAAAATTTTGAAGTTGATCTATCGGGCACTCACAATGTCTTTTATTTCAAAAAGTAGTATCGATGATATAATACAATACCTTTTTTTTCCTTGTTCTACGTCGAACCGTTCAAACTTCGGGAGGTGATTCTTTGGAAGATTTCAGGACGAAAAGTTCATAAAAACATATTTGATTGGTTTTCGAGGTACAGGGTGATCAAAATAATTTTTTTTCAAGAGTTTTTGAGTTTACTTCGACATTTTTGACAACAATCAATTCAAATTAGGTAAGTACAATCCATCCAACAGTGCGCACGACACAAAAAAAATCATTTCTCAAATAATTCACAGGGTCCTCCTTTTTTCAGAGTCAAGCCTTGTTCAACCCTTCAGAATTTTTTTCTCTGCCGCCAGTGACAGATTATGAGGACACAATATTCAATTTTGTTTCATTTAACATCTTATTGTTCTCTGGAAGTTTTTCATTTACTCGTACGGTTTAGGAGCTATAATGAAAATATTAATGCAAACATTTTCCAGTGTGGCATAACAAAACGAAATTTAAAAAGCAAACATTCTCACATACTCTTGAAATAAAATTTATTTTGATCACCCTGTACCTCGAAAACTAAGCCGTTTGAGACATATGTTTATATGAACTTTTCGTTCTGAAAAATCACCCCTCGAAGTCTGTGATTAATTTTTTTATTCTCATGACATGCAATGAACAACTTTTATATTTGTACAAGCTTTAAATAAACAAATTTTTCACGAAATACAGAGTTTTAATTATTTCGATTTGGAATCATCGTGTACGCAGCAGTACTGAATTTTTTCTATATTTGCACACAGATATTTTCTGAAATTTAATTTTGTTTCAGCCATGTACGTTGCGTCAGCTTCCACGACCGTCAAATTCCACGAATTTCCTTCGGGAAGTGTTGTCCACAATTACCAACCTGGCTCCAAAGTCGAGGGACCGATTCGTAGCATCTCCTGGAGCAGGGACGGCAGCTGGCTGGTCCTCGTCCCCCACTCCGGAGCTACCGAAATAGTCAGTATCAAAGACCAGCTGAAACTACTGAAAACCATTCAGGACATCGAAGAACCAACTTGCGCGACTTTCCAGAACACCACGAAGAAAAATGTTGCGTTAGGTACCAAGAATGGGCTAGTGCTGATATACGATGTCAAAGCTAGAAGTACCAAGAAGAGATTCCCGAGAGCTTCTAGCCAAATCACCCATTTGAGCTTCACATCTAAAGATACTCACTGTATAGCCGGTTGTAAGAACGGCGAAGTACTGGTGTACGGCAACGTTACCAACAATCCGCCCACTTCGATGAGAGTGCCGAAATCTAGCACAATCACCTGCCTGAAAACCAGTCAAACCAAGAGGCAGTTAGTTCTAGGGGGAAGCAGTGAAGGCATAGTGGTCGTTTGGGACATCAACACTAGCAGAAGTAAGTTCCACATAGAAGCTCACAAAGCTCCCGTCAACTCTGTAGCTTTTTCGCCCGTTAATACCGACTTGATAGTCTCTACAGGCTCAGACAGGCAGTTCTGCTTCTTCGACATTGCTGACAACAAATGTATAGCCAGCGTGTCTGTTGAGAACAGTATAACGGCCGTTGACTTCTCGCCAGACGGTACGTATTTCGTGATGGCCTCCCAAAACGGCAGGGTGTATATCTACGATTCTAGGAACATCCAGGAGCCGGTGCATTCTTTCCAGGCCCACAAGAGCGCTATAAAACATTTAGAATTTCAAAATGCTTCAAGTACTCCCAACACTAGCCTTTGTAGTACTTCTGCGGAGAGCGTGACTCCAGTGATCCCGTCGGATAAGAATGGAAATCGAAACAGCCGGAGCAGCAGAACCAGCGACCTGTTCGGACTTTTCATTCCCACGATTGACTCAACCGAGGACGCCAGGCAGTCTGTAGTTTCGATAGAAGGAGGAGACTCATTCATTGCCGCTCTGGGTTTGGACAAGAGCAACACTATCGACTCGATGAAGCAGGACGATAGTGTTCTCTCCAAAGTGAAGGAGAGATTGCCCAGTATCGCAGATATGCCAACGCCTGGATTGCCTAAAGCGGCCAAGAGGGAGACAGGGGATTTCAAAGAAAACCATTTCGCATCCACCCCGAAGTTCTTGACTGCCAATGCCAATAACGTTTCGCCGATTGTTCACAGCGGAGGTTCATTTCTGGGTAACGCTGCTTCCACCAGCGAGATCCGAACCATTGTTAAGGAAGAGCTGAAGGGTATGATGAATGAATTGAAGTCTGACATTAAGTACCAAGCAACTCACACCACATACCAACTAAGAAGTCTGCTCTTGGATATGCATATGGCATTGGTTAAGGAGTTCATAAAATTGGAGAATTGTTACAATAGGGTGAGGGATGATTTGAACCATGGAGGGTATGATAATGGTAGTTTGGCAGAGGAGAACGAGCAGCTCAGGAGGAGAATTGATTTTTTGGAGGAACAATTAAAGAATGCGAATAGGAGAGAGGGTTGCAGTGATACGTGAAATTTAGGCGGTTTTTATTGTATATGGAGTAATTTGATTTCGAATATGTATTTTTAGTGCCAAGATTCCTGGATATTTACACTAATATTTTTGTAAGAATTATCAATAAACGGTATTTTCATCAGTTTTGTGCGTCCTTCCTTCGCAGAAAGTGATGAATATTGCGTATTATTTTTTTCCTACGCATTATACTCAATACTTGTGATTTGAACATCAACCTGAAATTCAACTGGTATCTGAAGAAAATGATGATAATTATATTAACGTTAGTATAGAATTACTTCAAGATAATTTATAGTAGGTTCATGATATAAAATTATGGACTGAATATTATGATCTTTGTAGGAATAAATTGACATGGAAATCCCTGGTAATGATAAAAAAATTACAACCTAGGTTAACGAAAATTACTTATAAATAAATTGATGATAAAGTTTACTCAGCCGTTACTTGATATCACCATCTCAACTGATTCAAGAGAGTAAGTTCCTGGTTGGGATCTTCTCAGCGAAAGTGAATATGAGAGGATTAATTGTAATATTTTTCGTGTTCATAGCAAATGTTTCAGCACAGGTAAGCAATATCACCCTTTTCAAACGATTCATTTTCTCATCGATTCAATTGTTTGTTCAGGATAGTATCATGAATATTTCATTATCTTTTCATTGGACTTTTTATTTTAATATTCATTGATTATTGAATGTTCTTTTCAGCTCATTAGTAAACAGATAATGTTAAGCTGTTTTTATCAAAATCTCCAAAAGGCTAACTGAAAATATAAAGTAGGATGGTGGTCTTATTGTCATAGCTTTTCTAAAAAAATGACATATTTCACATTTTGACAGTCCTAAAAATATCATGAAATATTTGTATGTATGTAGAGCTGGAAAGTGTTTGCTATTTGCAGTTCTAGCTTTTTTAGGAATGATTTGAAAAAAAATTGAAAATGAATGTTCAATTATAATTTTTTCCTCCCTAAATCGGCGGGAAATGGCCATCTTCAGACTTCAGGCTTTATCTATAATGATTTTGGATGATTTGATTGAATTACCAATTCATCCGATGATTTTTTATTTTCATGGCCCACATCTGAACTGAGGGTTTTTCCAAATGAAATTCTCCCGTGCATTATCAGTGGAAATCATCCTCCTAAATGGCTATATACCGTTATTTGGCAATAGAATCTAATAAACCAGTCAATATACTTTTTGGCAGTGGACCTGGAATGGCGTAACATGTTTTTTTGCAGGAATGGCTTCTGAGTTATTTGTAGAATAAATTTCAAGGATTCAAAATCCACCAAAAAGCGTATTATTCTTGGATTATGTCATTTCCATGTAGTTCTGGGAAGTTTTATTATTGGACATTTTTCATCCCTTCTGAAATATTTTATAACGTTCAATAATTTTACTTTAAATTCTTGAAAAAACCTGGTAAGGAAACAGTTGCTGAAATATTGATATTATATTTATATTATCATACCTGTATTGCCTAAGGGACTTTAAGAGAGGGTAGCCCAAGGAAACTTTTGTGATAACCAGAGTATGAAACTCTGAATCAAAAACATATACAATATATATTAACTCAATATATACAATAACTATACTTTCACTTAGTACTATATTTACAATGCTGCCAACAGGGCAGCTCAGCAGTTAAGTCTACATCTTGTACTACTATACTGTATCACTCATACAGTATAGATAGAATTAACTTCTTAAATCGTTTCCAACCACTAACTCCCGATAGTGCCAGCAACACTCTTATATATCTAACACACATTGTCCGATGTGATCTAATACGAAACATTTCGAAGTTGAACAACATTCAAACAATATGAGTTTGATTAACATATGAGCGTGCTAATCCTGATCAGAAGAATATGGTTCGATAAACTTTGGAGAGCAAATTCCTGACAATATCCATAAAAAAATTACTACCTTCCTAGATAATTCCTCGACGAACATTAAATAACATCCGATGAATAATTGATGAAGTCCTACAAAGTTCCTTTGCGTATGCTTATTGCGATAGTCTGTACACCGGTTTCGAGGTGTATACCCTAGAGTACAGGGAAGATCAAGCAGACAATGATTAACGTCCGCGAATCCTAATGAAACGGTCAGAATTCATTCAGTTCTCAGTTTCCGTGGGATGCCGTCAACTAAATGAAAAACACCACCAGCCAACGCCATCTCGACTTCAACTATTGAAACAAACATTAGCACGAGAAATGTCATCTTGAATATCAAGAATAAATGTATAATAAAAGACAGACATGTTTGACACATAGCAGTGAGCTACGTCAATATTCGACTCAATATACACCTATTGTATGGGTTTCCCATTTTTCAATTTTATTTGGAATACTCACTATTATATGCCACACACCTCTGTCGTGTATTGATACTGGAACCATCAGTATACCATACTGATGCTTTCCTTCCTAGTTGAGGCCCGTTCGTTGTGAATGTATGGTGGTTGTTTTTATCTACTTCATAATTCACTTCAAAGTCGTACCTAGCTGGCATAATATCCGATAGATTGTACCTGGATCCTAGGGAAATATTTTCCAGGATCTTCAGATATCCAATCAGATTTCCAGGGTTCAAGTTTGATGCACGCTTGCCTGTGCAGTGGTATGGTTTTTGGCCAGCATACTGATGACACGTAGGTAACCATAGGTATGATATAACCAGTATATCATTGGTTTCAAACCCCATGTCTTGCCAAAGACTCTGCGGGACGTCCAGGTTGCCGCTGTAGCCTTGAAATTAATTAATATGACTATTCCATGTTAGTCTTTGATCGATTATAACTCCCAGGTATCTGACTTCCTTGGAAAACGTTAGCTAAGTTCCATTCAGGGTTGAGGCTTCGCTCTTTGTGAATGGAACCAGCACTAGTTTGCTAGGATTTCTATTGTGTCCCTTCTCTAAGCTCCAGCTTCTGATTACATTTAAGACTGTCTGCAAGCGATTGGATATTATTTCGCCATGTTTGCCCCTAATAGTGACGACCAGGTCATCAGCGTAATTTTCAGTCGTGATTCCAGAGTAATGTATCTTCACTGTCAGGTTAACCACGTTCAATGACCACAGCAAAAGTGATCGTTTTCTCCCCGAGCGCTATTCAGCATTGCATGTATCGTGCATCTGATTAGTGAGGTGTTTATATTCCCTCTCCAGTGATCTAATGACGGAGCACATTCATTTGGTATGTCGTTTCAATGCTTTCAACTAAGCATTGTAGAGCATTAATTGTTGATCTGCCTGCTTGATAGGTGAACTGGTTTCTCTGAAGCGGTCTGCCCAAGAAGATTTCACTTCTTATATAATAGTCGATAATTTTCTCCATTGCTTTCAGGAGAAAGGAGGCGAGAATTATGGGGCTATAAGACTTTGCTTCGTCTGGTGGACGTCTCCTAGTCTTTGGTATGAGCACCACTGCGGCCTCCCTCCAGGCTTTCGGTATGGGACCGAAAATGAAACTAGCCCTGAACTGCCTTTTCAAGGCGGGATCTATTATCTAAAAGCCATTTTGTAGTAAGGAGTATCCCGTCCTTTCCGGCCGATTTAAAAGGTTTGAAGCTCTTGATGGCCCATTTGATCTTTTGGGTGGTGAAGATTTCTATTGGGGTTAGTGACAATCCCTTCCAGCTGAACACTTTGCAGTTCGTCTTCAACACCCTTGGGCTCAGAAAGGTGTGTATGGATGAGATCATTTCCTTTTCTTCTGGTTTTCTGCACATCCACCGTTCGGCTTTCAGATCAGACCGATACCGTTAGTTTGTTCTTTAGAATTAGTGTTGGTTAGTCGTGATCTTTGTCAGTTCGAAGTGAAAATTACAAACTGGAATAGGTACGGTGCGATTTTCGATGGAAAGGCCTCTGGTTCAACAAAGATACGTGGACACCACTGTGCATGAAAGTACATTATTACGAAACGTTCCGGAGAGTGTGTTTGACGTTTCAGAGGCACCATTATATATGTTTTTTGTTTCGCCGGTCTTGATAACCTATTCTAATTTCAGCAGTGTTGTTACATATTTTTCATTTTTGCATGGTACCAGTGATATGTTTACATATATTATGTTTTATTGCGTATATATTTTGAATCCGGACTTGTTTTCATTTTGGGCTTATTTTCGTACAATGTTGAATTCCATTTCTGGTATGATGAATCCTGAGTTCAAATAGAAATTCGGCATTTCATTATACCTATCTGAAAACACTATATTAGTAGAGGAGACCGTGGGAGGTCGACCTTCACCGATCTGATAACTCGATGAGACATATTTTTTATCAAATATAATTTATATACAAATATGCCCATGATAACTTGCCTATCGAAAAGTGCTCATAGCTATTTTTAATTGAATTAATTTTAATCAATTTTCTTTTATCACCTTCACTCTTTTCATAACCGAATGAGTTTCACCTCAATTGATAGTTTTTAACACACAGAATATGCCTAGGTAGGCTTGCCTACTTATTTCTGCGCATGGCTACCTGGCAAGCAGATGTGAACAGGTAAGTCAATATAGGTAACTACACCGATCTATTAACCAATCGAAATTGATATCATAGGTAAGATAATTTAATTACAAAACCAATCGTATGGCTTGCCTGCAAAAATCGTACATAAAATATTATTGCCAAGCTATGAAGTTTTAGAATTTTAGCTATTTGATAGGTGCGAGAGAGAAAGTAGAGCGTCCGAGGTCCGTGTGATAGAACAGGACACAACATAGCAGCTGCACGCTACCTGACCGTTGAATGTATCCGAGTGCGCATGCTCGTGTACATGTGAGTGACAGTGACAGCATTTATCTACACTTTGAACTTTTTTATATGCTTTGTAATAAACGCTTTTAACAATACAAATGTATTAAATTTTAATTTTCTATATTGATGATTTTTTTAAATTTATTATACTAAAATTTCAAAAGTAACACCCATTCTTTCCCGCTTAACGGCATTTATTTGATTTTAAATAATGAATAAATTATTCTTTATTTAATTTAAATAAAAAATATAGATTTTTTTATCATTTTTAAATTTTATAATTTAACTTTAAAATGAAAAAAAAAATGTTGAATTTTTATTTTTTATTACTATATTAAATTATTTATTTTTGATTATTTCATAGCTGTAAGTATATATAGTGTGAAATAATACAAAAATTGTGATCGAAATTAGAGTTATAATAAATTAGAGTTCAAAATTACTGGCGAGTGTAAATAAATGCTGTCACTCACATGTACACGAGCATGCGCACTCGGATACATTCAACGGTCAGGTAGCGTGCAGCTGCTATGTTGTATCCTGTTCTATCACACGGACCTCGGACGCTCTACTTTCTCTCTCGCACCTATCAAATAGCTAAAATTCTAAGACTTTATAGCTTTGCAATAATATTTTATGTACGATTTTTTGCTGGCAAGCCTATACGATTGGTTTTGTAATTAAATTATCTTACCTATGATATCAATTTCGATTGGTTAACAGATCGGTGTAGTTACCTATATTGACTTACCTGTTCACATCTGCTTGCCAGGTAGCCATGCACAGAAATAAGTAGGCAAGCCTACTTAGGCATATTCTGAGTGTTAAAAACTATCAGTTGAGATGAAACTCATTCGGTTATCAAAAGAGTGAAGGAGATGAAAGAAAATTGATTAAAATTAATTCAATTAAAAATAGCTATGAACACTTTTCGATAGGCAAGTTATCATAGGCATATTTGCTTATAAATTATATTTGATAAAAAATATGTCTCATCGAGTTATCAGATCGGTGAAGGTCGACCTCCCACCGGCTCTTAGACTATATTTACATGCTTATTTAGTTCACCGATAGTGGGCTAGTGTCATTAGCTGCCCACTTACATGTCAAAATAAAATATGTTATTGTCAGTTCTCTAGAAATCGCAAATTGTTTGTATATTTCCTTAGCAACGGGGTAAATAACGCTTGTTTTTTGATAATATTTGGATATTTTTAGTTTGTTTTTTTTTATGTTCTGGTTCCCACGAAAAGGGATATCCTGTAATGTTCAGAGAACATCGTGGGAACCAAGGGAAAGAAGGTAGGAGTTGGTGTTCTTCTTAAATTTCTGGAGGTTGTATGCCTCGGGGAACACCTCCCTAGGCAATGAGTTCCAAAGCCTCGCTGTTCGTTGGATGAACGAGTCTTTGGAAAGTGATGTTCTGCAGGTCTCCAAAGTGACCACGAAGGGGTGTGATGACTGAACTTGACGGGTTAGTCTCGAAGAGACTGCCAAAGCAGGAACGATTGTTGATATTTCAGAAGAGCATCGCCCATGAAAATATCTATAAAATAGAGACAAATCGCCGACTTTTCTACGGTGTTCCAGACAAGTGAGAGAGTTTGTAAGCGAGGCATCACCGACGAGACGAATTGCCCTTTTTTGGACAGAATCCAATAGCCTCAGGATATGTTTAGGTGCCGCGCTCCAAATATGGGAACACTATTCCAGGACAGGTCGGATCTGTGCCTTATAGATCATAAGCAGCTGAGTGGGGGTGAAATAGATCTTGGCACGAAACAAAAAACCAAGTTTTTGGGATGCACTTTTGGCAATGGACCTCACGTGATTTTCCCAGGAAAGGTTATTGCTGATAGTAATACCAAGCATCGATATGGATGACTTCAGTGGTATGGTTACTCCTGACAAAGTTATGTTAGGCACAGTGAGATCGGCTTTTCTAGAGAAAAGACATGCTTGTGTTTTGTTTGCATTGAATTCAACCAAGTTATTAGATCCCCACTCGAGAATTGTTGCTAAGTCCATATTTATATTATTAACATTTCTTCCTCGTTCATTTTTGGTTTCACGGGCTGATATAGGGGCCCTGGAAGAGAAAGCGGTATGGAGGGTTCTATCATCGGCAAAGCTGTGTACTGGACATGAAGTTGCTTTCAACAGGTCGTTGATGTGAAGTAGAAATAGTGTTGGTGCGAGAATAGATCCTTGCGGAACACCAGCATTTATGAGTAGAGTGTCAGATGAAACTCCATCGACCACTACATGGAGAGACCTGTTTGAGAGGAAACTAGCAAGCAGAGAACACAGCTGAGGGGGCAAGCCATAAGACGGAAGCTTGGCGAGGAGTCCCTGGTGCCAAACTCGATCGAACGCCTTGGAGATATCTAATGCCACAGCTAAAGTTTCTCCATACTTTTCAATAGATAGCTGCCATATATGTGAGACGTAAGCGAGCAGGTCACCAGTTGATCTCTGATGGCGGAAGCCATATTGCCTATCGTTGACAATTCCTGAGTCTTCCAGATATTTCATGAGCTCGATGTTGATGGCTTTTTCCATGACCTTTGAAATGATAGATAGCAGTGCGATAGGTCTGTAGATGCTAGGTAGGGCCTTTTTGCCTTTTTTAGGGACTGGCTGTACTCTTGCAATTTTCCAATTGGACGGAAATACCCCCAAATTGTAAGAGTGGTTGAACAACTTGCAAAGAACAGGTGTTAGTTCGGGGAAATATTTAAAAATGATTTCACCAGAGAAAGAAATATCACGAGAAGCGGCAAAAGTAAGTGCAGAATTACTGCCCAAAAAATCACGTGAGAGATATGAAAACCAGTATCGTCTATTTTGCAACTGGCGCCAACAAAAGTTATAAATGTAAGTGATGATATTCTTCTCGTTTATTTGTCAGAAAAAAGCAAATCCATGAAAGCTTCAACTTTATGGAGTCAATTTTCAATGTTAAAAAGTTTTCTGGCGGTAAACGAAAATGTAAATGTCAATAATTTACCAAAAACTACTGCATTTCTCAAACGAGAAAGTGTTGGTTACACACCGTAAAAGTACAAAGTATTAATTGCTGACCAAATCGCCAAATTCATACTTGAAGCACCAGACGAGAAGTGGTTATTAGGTAAAGATATTTTAATATTTGGCATATTCGGTGCCTGCCGAAGAGATGACTTGATTCGTCTGACTGTGGAAGACGTGGAAGATAATGGTGGTTTTTGATAGTAGTCCTTCGAGATGGCGGAAATCACAAATTAAGAAGTTTCACAATTACAAAGGAAGGATGCCCCTTTGATCCATGCACTACACCTACACACATGAATAGTAAAAGATTATTCATTGCGTATCGTAATGGTAGATGTTTTGCTCAATATGCAGGGTGTCATACAATCAGTGGAAACAAAGCAGATTGCTGAATATCTGAACCTAGAAAGTCCGGAAGATTATACTGGACACGGCTTAAGACGATCTTCAGTCGAGTCGAGGGCGGAGGAGATTTCTTTACTTTCAAAAGGAATGGAGGCGTTCCTTGACTGTGGCTGAAGGCTACATCGAAGAATCAGTAGGCAGAAAGATTGAAGTTTCTCGTAAATTGTTCAGCCATTCAAGAACAGTAAAAACAACGCCAACATCAGAATACAATGCAGTGGGGGAAAATCAAAAACTGAATACTTCTACTAATATAGTAGCACCTTCGACTTTATCAACTATATTATCGAAAATGAAGTAGCTGCTAAAGGATCAGGTATTTACAACATCACAAATTGTACCATAAATATTTCAATTAATAAAAATTAAAAATACATGTTTTTGTTCGTTAATCTTTAAAAATAAATGTTTCTCAACAATCTGTGGTTTTCAGGTAGATATAATGAAAAATATCGTTCATTACACGTCCATAAATGATTTTTCCGTGCTTGCACGACTTCCCGGGTTTGGCTGCGCCTCCCACGTTAACTTGTCGCGCACGCACGGAAAAAGCCTATTTTCTCGACTCCTAATGAAATATACTATTTAAAAAATTGTATAATGACAGTACGGTACAGTACAGATTAGATTATATATCTGACAGCTCTGTCCCTTTCATTTATTTCAAACATACAAAGTATTCAAAAACTATAAAACAAAAAAGCAATATATCGATCCTCAATCTTCAACAAGAAGCTTGTAGCCACACAATAAAAGAAATTTCGCTAAAAACTACATTTGTAGGAAATCGGATGGGAGACATGAATGATTTCGTTCTCTGGGGAAACGGAGTAGTTCCAAACAGATTTAATAAAAATAGGTGACAATAAGTTGAAATTCAGAGGATTTTTGTATTTTATTTTTTTTAACCGTGGACAGATGAGTCTACGGGTAGATGGAAAGTTTCACTTAGGAATTCATATTTCCTCCAGAAATTTAATTTCGTTGGCGAAGCGGGAAAAGTATCTGGAAGGATAAGGGGCCTTTTTTTCCGGCTATAGAATTTTTGTGATTCAATAATTGGTAAGCAATACAATGTTAGTCCCTTATTGGGAGCATATTACTCGGAGCCTGGTATTCTTAGTAAGGATTTTTTTCGCAATTACTCTGTATGTCGGTTGAGAATGCCTACGGTCTTTTGGGATGCCCGCTTTCATAATATTTTCTATTTACTGTCTCGTGGTGGATTTATATACACTTTTCACATCATGAACGACAACTCAATACATTTTGTAAAATTGTTTATTCAATTTTTTTTAGAGAAGTATTAATTTTTTTTTAAACATAATTTTGAAAGTTCCGTTCAGGTTTGCAGTCATTTATGGTTACCTGCTTGACCTATCCTGTACTGTTGAGAGGGCAAATACCCCGAAACCGGTTTACATGTGGTCAGTCAGAGTGGGACGATGAATATTTATCCATTAGATTAACAAACATTTGCAAAGAAACCTTGTAGACCAATCAATAGAGATTTTTTCGCGACACAAATACTACCAGTAAACCGCCTGTATCATCATACACCCATAAAAAAGGTGCATCCTTTCTTATAACCGATAAAAACGCCTTTAATGTTTGTTCTGTCTGTTATAATTGAGGAGCACCTTATCAAAACGCAAAGAGAGTAAACGTTATCTGAATAGGAGGACCTAATAAGCTCTAGCCAATTAGAATCCTGTAGCATTAACCCGTCATAGTGACGTACATGGACATGAGCACAGGTGGCCCACGTAACATACAGAGTGGCCCAATATACATTCAAGATCCTGTAACTCTATGATACCAGAGTGCGGAGTGCGCTAGTCCGTCACTGTCCAGAGAGAATGGTGGCCATGACATGTCCATATTCGTATGACTCATAAATGATCTTTCATCTCCTTCTATTAGTGTCACCATTGTCTTATGGGGAATAGACTCTCCTACTCAGATAACGTTTACTCTCTTTGATCAAAGCGCATTATGTCCCACAAAATGTTTTTTCCAGAATAGGCAATAAACTATTTGCTGCTAAGCACTGTATCGTAATGATTTTTTTTATCATAATACTAATGGGTGTATACACTTAGATCTGAATATTAGGCATATTTAAATCAAAAGCAGTATGAGTTCCGTAGTTCTATCCTGTTATCTTTCCTACTCCCAAATGTCATTGCTTGATTTGTTTTAAACATTTAAAAGCATTTTTTTTCATTTTGTATAGTTTTTGACTCGATCTCTCAATGGACGAATTGTAGAGAATCAAAATGCAAAGAAAATGTGCCCAAGCACGACTCGATCGGATTATTAGTAACGGGAACAAACCGGAAAAAATCTGCGTTTTTTCAAAAATTCATTTCAAGTTTTGAAGCAGGCTCTCCACGAAATAGTAGTGATTGATATGTACTTTATGTGTGAAAAACTCAGGCATTGTTGTATTCTTAGTTTGAGCATAATTGCAATATGATTTTTTTAATGCACTTAATTCCAATAGATCTTAAAAAATTTGAAGTTGAAGTATAGTACTACAAACACTGTACTTAGTGTGTATACACAGGTTTTGGCTTTCCTACAGCGTACTGTTTTCTGATTGGTTATTGACTGACAGTTCTTATTGTACAGCTAATTAGAAGCTGTAGCTGATTTTCACTTGAATGTTGAAAAAAAAGGACAGGAACTGCGGGACAAATTTTGTTTCCGAGTGCTTACAAGACGATCGCAGATTTGAATCTGTCATAAAGAATGATAAAATAATACATTTTACAACATGTAACAAAAAGCAAAAAATAACTATCAACAATAAAGTACAGGACGTTCGTATGCAACGCGATCTATTCGGTCCAATGTTAGGAATTTCTATGAAAGAGGCCACGGATGTGGAAACAATGTTTTCGTTCCCGATGACTCCGATGCCTACTTCATTATGTCATTAAGATGGCACGATTTGTAAAACCGAAAAATCGTTGGAATTGTTTTTTTAATCCACTCTCTGAAAGATGTGCCAAAGTTGTTTGGCAACATTTCCAATAAAAATTTGCAGATTCTTACGAGTTATAATGCTTCATGTGTGCATATAGTTTTTGATCGCTACTGCTCGCCGTCTATTGAAGATCATGAACGTACGTTGAGGGTAGGTTTACGTCATCTCTGGTCCGGAACAAGCTAGAACAAATGATTTTGGGAAATAACATAGAAACGACAAATTTAAAGGAACTCTCGTCTTTTTCCTAATTTCACACTGGCAAAGTAATGATGTAGCCCCTTTTATAGTAAACAAGACTTATTCTATTGAATTTTATTAATTGTTACTCCTACAGCGTCGATGTAAATGTTAATGTTGTTCTAGCGGAGAATCCCGGTTTTCATTGTCTTTCGCACGAAGAGGCTGACACTAAAATTATTTATCATGCATCGAAAATGAGTTCAGATTGTAATGTTGTAGTTAAGTGTTCTGTTACTGATATTGTTATAATTATGCTAGGTAATTTACACAAAATATCAGCAAAAATGTACATTGAATGTTGAGTCTCCAATAAATGACATTTTGTGTTAAAATGCTGCGAAATAGGTGAGGAATACTTGCAAATATGACCGAAAACCGGCAGTGCATGAAAGCGGCTCAGGAGTGGGGGTAGAGCAGCAGATTCATAACGGTCGCAGCGCGCTCGTATTACTATAAAAACGATTCCCCGCCGCTGCTGCTCTACCCCCACTACTCATCAGCCTTCACGTTTGCAGTATTTTTCATTAATTTGCAGCATTTTAACGCAAAATGAGAATATACATTTTGTAGTACTATACTTCTACTCTCGAAATATTTTTGAAAAATTGGAATCGGATCACCTATAACGCATCCAGGTCTGCTACAATAAAGTGCATTGAAAAATTAGATTGCAAATATGCCAAAACTAATCATGCAAGAGCACCTGAGTTTTCCACATGAAGTATATATTAATCACTACTGTCGTGGAAAACCTGCACTACAATTCGAAAAGTGACAAAGTGCTTCATTGGTTTTCAAGTTACAAGTCAAAAACCATAAGAAATAAAAAAAATTGCTTTTAAATGTTTATAACAAATTAAGCAATGACAGTTGGGAATAGGGAACATAACAGGATATAACTACTAGCCGTCTTCCGTATGATGGCACAGTCGGTTTCCTGGTAGTATTTTTGTCACAGAATCAATAGAGCAGAAAATCTCTATCGATTGGCCTATTGTAAACACAGAGATCGTGGGCCATCTTGCAGCCGCCATTTTGACAAAAAGTTCATAATCTTGAAACCTGAAAACCCCCCACATACCAATTTTGAATCAAATCCGACATCCCAAATCTCGTCCGCTATCTTGGAGCCGCCATTTTGTTTTTTCTGTCGTAAAAATTCCATAATGCATTGTCACGGGAACTATGAACACCTGCCAAACTTCAGGTTAATTGGACAACTAGAAGTGGGTCAAATTTAACTTGTAAGATTTGGCACATCGGGACAGGTGGAAGTTGATAAAACCTTGTGAAAAAATAAAACCCAATAGCGCCCCGTTGAATATAAAAAAGAAAAAGTATTGTAACTAGAAAACAATGAGTACAGTATATGGTGTTCCTCACAGAAGTGTTCTTGGACTGTTGCTATTTATATTGTATATAAATGATGTAAATCTTTACTTGACGCACTGGAGGAAATTTTGATCAAACATGTCGTGTGCAAAAAATTTTTAAAAATGGTTGGCTATTCCTACCTAGTCTCCAGGAAACTTTTCTTATGGTACTCGAGTAAAACACAATTATATTTCCATATTTCAAACTTTTTGAAATCATTATTAAGCAAGCTAGTCAAAAAATCAGTATTAGCAGAATATAATTTGAGATCTAACAGATCATTATGATATAGGTTCAGTGCAAGTACTATTGATTATAAAAACACCAAATACTATTGATTTCGAAATATATTAAGTGAAATATTATTTCTATTTGATGTGATAAAATTGAATAAACTTATATTTCATTCAATTGAATAAACTTAGATGTTAATCAATTGTATAAAACAGATATCATTAAAATCAAATGTTTCGAAATTGAAATACGGTCCTTGCATCTGCTGACTACTCCACATTGCTTGACTGAACAGCTGGGAGGCCTGAACCGATAGTTTTACCCACACTGAAGTATAGAACTGCAATACATCTAAGAAACTCATTATTATTATTCATTGCCCATAAGTCTAAGCGGTCGATAAGTCACGGATTTTTTTTTCGAACTGATTTTTGGATTTCAATAATTTTTAGCAAAAATTAATCGTTTCAATTTGCTACCAATTTATTGGTGGGTATACACTAGTCCATAAAGAAAAGATAATATCCAAATAAAACTATTCCCAAAACGCCATGGAAACGAAATATTTCAAGAAATAGTGCCAATATTACGCTTTTTGGTCGATTTCGGATGTTTTTGCCCTTTTCCACCCCTTTGCTAGCGCACACACCACGTGCATTTCTTTGTAGTGATTCCTGCAAAAATCCCCCTTACGCCATATCCACATCTGGTTGATTTTCATGCTCCTCCAGCTGGTTTTCAGTAACATCAATCCTTCCAGATGCTATCCGCCGATAGAATGGCCATTCTGATGCGTTACCACAGAGAATGCCAGGCCCAAACAGGAATTTCTGACAGCGCTGCAAGTGGCGTCATCACAGGAAGATTCCCCAACGACCCTGTCCTGATGAGACATCTCCTCTGCATCCACCAAAGGCTGGGCATCCAAGATCGTAATGGAATTCTGCAGAGAGATGCCATTTCATCCATGCTCAGATCGGCTTTACCTGCTTCTGCCGATGTCAACGGTATCGTAAACACATGTGCTGTTCAGAAGAGCACTGGTGAAGAAACGGCTCTAAACATGGACAGGTGCATGTATGGGATGGTTAGGTCCAGGCAGGGGTGAACAGGACGCTATCTAGGTTATTGCAATCATAATGTTGCTACTCTTACTCTAAATCATATACTAGATTCTTACAAAAATAAAACTCCAGTTGTCAATGAACATATTAAAAAACAGTTTTAAACATCAGCATTTATTTATTGGATAAGAATAAATATATTTAAAATAAATAAATCAGCTTTTTAAAATAATTGAAGAATATCCATCCATGTTTATTCTTCAGAAAGACACGAGCAATTGCTTGGGAGCTTCCTTGCTCCAATGCGCAATTCAAATGTCTTCCAACGATTTAAAAAATGTTTTATGTGACAAATTTTCACTTGACATCTTTCCCAAGTGCATCCTTGTCAACTGATTCTGAACTCTGAAATGAAAAAATTACAGTTGTATCCTGAATATACGAATCTAAAGAATATAGTCACTACAGAAGATGCTAGTTGGTATACATACATGACATATGAAATCAATAGTTAGGGGTTGACAATCGATCTTAAAGTTTTGAACTGACATTGAAGTAGATTCAAATTACTTTTGAGATACAAGCGACATATCTCAGTTTCCAGGGAAATTATAAAGAAAACTTGTATCCCCTATTGGAGTTTCTGGGTTGAATTCTTGAAATCCAACCAAAAATTATTTATTCCCCATTCTAGAACCCCACAGATACAGATCTTCTATTGAGTATGCTCATAGACGACGAAACATAGACCATTTTGTAGCCACTATCTCGAATTGGTATGTGAATATACACGCAAATAGGTGGATTTGTTTGAATGAAATGGTGAAAACTCGTCTTCGAGTATTTAAAAAAAAATTCACATCATCGATACATCAAATGAGTCCATTTATAGAAAAAAGGGCGAATTATTTTTTTTGCCGACATTAACGATAAATTTGAACAAGGTTTGATGGACACTAATACTGCAGAATGATTCAAACGAATATGCATATTTTGTCCTTCTATCTCGTCACTGATCACAAAACGGTAGACAATTTCTTTATTCGGTGAAACCATTATGGTTGATTCGTATTGCTCATACGGTGATATTTGAATGACACTGCAATACTCTGAATTGGAGCAAAATGTGGAATAAACTGAGCTCAAAAAGGTATATGCGTGTGTTTTTGCAAATTTCGTTTTGATCGTTCGAATCATATTGGTCCAAAGATATTGTGATAATTTTGTGAGATTCAATGTACTTCCTATATTCTTAACTTTTGCGTATAACTTTTTTATTTGGTTCACAGTAGCGAATGACAAATTCATCCATTTGAAAATACATGGTACGTTCATTCTACGAGTACATTATCTCCTAACCATAGAATCGGGTGAATAAGTTGCGATTATTAACTTCAACAAAGCAGAATTGCGGTACCCTAAATTCATATTCAAATTTAATCTTCAATTTGATATAAAAAAATGAACAATTCAGAAGATTCATTGAGTAACATTCCATCAAAATTTTTGGATGTTGCCGATTCTAAGAAGCCAGTTACTTCCAGAAAAGTCTCGCTGGAGTTGCGAGAAACAATTTGCAGCATTTGAGTTGTGGTGTAAGGAGAAAAATACACTATCACTGAAAGAAAAGGTATTCATAGTACACTTTCACCACTTATCAAGAAATTGTTGCCCGTCAACGTTGTGGTCGTAGTACGCAATGATTAAACTTATTGTTAACTTGAAGAAAGACATCGATATAAGCAAATATTATAAATTAACGGCATATCTAAAATGACCGAACGAAGGTTTCAAACCCAAGAAATCGAAGGTTTTCGAAAAACAGGAAATGGATAAATTCTTATCTGATGCTCCGGACGACTTCCTCTTGATGAAGGTGGCTACCATTTTTGGAATCGCTGGTGCCTACCGTCCCGAAGAATTGATGAATATGACGAAAGACGATTTGAAGACAAAAAAAATGTTCTTGTTATTACCATTCCGAACTCAAAAACCAACATTATGAGAAAAATTGTGGTTTGCGACCCAGAAAATGAAAGGACAAGTTACCTAGAATTATACAAAAAGTATGCCAGTCTGCATCCTGCTGACACTCAACATCGGCGGTTTTTTTTCTTCTTCAAATCAGGAAAATGCACTAAATGTGTGCGAATTAATAGTTTTGGCAAAATGCCATCAAACATTGCTAGGTACTTGGGCCTCCCAAATCCTGAGAATAACACCGGTCATTGTTTCCGGCGGTCGTCAGCCACAATGTTGGCTGACTCTGGGGCTAACATCACCAACATTAAAAGGAACGGTGGATGGAAATCTACATCTTTGACAGAATCATACATCGAGAATTCGCTCGAAAATAAAAAGAAGATTGACCATTATATTCTAAAAAAACATCCAAACACTCCAATACCAAACTATCGCTCCCCTCGCGAAGCAGCTTCCTCACCTGTCGATAATTCAGCGAAAATTCAACAAGCTTTCTTTCATGACACATCTCAGGAGGGCCAATCGGCGTAAAATTTGCATAATGCTACCAATTGTACATTTAATTTTAATATTATTCATAATTAGTTTGAATTGAAAATAAATAAAAATTATATTAGGTTTTTTTTTTTCTCGTAAATTTTTTAGATATAATATATTATATTCGTAGGAAAAATGTTGTATCTAACACATGCGGAAATGGTATTCTTCTACGACAACCTCGATAATGTTCATTTTATAACAGTAACTTCAATCATAAACAAGCACATTTTGTACATAATTTCATTTTTGCATCGGCAAGTTGCTAAGCAACAAATGCGAAATGGAATATTTCGTGTTAGGTCTAGGATCACTCTAAAATCACGACGACTACGGCTTGTCAAATCATGACGTCCAGCGACAAATTGATGAAATGTCAGCAGATCGTTTCTGTCAAAGTTTTAGTAGGTAACGAGTAATTTCATAGTTGTTTTCTATAAAAACTAATAATTAAAATAGAAACTGATAGTGATATTGACTTAGATTTGACACCTCCGAACATAATAGAAGCAGCGAAGGTAACAACACTGAATTTATTACCGGAAACGTCGAAGAGTATGTATCAACGCGCTTATAACCTTTTTTGGAATGGGAGGTAGATCAAAAGACAAAATCGTCTTCCGAGAACGTTTTAATGGCTTATTTTGGCGACTCGGCCAAAAAAATTTTAAGTTCCACTTTGTGGTCACACTTCTCGATGCTGAGAACGACTCTTAGTATCTATAATGATATAGATATTGCCAAATATTTGAAACTGAAAGCATTCCTCAAGCGGCAGTCTAACGGCTACAAACCCAAAAAGTCAAAGATCTGTACAGCAAATGACATCGATAATTTCATTGAACAGGCTCCAGATGAAATATATTTTGCAACAAAAGTAAGTTTTATATTTCCATTTGATGAAAAATATGTTTAAGTAATCTAATTTACATTGTAGGTTGCATTAGTTATGGGAGTAATGGGTGCATGTAGAAGACATGAATTATATCAAATGAAAATTACTCATTTCAATGATCTTGGTTCAGCTGTTTTAGTAACAACACCAAACAGTAAAACCAAAATAGTACGAAATTTAACTGTAACTGGCAAATTCTACGAAATTTATAAAAAATACGCAAATCTTCGCCCTCAAAATGCTAATGGTCTATGGTTTTTCATTAATTATCAAAAAGGAAAGTGTAACATTCAAAGAATGGGTCTGAATAAGTTTGGAGCTATGGGAAAAGACATTGCCAAGTATTTAAAATTGCCAAATTACGAATTATATACTGGGTACTGCTTTCGCCGATCCTCCGCAACAATTCTTGTTGATGCTGGAGGTGACATAACCACGTTAAAACGCCACGGTGGCTGGAAATCTACTACAGTCGCTGAGGGATATATTGATGAATCGAAGAAAAGTAAGCTTGACATAGCAAATAAAATTGCAAATGCAATACAGAACATACCATCAGGCATACCAACGAATTTAGAAATGGAAAATCGCGAGAAGCCGTCTACTTCAACGTCGACAAATTATCAATTTCGAAAAGAATGAAGTATTCAGCAATCAATTTCTCCAAATATGATATTCAATAATTGCACATTCAACTTCAATTAGATATATACATACATTTATAGGCTTCTATTTCTGTGTACCTATTAGAAATATCAATAAAGAAAATATTTACATATTTCTTCAATTTATATTTTAATTCTGATAGAGAGCCCATTAGCGGCGAATTCGGAGTAATGAAATATCATCAGTTTATTTCTTTCAAAGTTTTTGCAATGTATGCATGTATTAAACGTGAACGATATGTTGTCGTAGAAAAAGTATAGTATGCAACTCGCTACAAAATGGCCATTTTGCACTCGTGCTGCAAATTTCATACTCGGGCAAAATGGGCATCATTTTGTGCTCATTGCATAATATACTATTTCCGCACCTAACGTCATGTGCGGAAAAGTACCACTTTCCGCACTAGTTAGGCAAATAACTATTTCGTAAATTAATTAATAACTTAAAGAGACCAGTGGTACATGAACGTATCAACTGGTACGGTCATCAAAATTGGTATTTTAGGTCTTTGATACAAATTGAAGAATACATGTTTGTGTTTTTAGATATTCAACTCCTAAAGGGGTGAGATAGGGGTGAAAGTTTGTATGGGGATCCGTTAGTTTTTGTGTTAGGGTCATAAACATTGTTATTTGAAGTCTTTGTTACCAATAAAGAAACACGGGTCTCAGTGATATGGGGGATGAAAGTTTGTATGGGATTCCGTTATTTTTCGAGTTAGGGTCATGAAAATTGGTGTTTTGGCTCTCTGTTACGAATAAGTTAATCGCGTTTAACCTTATTTGAAAATTCCGTCCCTGAAGGAGTAAAAAGGGGGTTGGTCAATTTGTAGTGTACTTACGAAAAATTCGGGTTCAAGTTTTCCGTTGGTTTCGTAGTAGCATTTATAATAGTTGTATGCCGATTCTGCTGGAGATTCCCTCTGGATAGTACACTTGTCGATGATTTCGTCAAGTTTCGTAGTAACCTTTCCATATTCTAGAATATTCTTTCTCATGACGTCGTTTTGGAATTCGCCAAGTTCATTTTGGAATCCAAACTTTTGCGATGTACAGAACGAATATTGTTTGAATTTTGGATCGTCAGGAAATTGTCCTTGTACTGCCAATTTTATCAATGCTTTATCCACGCCGGATTTTTCTTGGCAGTTCCGGTGAATTTCGGATAAATGTTCTTGTTTTTCTTTGGACAGGGGAACAGCCTATAAAAAATAGTGTTGAGTGATGACTAGTGAATGAAAAACGTTGGAGCTGAAGGTCGTGTGTCAGATTCTACTAGTCTCATAGCGGTATTAGGTATTTCTTATATTTTTGCTGAGACTATCAATATATTAATGATTTGAATATACCTAACGACCTACCGTGGCTTGTTTCGCTACAGAAATATAAAAAATATATTTTGAATTTGAATTTAGAAATGCTAGTAGAGGTTTCCCCAAAGAAAAGTAATATTCCATAAAAAGTTTTTTTTCAAATTAATTGCCCAACTCTACATACCATCCCACTCATTGTAACTTATTACTTTTATCCATTTAGGCATTGGTATAATCTAGGCTAAGTATAAATATTTCTTTTTTATCGGGGAGGGGGTCAATCATATAAATATTGTTTTTGAAATGCAAAACGTTTTTTGCGTCTGATATTTGCAAAGAAATATTATTCAAAAATAATCATATTCTTACATATCCATTTATTTAACTTTATAAAACGCAGAATTGCGTTCATTGAAACTCCTAATCATTGATGCAAAACAAAGAAATCCACCCCCATTTCACGAAGAATATTTCCACTTAACAAAATGTAACTACTCTGGATATAACAAATCGTCTACTTCCACAGGACATCAAGAAAGAAATGAGGTGTCAATCGGTTCGTTATTATGGTCTGGGTGACATAACATAGACATTAGCATTTTATACGAACAAAATCAATATGACGGATGTTACATCCAAAAAAGTAGGGGTCTCGGATTTTTTTTCTTTGCTTTCGTATCGAGTTGGATGTCAATTGAAAGAGTATACCATTCTGAGTTTATAAATATAAGTATAGTACAATATACAGTGTGGAACAGCCAAATGGAATAAATTCGTTATTTCAGTTATTGTGCACATTTATAGAAAAATCCGAAATACGTCAATTTCAGAACCTGAAATGTCATCCTACAATGACAAAATTTCATCCCTACTTTCAACCCTCTTCGAGTGACAGTTACAACTCCCAAATTTTCAAATGGGAAGTAGGGGCATGTGATACATCATTTAAAGGGTCTCTTCATTCTCTATTCAAAAATGTATACTTTTTCGAATTATTTGCAGAAATAAAAAAAAATCATCTGAATGACCTAATTTGCTTCAACACGCTAAAAACTAATACTAATACCGTTTCTTGATAATGAGAAAGTAAGAAATAGTATATTGAACACTATTGTTGTTCTACGACTATTTTAATCATATCATTAGAAATCTAATATATTTTCATAAGAATATTATAAAAATCGAACATTACTCTAATTGATTTCATTAAAGAAAATACAATTTTAGGAATTGGACCCAAAACCTTCAGCGTGAAAAATCCGGGACAACCCTGAATTAACACTTCTATCAAATCTCTGTCTTATTTATGGATTGAAATTAACTCCTACGCTATCAGGTTAGGTGGTATCAAACTTAGAATATCACTGTCAGCATCACCACTCATTTAGGTACTGTCCTGATTATTTCATGTTTGAAATTTAATTTATGGAAACTACCAAATGTCAAACAATTATTATCAGACAGATGTTATTGATTTGATTCGATCTCATACTATCAATCATCATGAAATTCGTTATTATAACGACAGTCTAGTAGCCCATTGAAAAAGTTACCATGTCAATGTTGGTTTTGTTTCAATTGTTGTGGGATTAAATTCAAATTCAAATTCTTTATTGACCATTTGTAGCCAAGCAGTGCTTGGATATGGCAAGTCATTTTACACTTAGTAGCACATTATTAATGCTATGGGGAACAGATTTAAAAAATCAATAAATTATTTTGAGAAAACAATAGTCATACAAGGACATAGAAGTAATAACATAAATTAAGTGTTTTTACAAAAATTCACAAATTCTTCAAGGCTATAGAAAGCATTCATTGTCAGCATTTGTTTAATTTTTTTTTCGAAGAGAGGGGACGATAATTCTTTTAAGTTATTTGGTATATAATTGTATAATGTGAGTCCATTATGTTGTGGTGATTTTGTAAAGTATGTATGGTTGAATTTTTCGATGCGAAGGTTATCTTTGTTTCTTGTTTCATACCTGTGCCTGTCTCCATTTTTAGCATAGCTATCTTTATTATTATGTATATA
This sequence comes from Gonioctena quinquepunctata, assembly GCA_018342105.1. Classification (NCBI taxonomy): domain Eukaryota; kingdom Metazoa; phylum Arthropoda; class Insecta; order Coleoptera; family Chrysomelidae; genus Gonioctena; species Gonioctena quinquepunctata. Next base: position 127,827 of record JAFIRS010000806.1, on the reverse strand, counting down.
TAGTAATATATTTAAGATGTATATGCAGGGAAATGTCAATATACCCTTTAGTTTAAATATTTCTCGGCATGAGTCGAAAGGTTTCATACTATATATTATTCTTATTATGCGTTTTTGGAGAACGAATATTCTAGTCCATTCAGTTGCAAGGCCCCAGCTGATTATGTTGAATGATAAGGTCGAGGAGACTACGGAGTAATATACTTTCAGCAGAGACGATTCATGAAGTGATTTTTTTAGTGTAAGGAAGGCAAAGCAGCTTTTTTTAAGCTTGTTACATGTATTATCTATTTGTTCAATCCACATTATGTTATTATCGAGATGTATGCCTAAGAATTTTGTAGATTTTGATATTTCATGTTGATTGTTATTTATGTTTAGATTGACTAGGTTTGGTTTATTACTGCGTGCGCTGTTGAATTGAATGAACATAGTTTTTTGTAGATTCACCACAAGATGGTTTCTTGTACACCATTCATAGAATTGGTTTACTACTGAGGTCACTTTCACATTAAGAGTACTCAGCGAGGAGCCCGTCACTATTATTGTTGTATCGTCTGCATACATAAACACCTTCCCCCCTTCAATATAGTCAGGAAGGTCATTATGTACAACAGGAATGAGAGTGGTCCTAAGATACTCCCCTGAGGGGTTCCTATACCTACATTATATTGGCTAGAGAGATCATTCCCAATTTTCACAAACAATTGCCGTTCCGTTACATAGGAAATCATCCAGTTCTTTATAGGGCCCCGCAATCCTAACCGTTCCAGTTTTCTTTCAAGTATGCTTGGGTTCAGCATATCGAAAGCCCGCGTTAAATCAAAAAATATACCAAGAACATATTCACCATTGTCAAGACTGTTATATATATACTGAGTGACCTCGGTTGTTGCAGTTTGGGTTGATAACCCCTTTCTAAACCCGTGTTGACAACTCGTGAGAATGTTATATTTCTCCAAAAAATTTGTTAGGCGTATATAGATTCCTCTTTCGATTACTTTGGCTATTGGACTCAATGTCGTGATTGCTCTATAATTTTCAATTTGTTGTGGGTCACCCTTCTTATATACTGGGGTGGTTTTTGATATTTTTAAGATATTTGGAAATTGACCAACTCTCATTGACATATTTATAATTTGACTGATATAGAAACTGAATTCATTCCGAAGGCTTTGATAAGTGCTGTTGGTATCTCGTCATATCCTAATGAGGTTTTATTTTTCAAGTTTGAAATGATATCCATTACTTCGTTCTGGTCATATGGTTCGTAGAAGAATGAGTTACTGGGTAATGTGCAATTTTCAACACTAGGCATTTGAGCAGCATATTTATCATTTACTGAGTTTGCAAAGTAATCTGCGAATAAGTTTGCGATATGGCATTTATTTAGAATAATTTCGTTATTTAAGCAGATGGTGATTTCGTTATGGAAAACTTTCTTTTTATCTAGTTTCATGTTTACTAACTCCCATAATTTTTTTGTAGGGTTCTCAGCATCCAATATAAGGTCGCTATAAAATTTTATCTTTTCTGATTCAAACTTTTCATAAGTTTTTTTTTTTTATGTCAATTCTTAAACTCTATATTTTATCATCTGATGTCGATAAATTCAGTGGTTCTTTATTGAAATAGTGCTTGAAGTTGGAAATAGTATTTTCGTTTGTTATTCGTTTTTGGATATAATTTTCGTTAATTTTGTTGTTATCAATTGAAGTCTTCCAAGTGAGTTCTTGGGCATAATGATCTGAGAATCCCGGGTCAAACACCTTACATTCGGCATTATTTGATATATTTGTCATTATATAATCTATTGATGAACAGCTGGTGCCTCTGGTAGTTGTTACGACCCTGGTGTGTTCATTCACCATAGACTTCAACTGATAACATTCCATAATGTCTATGAGTTTTTTGTAATTTATATTGTTTACCTTGTTATCCATTTTGATGTTCAGGTCACCACACACTATGGTTTTTTCGAACTTCTCATTTGAATACTGTAGAATTTGGTCCAGTATAGTGAAAAATAATTTTATGTCGTCATCCGGTGGCCTATAAATTGTAATTATGCTAGTTGTTTTTTCCATTGAGATTGCTGAACATTCTAAAACGCGTTCAATAGAGAGTTGTTTTATATATTTTATTTCTTTACAGAGGGATGCAATATCATTTCTCACATAGATGGCGCTCCCGCCATGTGTATTTATATTTTGTCTGCAAAAATGGGAATGCTTTCTATAGCCTTGAATTATTGTTACATTTAGTTGGTCTTCTATTAACCAATGTTCAGTTATGCCAAAATGTTCGGTTTTTTTTCATCACATAATATGTCAAGTAAGTTGATTTTGTTTGATAGAGACTGGGTATTTAAATGAATTAGCGCCCACAGGTCTTGTTGATTCGAAAAATCATTCAATCTTCTTTCTGTTGTTGTTATAACCGCATGAGAGTAATTGTCAGTGTTATACTTGTCGTTTGAATTTCGTCAACTGCAATTCAGAAACATGGTTCGTTTAACAGAAATGCACAGAATAATAGTGCTGCAGATTATTGTTTACGGAGACAACACTCGAACACAGATCGAAGTTGCTCGCCTATTTCACGAACAATATTCCAAGGGACTATGAGTAAAATAGAAAAGTAATTTCGCGAGCTTGGACATGTGAGGCAGATGAAAAAAGCACCTTCCAAAGCAATAAATATCAATACCAAATTGTTTTGCTTGAGTTTGAGGAAAACTCTCATACTTCGAGTCGACAAGCAGCCGCAACATTGGATGTTAGCCATTCATCGATTCTTCGAATATTAAAAGAAAAAAAAATGCATCCCTATAAAATGATACCAACTCAGGAGCTCATGGAAGATGATTTTAATCGAAGAACGTATTTTTGTGAATAAATGATATGTGATCCAATTGGAACATGTTTTGTATTCTGATGATTGTACTTTTACGCTTCACGGTAATGCCAATCGTCAAAATTGCCGCTACTGGTCTATGGAAAAACCTCACTGGATGAGAGGAGGAAATACACAATACCCTCAAAAGGTTAATGTTTGGGCAGGGATAGTTGGAAATCATGTCATCGGTCCGTTTTTCATTGACGGCAATTTGAATGGGGGTAATTATTTAGAAATGCTCCAAAATAACGTTGTGCCAACTTTGGCAAACTTATATCCTGATCCAGCAAACCCACAAGTCCCAGCGAATATGATATGGTTTCAGCAAGATGGAGCACCGCCACATTACCAAATCAATGTCCGGCAGTACCTACACCGAATATTTCCAAATCGGTGGATAGGGAGGCGAGGATGGATTGAATGGCCAGCACGATCACCCGATCTTTTCCATTGGACTTCCTCTTATGGGGATATGTGAAAAGAATGGTATACAAAACTAAACCATTAGATTGAGTTGACATAAGAAGAAGAATAACGCTTGCTATTAGGTCGGTCACACCACATATGTTCCATAACTTCAGAAGACAGTTTTATTTTAGACTAGGATGTTGCCAAGACATTCGACGCGAGCATTTCCTACGTTGACATTCATGTTATTTTTTGTTTTTTACATCATGACGAACTGAACAGATGATTCGATTTTTTCTTGTTAATTTTCGAAACAAATTCGAAAAAAATGACATAGAATAGAGAATGACAAGACCTTTTCAATGATGTATCACATGCCCCTATGTCCCATTTAAAATTGTTGTACCGAAGGTTAAGTAGGATGTTATTTCAAATGCAAATTGACGTATTCGGTTTATAAATATACAAATGAAATAATGAATTTATTCCATTTGTTCCACAGTGTATATTAAAATATACTCTATTCTTATTCAGAAATAGTGATTTGACCATCCTTGTTTGAGTACAACATTAATTTATCATAAGTTTTATATATATATATATATATATATATATATATATATATATATATATATATATATATATATATATATATATATATATATATATATATATATATATATATAATATATATATATATATATATATATATATATATATATATATATTGGGGTTTGCAGCAAAGGAAAAAGAAAACTCTTTTTAGATTATTCCAAGCTTTCGGGAGTATTTGTTCCCATCATCGGGGAGACTACAATCGAAGAACAATACAACTGAGTGATTTTATTTTGTAATTACAGTTCATATTGTAACTCACATCTATGCTGAGGTTATCTTCCATGATGTTAAACAAAATTTGTATTGTTTGTACATAGTGAATCAGGTAAAATGAAGAATAACAATTGAGTTAAGTTAAGATTGTAAAACACATTAAAACTGTAAACAACTATACCAAAGTTAATCTCACCATGTGGTGTATAAAGTGGTACTCGTACATGTCATTTTATAGAGACAATTGGCATATGACACACGTCTACTATGACGTTTGAGGTTAGGTGTTAGGAACTGTTGAATTTTTTTAACAATAAAATTCAATATATGACCGGATTGTGATTGGCCTTTAGGTCGTGTTGGATAACATGGTTTCATTATGAAAATTTTGAAAATTTGGTTTAGAGTCTAGTGACAGTAAAAAGGAGTAGATGATTGATGTCACTCTTTTTGTTCAGGCAATTATTTGATTGTGAAATGAAAGCCATTTTTAAGAAAGTTTTTTTTGATCTATGTGACTCAGTCGCTAACACTTTTACTGATTCAAAATTGTGTTAGCGACTGAGTCGCATAGATCAAGAAGAACCTTCTCAGAAATGGCTTTCATTTCACAATCAAATAATTGCATGAACAAAAAGTGTGACATCAATCATTCGAATGAGATCTACTCGTTTTTACTGTCACTAGACTCTAAACCAACTTTTCAAAGTTTTCATAATGAAACCATGTTATCCAACACGACCTAAAGGCCAATCATAATCCGGTTATATATTGAAATTTATTGTTAAAAAAATTCAACAGTTGGTAACACCTAACCTCAAACGTCATATTTCTACTTCACATCAACGACCTGTTGAAAGCAACTTCATGTCCAGTACACAGCTTTGCCGATGATAGTACCCTCCATACCGCTTTCTCTTCCAGGGCCCCTATATCAGCCCGTGAAACCAGAAATGAACGAGGAAGAAATGTTAATAATATAAATATGGACTTGGCAGCAATTCTCGAATGGGGATCTAATAACTTGGTAGAATTCAATGCAAACAAAACACAAGCATGTCTTTTCTCTAGAAAAGCCGATCTCACTGTGCCTAACATAACTTTGTCAGGAGTAACCATACCACTGAAGCCATCCATATCGATGCTTGGTATTACTATCAGCAATAACCTTTCCTGGAAAAATCACGTGAGGTCCATTGCCAAAAGTGCATCCCAAAAACTTGGATTTCTGTTTCGTGCCAAGAGCTATTTCACCCCCAGTCAGCTGCTTATGATCTATAAGGCACAGATCCGACCTGTCCTGGAATACTGTTCCCATATTTGGAGTGCGGCACCTAAACATATCCTGAGGCTATTGGATTCTGTCCAAAAAAGGGCAATTCGTCTCGTCGGTGATGCCTCGCTTACAAACTCGCTCACTTGTCTGGAACACCGTAGAAAAGTTGGCGATTTGTCTCTATTTTATAGATATTTTCATGGGCGATGCTCTTCTGAAATATCAACAATCGTTCCTGCTTTGGCAGTCTCTTCGAGATTAACCCGTCAAGTTCAGTCATCACACCCCTTCGTGGTCACTTTGGAAACCTGCAGAACATCACTTTCCAAAGACTCGTTCATCAACGAACAGCGGGGCTTTGGACTCATTGCCTAGGGAGGTGTTCCCCGAGGCATACAACCTTCAGAAATTTAAGAAGAACACCAACTCCTACCTTCTTTCCCTAGGTTCCCACGATGTTCTCTGAACATTACAGGATATCCCTTTTCGTGGGAACCAGAACATAAAAAAAAAAAAAAAAGTTGACGTGTGTCATATGTCAATTGTCTCTATAAAATGACATGTACCAGAGTACCACTTTATACACAACATGGTGAGATTAACTTTAGTATAGTTTTTTACAATTTTAATGTGTTTTACAATCTTAACTCAACTTAATTGTTATTCTTCATTTTACCTGATTCACTATGTACGAACAATACGAATTTTGTTTAACATCATGGAAGCTAACCTCAACATTGATGTAAGTTACAATATGAACCGTAATTACAAAATAAAATAACTCACTTGTATTGTTTTTCGATTGATGATGGGAATTAATACTCCCGAAAGCTTGGAATAATCTTAAAAGAGTTTTCTTTTTCCTTTGCTGCAAACCCCAATATCCTCGAGTTTTATAACTAACTAGTCAGCAACGACTACCCTTCTACTATATATATATATATATATATATATATATATATATATATATATATATATATATATATATATATCACTAAGAAAGGTTTTTTGATATTCCATCCCTAGAGGGATGAAAAAAAAGGGGGCTGAAAGTTGGATGTACCGTTAGTGTTGAAGTGAGAGTCATGGAAATTGGTATTTGGCATTTTTTTTCTCAAATGAAGAAACGCGTATTTCGGGGTTTTTGAAAATGTAACCTAAAGGGGTTGAAATGGGGGTTGGAGTGCAATTAGTTTTTAAGTTGGGATCATACAAATTAGTAATTGAGGTCTTCTTTTTCTGTAAATTCCTCTAAAGAGGTGAGTGAAATGGGGGTTGAATGCGAATTGGAAAATTGTATGGGGATTCCGTTAGAGTCATAAAAATTGATATTTGAGGTCTTTGTTATGAATAAAGAAAAAGTGTTTCAGTGTTTTGGAAAATTCAACCCCTAAAGGGGTGAAAACAGATACAGTGAAACGGGATAACGGGATGCAGGGAAAGCCACAGGTATAAACTAGATAGAACAACGCAAAGAAAAACATAGGAAATTCACGAATTCTACGCGGACGACTTCGCAGTTACCAGCTATATATTAATAAACTTACGAAAAATTCGGGTTCAAGTTTTCCATTGATATCTTGGTAGCATTTATAATAGTTGAATGCCGATTCTGCTGGAGATTCCTTCTGGATAGTACACTTGTCGATGATTTCGTCAAGTTTCGTAGTAACCTTTCCATGTGCTAAAATATTCTTTCTCATGACATCGTTTTGGAACTCGCCAAGTTCATTTTGGAAACCAAACTTTTGCGATGTACAGAACGAATATTCTTTGAATTTTGGATCATCAGGGAATTGTCCTTGAACTGCCAATTTTATCAATGCTTTATCCACGCCAGATTTTTCTTGGCAGTTCCGGTGAATTTCGGATAATTTTTCGTGCTCTTCTTTGGTCAGTGGAACAGCCTACAAAAAATAGTGTTGAGTGATGGCTGGTGAATGGGAAAAGTTGGAGCTGAAGGTCGTGTGTGTCAGATTCTACCAGTCTCTTAGTGTTATTGAATATTTGTTATATTTTTCCTGACACTATCAATATATTTATGGCTTAAATATACCTAACTACCTATTGAGGCTTCTTTCTGAACAGAAATATAAAAAAATATTCTGAATTCGAATATAGAAATGCTAGTAGAGGTTTCCCCAAAGAAAAATGAGTAATCCATAAAAAGTTATTTTATAAATTCAGTACCCAATAACTCTACCTGCCATCCCACTCAACTTCTGTTTTATCACACTGAAAACAGAAAAAATATATATATATATATATATATATATATATAGATATATATATATATATACAGTGTCCGTCATAAAGTTGGCTACATATTGGAAAAAAAGTTAAATTTCTGAAAAACTCTAATGTCGGTTCGTTTCTGCATGTCTGACAAGTGAAAAATCCGTTGCGACTCAGATTAGGCGGGAATTTTAAAAAAGTTGCCTGTGGTGCCGAAAAATGTGTCAAATTAACAAGATATCGAAAAAATTTATTGGAAAAATGTGTTTGGAATCCAACGAAGACCAATTCTGTACCAGAATTCTGAACCAGATTGAAAAATACAGTTTTATTCCTCTACTCTTACTAAGAAACATTATACATTCTTGTTTTATCTGGAAACAGCTTCATTAACCTAAATCACATGAGTTTGGGTCAAAACTAATCAATTTTTTTTTTCTGAGAAAGAAAATTGACATATTTTAAATGTGAGCCCAAGTAACAAAAATATCTCTATAATTATCGTATATCATGCTATAAAACAAAATGTAATACAACAGATTTGTTCCTAAAACATGATATAGTGCTTTATACGACACCTATCGAAGCAAAATAGGCCCAGGTTTATACAGCTCTATAGTTGGTATAGGCTTCTGTAAGCATGCTATACACACATTATACAATAAATGTTGCTAAGCTTACACAGCTACTATAGGGCAAACTTTTTTCTGCTTTATACAACACTTATGTCTGATAAGGGGGTTGTAGGGCTATTATTATAGAATGACGACCAACAGTTTTTAGAATACGTATAAAAGCCTCAAAAAACAGTTGTAAGAATGCTGTTTAGGTTGCTGTAGAAAACCGCTAGAAACGATTGATATTCGTTTGTCGATCGTACGTGTATTATCTTAAAAGAACCATTTGGTTCATTTTAAAATAACTATACGATAAAAATATTTCTTAAGCCCATACCTATACAATTCTTTATTTCTTTAATACATCTATAACAATGTCAGACAATAATTAATGGCGATGGCGATTAAGAATAATACCACCATGATAAATACAGTACTTACTATAACTTAAAACAGAAAATAGTTTGGTTACAAGTTATAGATTCTCTTGCGCAACAGATTTTTCTGATAAAATATGTCTAGATATTAATGCACAAATTGAAGCGCCTTCTCCTTTGTATCATTTTAAATATTTTTTTTAATTTTCAAGGAAAAAATATTCGTAAAATTTAATTATATTTTTTCAAACCTATTAGAAAAGGTTCTATAAATGAAAGTCATAATCGCCCTTTGCAAAAAACACTTACTAGTTACTTGGTTTCTACGTTTTTAGTTTTAATTGAGATAATTTGCATAATGGCGTCAGAAATAGGAAAATATATGTTATTTCTAAGATGGCGGACATAGTTACAGAACGAATATTCGTTACAGAACTCTTAAACAATCTTTTGATTCTGTAATGCTGTTTAAGCTATACCTTACAAGATGTTTGCTGACCTTTAAATCGAAATGTTGAGTTTGATTTTTAGACGTTGTCAAATTTCGAACAGAACCTTAATAGAGAATTTTCGGGCGGCTTATTTCAACCACACTACCCGTAATCCGTTATACTGCTCATGCGCAGTGATAAATTTGATTCTGTAATGCTGTTTAAGCTATACCTTACAAGATGTTTGCTGACCTTTCAACGATCCGATATTCTGAGTTATGATGGGGAGTCGATTTTAACACTACTCCCACTAATAACGTTACCGCTTGCGACGTAACTGGTGCACAAATTACGGCAAGGAGTAACGTTTATTAGCGGGTGTTAAAAATCGACTCGCGCACATCATAACTGTCAAAATAAGCTGCCGAAAAATCTATATTTTAACGTCTTAGCCGAAAACTCCATGTACCTTAATACTTTAATATTTAGTGAATTATAAAAATTGTACGCACCCTTCAAGTAACGAATCAATCTTATTTTACCAATATACAATACTTTTATTACAATCTGGCAACAATGTGCCGAATGATTCTTTGGCCATCCTTTCACGCGGCGGTTTTCAACAATACACAACAAAACGGTTCTGTAGTGTGTGTTTTTATATTATTATACGATAATTGTATTGCGGAGTTCAACGCTATATTATTATAAGCATTGTGAAACAAGTATAACCTTAAAATCAAATCGTAGATACGATCTTTGCAAGTTACTTATTTTTTATTTATCCCGATCAAAATGTTTAAGATAGTTCAAACAGTAGAACGAGGAAATAATACATTTTATTTTGGCCTAAGATTGGAGCATCGAAACTACAGAGGGAAATAAATTCTGCCCGTGAAACAAATTGGATAAGCCTAAAATGTAAGCTTAAAAGAAATTATTTGAACACATTTGAAATGGCAGAAGAAGAAATGGAAAGGATGGTTTAAAATTTCCACTTTGCTTGATTCTCTGCCAGCAAGCACCATCATCAAGATTCATTTTAAAACTTCACATTTGAATAAATATAAAATTTTACTGTTATTGTTCGTTTCATTAAGCAGCGTTTAGAGACAATTGACTTCTATGGTGCAAGCACCCAACTACGTTAAAATCCACAGCATAACATATTTCTATAAGGTAATTTTAAGTTATTTTTCAATCAATGATATAACGCTGCTATAATATAGTTCTAAAAATACTTATACAATGTTTTAATAAAATACCTACACAACTAGTTTAAAGTTTTTGTATTACAGTTCGTGAGAATTATTATACAGCGTTTATAAGCGCTTTATATGACCACTATAAAATTGTTTTGTAGGAAGTCATAAGAATATTTATACAGCCTTTATAAAACCTTCAAATTTATAGAATGAATTGGACATATAATTCTGATTGTAAGAATATTCTTACTGCAGTGGTATATCGCAGTTAGGTTCTTTTAATAAATTAGTCCAAAAAATGCGCTAAATGATCAAATTATTCTATAGACAGCACTAAAAAGTACCAATACGATAATTTTTTTGTTTAGTGATTCCAAATTGTCACTTGGGAGGTTACTTACTCGTCAGGTGTACAAGAAGCCAAAAAGACCATAAAATATCTCATGGTCAATGAAAGTTATATAGGTTTACGTGACACATGTGTTAAAATACATATTCTTGGCCAGGATGAAAATTGAGATTACAATTTTTCCTTATCTTTTAAAAAGCCATTGTTGTTGTGTGATAGCTGGACCCAAGTGAAAAGATTGACAATTGACAAGTGAACTATGAAGTAGATTGACAATTGACAAGTGAACTATGAAGTAGATTGGCAGGGAACACCAAACCATGGAGATATCAGAATCAAGAAAGGAATATCCCTGTTATACGAAAACACACTAGAAGATGATCAACCTAATGAGGACTGTCATCTATCAAATATATGTTCCAGTATGCCAAGGAAGACCAGACAAGACTCTTCAATTCTCACATTTGAGTCATCACAATTGAATATAAGTTCAAGGGAGAAGTCTAATTAGACCTGTCCTGATCAAAACAAACAATTGAATAACTCTGGTAGTGTCCATGGACAATGAATTTAAATTTTTCTCAATAAAAATAAAACTCCTTGTCCACCATGGCTCTGTTGAACCGCAACTGGGGGATAAGAAGTGTGATACAAGTCTAATGGGAACTAGACCCAACTTCACAACTCCCACAGCTGGAGTAAAACAGAGTATAAAAGGTGATAATCCAGAACATGACTTGTGTTCTCAGTATGGAGAAAACTGAAACAGAGGCTGGCAAATTGCAAAGAGATACAAGTAAAATCATCATAAAGAATGGAAATTGAAAATGATTAGCATGATTAACAAAACACTAAAATGTGAGTTAGAGTAAAAAAGCTAAGGAAGTTGAATATCATTTAATTTAGACGTCTATGAAGTGGAATATAGGATCTATTCAAATTGATTTGCGTGTTGAGACGAAGGTTTTTGTTGAGTATTTCTTTACTTATGTGTAAATCTTCAAGAAAATCTAATCTATTATAATTTTTGAAACTGACTTCATGTAAGATTTGTGAATTTCTATTTGGACTAAAATTATGATTGTTGAATCTTAAGTGATGACCGAAGGCAGAAACTTTATTACTATTTAAATGTTCCATAATACGAACTTTCAAAACAAGTTCTACCAATGTAGGCTGCATCGCAGTCTTCACAATTCAACTTATATATACCACTTTTGGAAAGTTTGTCAATTTTGTCTTTTGTATTGACCAAAAATCTACTCAAGCTTTTGTTGGTTTTGAAAGAAATTTTAATGTTGTCAAAGTTACTTTTATTGCAACTAGCTACTTCGTTAGAAATGTTGTCGTTTAAAAAAGGAATTGAAACAAATTTGTCGCTTGAATTCAATTTTGGATACGATAAGTTCTGTTCATTTTTATTTTTAATTTTTTGAATCAAAGTGTTAATCATGCTAGGATTGTAATAATTGTTGGAAGCTATTTGTTTCAAAATATCCAATTCTTTTTGATACTCAACAGTAGAAAGTGGTACATTTGAGAGACTGTGGATGTAACAATAGAATTCAGCCATTTTATGCCGATGGGGATGATTCGAAAAACTAGGTATCACATGATCAGTTTGTGTAGGTTTTCTGTAGATATCGAAATTTGAGGATTGAATATTTTTATGTATTGTAAGATCTAAAAAATGTATTTTATTATTTGATTCTATTTCTAAAGTGAATTTTATGTTAGGGTGTATTTGATTAATTTTAGTTATAGTCCATCCAATATAAGTTAAAGAAGCCGTTTCTATAGGGAGCAAATGAAAACTCACTTCGCTAACACGAGAGTATATGCGAAGAAACGGAACGGAAAATAATCTGTACTACTCGTAAACACTCGCCGTCGGCAAAGAGCCGATAGTCAACGTGGACTTGAGTGACGGCTGTCTCTTGTACAACCGATTCGTCTGGGCCGATCAAGTCGGACATCAATACTGGCAGGTGTGTCTATACGATGGGAGGTCATAAATCACGCGTTATATTTGTGTTTTAATAGCTCTGAAAGATTAAAAACCACTAGCGTTTGTAGTCTTGGTGTGTGCCGATCGAAATACGTTTTAGGATATTAACCCACATCAAACAATGAAAGAAATTCTTTTTCTTTCTTAATGTATTTGTATGAATAAAAGCTTTTCTTTAATTCTTTTTCATTTTTCATTATTTATGAAGTATTTTTGAAATCTTATAATATCTAAATAAAATCAGTTATCTCCGCCACTGCTGCTCACAGGATTTCGCCGCAAGACTTTTTTATGTTTCTGCAATTGATTTGGGAAAACTATAATAAATTTTGAGCAGTCTCAATATTACCATTTACAAACACTAAACAGTCATCAACATAAAAACTAAACAGTTATCAACTAACCAGTCATCAACGTGAAAAGCCGCTATTGAACGATCCGTTATCAAACGACTGTCGGTAGCCGGCTCTTAACGATGCGTGTGAACAAAATGTCAAAAATACTTATTCCTTATAAGGTGTCGCTAGAAATGACCTTGACAATTTCAGTAAAGATATCCAATGAATGTTTTCAGGATGGTTAGTTATAATTTTCGTTCCGTGCTGAATGTTGCTAACTTAACAACTGTTATTTCATAATCAAATGTCAGTATAGAAGTCTTGTCTATGATCAGGTATTCGAAGATCGGGGTAGTTTGGATTTTATTAAAAAATCATGGAAAATACCAAAGTTAAGAGAAAACGTTCTTCGAAGACCACCAGAACGCAATATATGTTGTATTTAGAAACCCTCGAAAATAATGAACACTTTCGAACGAATAAATTTATTTATTTTTCTTCAGAATTCATTAAATTGCATATGAAAAATACAATACAACTTGCCTTCTATACAATTCTCCACCTAAAATGTTGATTAAACCTGCCATATCAAAATATAAATCCACAATTTCCACAAAACTAGTTCAAGTCGTTAACAAACTGCACCCATTCTATTCCCGTTAGCGAACGTTAGACTCTGTCGTTCCCTACCGATATCGTAACAACTTTATATTTTTACGGAATACGATTTGACACAAATATCGTTATTATAACGATAATAGTTGGATAACGACATCGCTATGAGTTACGGAATAGACCTGTTAGTCTTGTCACTAGGTGTAGTCATACCCTGTATATTGATGCACATGAGCTTATTCACTATTCTCAACCTAATATAAATATTAGTTGGTTTACATTTTATTTACGAGTTGAGAATATTGAATAAGCTCATGTGCATCAATATACAGGGCATGACTACACCTAGTGACAAGAGTAAATCGTGTTTTCATAATTAATCTCCCGCAAAATGTCTATTCCACAAATATTTTATTAGTTTTGCCCCCCTCTTATGTGATTTAGGTTATTAAAGCTGTTTACAAATAAAACAAGAATGTAATGTTTCTTAGTGAGTGTAGAGGGATATAATGATATTTTTGTTTTCTTTTTCAATCTGGTTCAAAATTGGTACATCGTTATATTCCAAACACATTTTCTCATAAATTTTTTGATATCTTGTGAATTTAACCCATTTTTTGGTACGAGTCAACTTTTTTTAAATTCCCGCCAAATCTGATGTTACGTGATATAAGTCGGAACGGATTTTTCAGTTTTCAGACATCCAGAAACATACCGCCATTACAGTTATTCAGAAATTTCAATAGCAAAGTTTTTTTCCATATGTAGCCAACTTCATGACGGACATATATATATATATATATATATATATATATATATATATATATATATATATATATATATATATAATTTAGGGAGTTTTTTTGTCACTATTTTTTTTGTTTTTCGCTCCCAACCGAAAATTTTTGTTGGAAATGTCCAAAAAATCTTTCCTGATTTGAGCTTTCAATATTAACATTATGTACTTTCCCAGAGCGTGGAAAGATTTTCCCATTTAAAATACACGTTAACTTTGTTTTTTTTTTCAATATCTATAACTCAGCGGCATTTTATGCTCTCTCATCGTACCAAAGCGCGATTTACTCGGGATTACATGCTCTACAAAAGTGCCTATTAGTCCAGTCATGATAGTAAGTTCACCTCGGAATTCGAGATACCCAGCTGTAAGTATGTAAATACTTGTATATTGACACCCTAAAAGTTGTCTCAAAACCTACATATGGTAGGGTGTAAGCAACTATTAAATTTCAAGGTCAAAGGTCACAAAAATCGGTTTTTTGCGCTATTTTTGGAAATATCTCATTTCCTATGGGTTTTTTGCTATTTAGATTTATTATCAATATTGTAGAATACAAAATTCTCGTTTTCGAGATAGAGGGCGGAGAGCGCGCGGTCACCGCATCACTTCAGGTCAACCGGTGCCTCCGGTCGAAAACGCGCCATATATAGTTGATGAACTATCAATAAATCAATGATTATAAATATTTGTCAATTTTTATTAACTATAATATTATATTTTATCATTTTCTTCATGCATTAAATCTATATCTATTCAATAATACTGATAACCGTTTACTAAAATTAAAAAATAATTAAGAGAAAAACTTAAATCATAATATAATTATAAATACATGAATTATTTACAAAGGCATTACAGTTCCAAAATAATTGTTGTATTTGACGGATATTCAGACTACAGTAAGGACGTAAAAGCTATGGAGCAGCAGAGAAGAACTGCTGCACTTTCAAAAACGTACGAAGTCTGTTTCGATGAAACAATGGTTGTACCAGTTACTCAAGAAAAATTCTTATCAAATCGAAATAACAAAGATAAGTTCATTAATATGTTAATTGAAAAATTACAAGCTGCAAATATTACTACTAAACAAGCCAGAGATGATGCGGATGTTCTTATTGTTGAAACTGCAATTGAAGAATCAAAGTCTAAAAAAACTGCAGTTATAATAGGACAAGATATTGATTTACTTGTCATTTCAATTGGGCGTTCACTGTCTTACGAACAAGAAATTTTCTTTAAAAAAGTTGGGAAAGGAAATGTAAAAACGGAGATATACTCGACTAAAAGTTTTGATAATTATCCTAATTCCAAAAAAAAAAAATTATTTCTGCACGCATTAAGTGGCTGTGACACAACTTCTGCGCTTTTTAAAAAGGGAAAAAAATCATTTTTAAAAGTTTTTGAGAAACTGACAAATTTGGATGAACTAGCTGCAGCATTTGAGGAAGAAAATTGTTCGGCCCAGAGATTATTAGAGGGTGGAACTCAAACCTTATTGGCAGTCTATAATGCTCCGAAATCTGTGAAAAGTCTCGATCATCTTCGTTATACGCATTACGTCAAGTCTACAAAACTTAATAAACCTGTGCAGCTTTCAAATATTCCACCAACAAGTGCAGCTGCTCATCAACATTTCAACCGTGTATATTATCAAGTTCAAACTTGGTTAGGACATGATTTGGAACCCCAGGTATGGGGTTGGGCAATGCGAAATGATTTTCTGGAGCCTATCATGACAATTTTACCACCTGCTCCAGAAGATTTGCTAAATACAATTTTCTGCAACTGCAAAAGTGGTTGTGGTTCGCGATGCGGATGCAGGAAAGCGGGCTTGCAATGCTCTTTAGCTTGTGGCCAATGTAATGGGCAAGCTTGTCTCAATGCTCTACCATATCAGAGCGACATTAACGAAGATGGAACCTTTGATCCCGAAATCATGGAAGAACTTGAGACAAATGTCGTTGAAGACGATAATGAAGACCAGTTTGAAATTTACCAGCAGCCAGAAGACGACGATGAAGAGGAAGAAGATGATTAGAATTATAAATTGTAGTTTTTGTACCCTTTATTCCATTTTTTTACTTTCAATAAAAAAAAAATTATTCAATGATATTTTTTAATAAAAAGATTAATTCATAATTTATTTGTTTTTTTTTTCATCATGTAAGAAGTTATTAATATTAATTAGGTTAAAATTCAAATATAATTCTTATATTTTCATTAACAATTCTGCAATTACATGGGCAGGTAAGTGTTGTTAAATAAATTAATACTGAATAAAAAGTGGATAAGTTAGGAAAAAAATGATAAAATATAATATAATAGTTAATAAAAATTGACAAATATTTTTTTTCCCAAAAACCAATTCTGCAATTACTTGGGCAGGTAAGTGTTGTTAAATAAATTTATTCTACAAGTGATGCGGTGACCGCGCGCTCTCCGCCCTCTATCTCGAAAACGGTTCACCGTATAAAAAATTTTTTGACACAAAATTTGTAGAGAATTTTGTATTCTACAATATTGATTATCAATACAAATAGCAAAAAACCCATAGGAAATGGGATATTTCCAAAAAAAGCGCAAAAAACCGATTTTTGTGACCTTTGACCTTGAAATTTAATAGTTGCTTACACCCTACCATATGTAGGTTTTGAGACAACTTTTAGGGTGTCAATATACAACTATTTACAGACTAACAGCTGGGTATCTCGAATTCCGAGATTCTTACCTAATTTAAGCTTAAATGACTGGTGTATATTGCGACGTAGCTATAATCTGCACCTGAAAGATTGTACGGGTCACTAAATCTGATTTTTGTAGAAAATTCTTATTTTCTGACGTTACTTCATAAATGACTGGATTTATGGAAAAAAACTTGTAGGATATTCAATTTCCTACAAAAAATGTTTCATAAACCGAGTCGCTAAGATTGATATTTCTCAAGAAATAAAGCGTTAACTTTTTCGGAATATGAAAAGTTTGATTCGATAAGTCTCAAAAATTCCACAAGAAATACAAATGACTTCTACTCAACAAAATGTAACTACTCTGGATATAAAAAATCATCACATTACGCAGGGACAAAATATTTCAACCTACTTCCACAAGACTAGTAACGTCCAATTTCGAAAAAAACTCAAAAAATTTAACAAAAAAATGGTTTTTCCACTATCTCTTAAACCGCTTCATATATACATTTTT
This sequence comes from Gonioctena quinquepunctata, assembly GCA_018342105.1. Lineage (NCBI taxonomy): Eukaryota > Metazoa > Arthropoda > Insecta > Coleoptera > Chrysomelidae > Gonioctena > Gonioctena quinquepunctata. Next base: position 110,239 of record JAFIRS010000806.1, on the reverse strand, counting down.
CCAGGAAAAAGGTTTTTTAATATTCATAAGTGGCGTCTCTGTTAACATGCCTGCAATATTTTAATGTGATTTTTTCTCTTATAGTCTCAATTTCATAATTTGTGGCAACCAAGACATCTAGGCATGATTTATATAATTTTATAGTAACTGCTAATCAGTTGTAGTAATAAGTACTCATACAAATATATTTTTTATTTTTAAAAACTTATAACAATTTTGAACAAAAAATACCAAAATTGAATGAACTATTCAAAATGTCCGATATTTTTAGATTAAATTCCAACACCCTGTATTTCCGAAATAAAGCGGTTGCGAACTTATATTCATATAAAGAAATATCCAAGGATTTTCGCCATTAAGTTCAGCATTTAATTATTAAACACCATGTTTAAAGAACTATTATCATAAATACTGCTTTTTGGTTCAAAATAAAATGAGCAATTATTTCTTATTCTCAGTCATATCTGAATAATTTCATGAAAAATGACTGTCAGTTCTTTCGTCATACCATCAACAAAATTATAAAACTTTCCACCATATAATCTACCACTTTTATCCAAAGTTTTTAAGACAAAAAGCACTACAAAAAGTGATATATTTCAATTATCTATATATGTATCTCTAATGGTTGAAATTCATTGAGAAAATATTTTGCGGCAAGTTTTGAAGGAGAAAAGATTCAGAGGTCAAGAATTCCTAAACGATGTTTTAGAATTTTTCAAATTTTATTGAAAATTTGTATCAAATGTATTTTTTGCCAAGTTTTTTATTTTCTTATCAATTGTATTATTATCAATTTCATCTCTTGAAATTTGGAATCAGTTGTTGATAAATACAATGGGCATACTGATATATTTTTCTTTCGGGAAGAAAATAATACAAATTTTATAACTGCCTGCGCTAATTTTATGTTAATTTATATACAATTAATATGGACGACCATGGTCACTTATTTCACTTTTTCAATAAACTATCTGTGAAGTGGTTAAAGAAGACTTACCCAACAAGCACAAACTAGGACCACGAAAAATACCAAGCACTTCATGATTCTTCTTTCCTTCGACTATAACAAATCTGCTTTGAAGTCTTCTTATATATACCCTAACTAATCTGTGACAATCATCTGATATGCTGATTAATTGAGGTGAACTGAAACGCAAATCCATCAAAAATCGGCAATTGATGCTATGTTGCCAAATTTCTCCAGTGTATTCTTATTCATGCTCTATCTGCCATTCTCCGATGAATATTGGGAAGGATTGTTGTGTAGATTTATAATAGGAATCATATAATTTTTTATCATATTAGTTCGTAATAATTTCAAAATTTAAATTGTATATGCAGTGCCGGATTTAAACTCACTTACGCCGGGGGCTAATTCTATTCAAAGTACCCTTTTATTGTTTTTCCATAACATATGACTATAACATAAAATTATTACATATAAAGGAAATAAATTATTATATATATATATATATATATATATATATATATATATATATATATATACAGAGTGGCCACTTTTTTAATGGGACTGTATTGGTAACTTTTAAACCATAAGAGTTAGAAGGTCGGTCAAATGGAGAAAAAGTTGCATTCATAGAAGCATTGTCAAGCAGTACAAACAAATCGAGATTATCAGGGCCGGTTATTGAGATATCATAAGAAAAGTAAATTCTGTCATTTTGATTTTTCTTTTTTTTCCACGTTATTTTGAATATTATCAAAAAATGTCACAGGAGTTTTTCATTCGACAGTAAATTATCCTCATTTTGACAACGTTTCGTACGCTCTGGGCCACCCTCATTCTCATTTTTTTCAATACGGACCTGCATATTTTATGACACTTTTCGAAATAACTTTTAACGCTAAATTCAACGATATATCATACAATGTCATTCAAAGTTGATTTTCAGGTGATTTTGACCCTTATCCAAATTTCTTTGGGTCGGATCTGTATTACATTTAGGTACCTTTAGTTTAATTAACAACATGCAATACATTTCGATAAGAAAATCAACTTACTCATTTTCAACTGAATGGAACGTAACAGAATCAAAGCAATAAACAAGTAATAATTATTTACAAATTTCAAGAGGTGAAAAACCTAATTCATAATAATTAAACGAAACTATCAGTTAATGAAAGAAAAATCAAATGATTATTCGAAAGTAAATGATGAACATTAATGAAGTAAGTGTTCGAAATGTCCACCATTTTGTAAAATGCACTTTGCGGTTCTGGAACCCATACTTCTTATACATTTGCTTATTTCGTCTCCTTGAATACCTTCCAATACATTCTCAATCTTCTCGCGAGGAATCATTATTGTTGGATTTGTCATTTGTTCCGTTGAAACAAATTACAGAATCGAACTTTATTTTGAGATCATTACGATATAATTTTGCAAGGCTTGGTATTCAAATTTAAAATCATTGTATTCGCGTCTCTTGACTATTTTATTACAGCAGTTTTGATAAATTGCATTCACTGGCCTACAGTTCTCGATTTTTTTCTGGGTTCAATTGAATTTGGGTCAGAACATTGATATCGTTGATAGACTTGTTTTTCTTACATACACACAACTCTAGGTTTATTGAATGTATTATTTTCAAGTAGTAGGCCGTGGATGAAAAAGAACATAACAAGAAATGTCATATTATTTGTCACTTCGTTTATTATTGTGTCACAAGAACTTGTCATTAAATACTTTTCTGAGTAATTTCAATTTAACTTATTCGATATGGTAAGATACACAAATGAAGAGAAGAGAGATATGTACGAAGTGTACATAAAACTAGATAGAAATTCGTTCAAAGCACAACAAAGGTATGGTGAATTATATCCTGAAAGAACAACACCAAATATTAAAATGTTTCGACGTTTATCTACAACGTTACTTGCACATAATTCATTCATCAAACCTAGAGGTTCTTATGTACGACGAAACGAGCCTATCAATGACATCAATGTTCTGGCCCAAATTCGAATGAATCCAGGAATAGGATCGAGAACTATGGCCAGTGAATACAATTTATCAAAAAGTGCTGTTAATAAAATACTCAAGAGACACGGATACCATGATAAATACCAAGCCGTGCAAAAACTATATCGCAATGATCCTGAGAGAAGGTTGCAATTCTGTAATTAGTTTCAACGGAAGGTGCGGAATAACAACAATTTTGCGCACAATATCATTTGGGGAGACGAAACGACATTCACAAATTCTGGCATGTTCAATCGAAGGAACAAACATATTTATGCCACAGAAAATCCTCACTTAATTCATGCTATGTTTGCATGATGATGATGTACCTCATGGGTTAGGTAGTGTGGTGTGTGGTGGTTGTTCTATCTTATGTGTTTTGGATTGAGTTTGTTACTCACCCAATGGGGCGGAGTGCTACTCTTGGCGATAGTTGCTGGTTCTGGTAAACTGGTCGCGTGTATTTGTCCCTCTCTCTGAACCTGGGATCGTCAAGGTTCAGGTTTTCGGGCATGTCCTGGATCATTGGGTTCTGTGGGTGTCCGTCTTCTGGAATGTTACGTCGGCGGGATTCTGGTCGTCTATGACGATTGAATTGACATTCAGGTCCCTGTAGGTGAATCTATTCGGGATATTTTCAGGAGCGTTTACTGCCATTCTCAAGCTGGCGTTCAAAAATTGCTGGATCTTGGTCCTGTATGTTTCTGCGCATTGTTCTCATGCGGCAGATGCGTACAGGATGGTGGAACGGAGGATGGTCCTGATGAGGAGCAGCTTCAACTGGCGGTCCATGTTTCTTCTACGTCCTATGAGGGGGTTGAAGATTTTCTGGCTGCTTTTGCTAGCCGAGTCCCTGTATCTCATGTTGTCTGAATGTCAATCTCTTGTCCAGAGTGACTCCTAGATACTTGGATTCGTCTTCTCAAGGGATGCGTCGGTCGTTCATGATGACATATCCTGATGGTGTGGTTCGTCTTCTGGTGAAAAGGATGGCTTGACTTTTCTCTGCGTTGATATCGATTTTCATAGGTTGAACCAGTCTTCGAATCTGTCTACTTGTTCTTGAAGGTACCTGGTTTCCTGAGCTGCATTTGCTGACCTGGACACCAGTGCTGTGTTGTCAGCGTATAGTGCCAGTTTGTACGGCAACCTAACCGAGCAAAATATGTAGAAATTATAGAAGAAATGTTGGATGATCTTCCATACGGTATCGGCGTAATGTCCATGGTTCCAACAAGACGGATGTGGTCCATACAACTCAAGAATAGTCACAGACTATCTAAATCGAACTTTTCCCGATTCAAGGATTGGAACAAGAGGTCCAGTAGCATGGCCTGCCAGATCTCCGGATTTGAATCCGCTGGATTTTATTTGTGGGGATATCTCAAAAATAAAATTTATGATACTATGAACCCGACAATAGAGATCCTTCGCGAGAAGATTGAGAATGTATTGGAAGGTATTCAAGGAGACGAAATAAGCAAATGTATAAGAAGTATGGGTTCCAGAACCGCAAAGTGCATTTTACAAAATGGTGGACATTTCGAACACTTACTTCATTAATGTTCATCATTTACTTTCGAATAATCATTTGATTTTTCTTTCATTGAATGATAGTTTCGTTTAATTATTATGAATTAGGTTTTTCACCTCTTGAAATTTGTAAATAATTATTATTTGTTTCTTGCTTTGATTCTGTTACGTTCCATTCAGTTGAAGATGAGTAAGTTGATTTTCTTATCGAAATGTATTGCATGTTGTTAATTAAACTAAAGGTACCTAAATGTAATACAGATCCGACCCAAAGAAATTTGGATAAGGGTCAAAATCACCTGAAAATCAACTTTGAATGACATTGTATGATATATCGTTGAATTCAGCGTTAAAAGTTATTTCGAAAAGTGTCATAAAATATGCAGGTCCGTATTGAAAAAAATGAGGTTGAGGGTGGCCCAGAGCGTACGAAACGTTGGATACGAAATCTGATTATGTCAAATTGAGGATAATCTGTTGTCAAATAAAGAACTTCCCTGACATTTTTTGATAATATTCGAAATAAAGTGGGAAAAAAAGAAAAATCAAAATGACAGAATTTACTTTTCTTATGATATCTCAATAACCGGCTCTCATAATCTCGATTTGTTTGAACTGCTTGACAATGCTTCTATGTATGCAACTTTTTCTCCATTTGACCGACCTTCTAACTATTATGGTTTAAAAGTTACCAATACAATCCCATTAAAAAAGTGGCCACTCTGTATATATAATAAATATATAAATATAAATATATATATATATATATATATATATATATATATATATATATATATATAATATATATATATATATATAAATATATATATATAAATATATATATATATATATATATATATATATATATATATATATATCTTGTATTTAACTTGCTTCGTTCGTATGTTATTCTGGCATTCTTTCCGGTTCAAAATTTGTAATCCATTTTTTGAGCACTTGCCCACATCCGATTGAGCTGAAATTTGGCAGGTGTTCAGAATTCCGGTGACATCGCATAATGAAATTTTTGTTGGAGAAAAAAAAATGGCGGCTCCAAGATGGCGAACGAGTTTTGTGATTATGTTACGATTCGAATCAAAAGTGGTATGTGGGCGTTTTCGGGGACGGAGATTGTGAATTTTTTGTCAAAATAAAAAAATTCAAGATGGCGGACGAGTTTTGTGATTATGGTACGATTTGATTCAAAATTGGTATGTGTGAGTTTTCGGAGGCCGAGATCGTGAATTTTTTGTCGAAATTCAAAAATTCAGGATGGCTGCTCCAAGATGGCGGACAAGTTTTGTGATTATGGTCCGATTCGATTCAAAATTGGTATGTTGGGGGTTTTCGGGGCCGGAGATTATGAATTTTTTCTCAACATTCATAAATTCAAGATGGCGGCTTCAAAATGGCAGAGGACTTTTTGTGATTATGGTGCGATTCTATTCAAAATTTGTATGTGAAAAACTTTTCAAAGACAAGCTTTCATTCAAATTCACTAAAAAGTAAAGAATAATTGTTTTGGATGTGTGATGTTATTCCGTGGGTTATAGATTCAAAAACTTGTCGCTTTTGTATTCGAACTGAAAACTGCGCGACAAGCTTTTGAATCTATAACTCATGGAGTAATGTACGTCACACATCTGAAAAGTTTTTTTATTAATTATTATATGTATAAATCTTCTTGCATCATCAAAATTTAGCTTCAATAACAAGTCACTGTTGATATTCAAAATCGATAGGTTATTCAAAGTACCCTCTACCATCGAATTCCTAAGGTATTCTCATACTCTTCTTGAAGTTGAGAATGAATGACCTTTCACCTCTGGACTGCCTATTAATACATACTCGTTTATGGCATATTTATTTCAATTTACCGTATTCTTTGAATATTTACATATCTAAATACAATTAGTTATAGTCCATCCAATATCAATTGCAGAAGCTGTTTCTCTAGGAAGCAAATGAAAACTCACTTCGCTAACACGAGCGTATATGCGAAGAAACGGGACGAAAAATAATCTGTACTACTCGTAAACATTTTCCGTCGGCAAACAGTAGATCAAAAGAGCCGATTGTCAACGTGGACTCGAATGCCGGCTGTCTATCGTACAATAATAATATAAATATGGACTTAGCAACAATTCTCGAGTGGGGATCTAATAACTTGGTAGAATTCAATGCAAACAAAACACAAGCATGTCTTTTCTCTAGAAAAGCCGATCTCACTGTGCCTAACATAACTTTGTCAGGAGTAACCATACCACTGCAGTCACCAACGATGCTTGGTATTACTATCAGCAATAACCTTCCTGGGAAAAAGTGAGGTCCATTCCAAAAGTGCATCCCAAAACTGTTTTGTTTCGTGCAAGAGCTAACTTTGTCAGGAGTAACCATACCACTGAAGTCATCCATATCGATGCTTGGTATTAGGCTACCCCACTCAGCTGCTCATGATCTATAAGGCACAGATCCGACCTGTCCTGGAATACTGTTCCCATATTTGGAGCGCGGCACCTAAACATATCCTGAGGCTATTGGATTCTGTCCAAAAAAGGGCAATTCGTCTCGTCGGTGATGCCTCGCTTACAAACTCGCTCACTTGTCTGGAACACCGTAGAAAAGTTGGCGATTTGTCTCTATTTTATAGATATTTTCATGGGCGATGCTCTTCCGAAATATCAACAATCGTTCCTGCTTTGGCAGTCTCTTCGAGACTAACCCGTCAAGTTCAGTCATCACACCCCTTCGTGGTCACTTTGGAGACCTGCAGAACATTACTTTCCAAAGACTCGTTCATCCAACGAACAGCGAGGCTTTGGAACTCATTGCCTAGGGAGGTGTTTCCCGAGGCATACAACCTCCAGAAATTTAAGAAGAACACCAACTCCTATCTTCTTTCCCTTGGTTCCCACGATGTTCTCTGAACATTACAGGATATCCCTTTTCGTGAAAACCAGAACATAAAAAAAAAAAAAAACGATTCGTCTGGGCCAATCGAATCGGACATTAATGCTGGCACGTGTGTCTCTACGATGGGAGGTCATAAATCACGCGTTATATTTGTGTTTTAATAGCTCTGAAAGATTAAAAACTAGTAGCGTCTATGGTCTTGGTGTGTGCCGATCGAAATACGTTTTAGGATATAATAATAACCTACATCAAACAATGAAAGAAATTATTTTTCTTTCTTAATGTATTTGTTTAAATAAAAGCTTGTCTTTAATTGTTTTTCATTTTTCATTATTTATGAAGTATTTTTTAAATCTCAAAATATCTAAATAAAATTAGTCATCTCCGCCACTGACGCTCACAGGATTTCGCCGCAAGGCTTTTTTATGCTTCTGCAATTGATATTGGGAAAACAATATCTTCGCCTCTGCTGCTCAAAGGATTCTCCCTCAAGACTGGAAAAATTGTTTTTAATGCTTCTGCAATTGTAAATGGTTTAACTATACATCTACTTGCAAAAACTATCTTTTATTTTATATTTGTGCAAAAGCACCATCAATGAATGCGGCTTTTTTTCTTCTTCTTTAAAGAAAAGTATTTACCGCAGCCGCCTGTATTGATGCGTCCAAGGCACCGCTGACGGTCGAGATCAGAGTGAAAATCATTTTCACAAAACAATGTCGGCGGTCGCCGCGGTCGAGATTTGCGTGATTACTTGAAGATTGCAGCCTCACAATATTCTAATATGAATTGTCCAAATGAATATATGTCCGGAAACGCTTTTTGAATATATGTCCGTTTTTTTCAAATATTTTTCGAAATACTGACTTTAATTAAACGAAAATTGTTATTGAGAGGTTTTCTGTGGTGTCAAATTCGAACCTGATGTTATTATTTCTCTTACTCGTAGGGGGCGCCACCAACACGTCTTTTTTTTTTAAGATCCCTAATTTTTTAAGGGTTCTTCTAGCACATTTTTCAGTAATGAAATCAATTCCTCTATCATATCTACGTAAAGAGCTACCCTTGTTACAAGTTGCTATAAGCAACCGTTTTCTAGATATTTGGACTTGAAAAATTCAAGTCGATTACTTGATAATCGATGCGTGTTGAAGTTATAACCATTATTTTGCATTTTTCAAAAGAATGCTTGGGAAATGAATTTGACGTTTAAGTAAGTAGTTTTGGTTTTCTGTATTCTATTTATTTTTACTCGTTTAAAATAGTTATTTTTCTATCAAGGGTGCAAAATCTGTATTTGTTTTAATAAAATTTGCAAGAAATATCAACATTCAGTCTTCTAGTCATTGAATCACGTACCCGTTCAAAAATTATTGGTGTGTTTCTTATTGTTCCACAGGCGTCTACCATTCAGTTTCTTAGATCCAGTAGAGAACGAGGAATCTCTACTGGAGTTTTATAAACTAGTGACTTCAAATGTCCCTAAAAATAAAAATCTAGACAGTGTTAAAGAATTCCCTGGCTACAACGCTGAAATGGGCCGGAGCCCCATCATGCATAAGCCACATGCGGATACGAATTTCTAATGGTACATTTTGAAGTAGTCCCGGCAATTCATCTTCTAGAAAGTCTCTATAACATCAGTCGAAACGGAAGAAAGAAAGGACCTATCGAGTAATTATTGCCGCCAATACATTTACAGAAAATTCATACTGATAATGTCTTTCACTAACTGCGTGCGGATTTTCCAGAGCCCAACTATGGTTGTTATGAAAGTTTGTGATAGCATTTCGAGAGAAGTTCGCCTCGTCCATAAAGAGTACATATCTTAAAAATTGAGGACTTCCAGCCAATTTTCTCAAAAACCACTGACAAATAGTAATGCGTTGAAGAAAGTCTTGTGGCAAAAGAGCTTGTACCCTTTGACTATGGTATGGATAAAATTGTTGATCGTGGATAATTCTCCAAACTGTGGACTGAGTAGAATTGAGAGCTTCAGCAATTATTCTTTTACTTGTTTCTGGATTCTCCTCGAGAGCGTTCTAAACAGCTTCTTCCAATTCTGGGGTTCGGATTGCTCGTGGTCTTCCAATAATATCAGCTACCCACTTGAAGCTACCTGTTTCTGCCAAACGACGGTGGAGACTGGTAAATGTTGGAGCTGAAGGCAGTACTCGATTAGTTAATCGCTCATGGTAAATACGTCTTGCTTCGCGCGCATTGCCACCCGCAAGGCCATAAACTAAATGCATATCGGATAAAAAAGCATTATTGTTTAAATTATAATTTTTTTCAAAATTAGTGTTTTTATCGTATCATTGAAGATTAAGACATTTTTATATGAAATCTTTATTAATAATTATTAACATCATAAACGTACCAAAACCTACATAAAACCTCAGTTACTCATAATACATTAGTTACCATAATTTAATACGTTAGTTACGAAAGCATAATACGTTAGATACCAAATAATATCAGAACTAGTTTTCATGAACATGTAAAACAATATTTTGACAGTTTTCAAATTTGATGTCAATGTCAAAATCTTGCATGATTTTAATGATGACTTTTTGAAATGCCAAAATGAAATGACATAAAACTTCGTTGCTTTTATTTCCGCATCGCTGTTGTCAATGATACGATAAAGCTTTGAATATAACTCGATTATTAGCGATTTAACACCGTCTCGGACATAGCGGGTGACTCGGCTGTCGCCTCGTCACCTAGCAATGTCCTCGACTATTATAAATCGCATAATAATCTCGTCATATTAATAGCTATAAAACTCACAGAAACTTCAACAAAACAACAAAACGTTTACCTGTCACATAATATGTAATTACCAAAACTACTTACTTAAACGTCAAATTAATTTCCTAAGCATTCTTGTAAAAAATGCAAAGTAATGGTAATAACTTCAACACGCTTCGATTATCAAATAATCGACTTGAAATTTTTCAGTCCAAATATCTAGAAAACGCTGCTTATAGCGACTTGTAATAAGCTTTTTTACGTAGATATGATAGAGAAATTGATTTTTTTACTGAAAAATGTGCCAGAAGTACGCTCAAAAAAGTTATGAATCTTCAAAAAGAGAAAGACGTGTAGGTGGCGCCCCCTACGAGTAAGTGCAATAATAACATCAGGTTCAAATTCAAAAATTATTGGTGTGTTTCTTATTGTTTCACAGGCGTCTACTATTCAGTTTCTTAGATCTTCCTCGTTCTCTACTGGAGTTTTATAAACTAGTGACTTCAAATGTCCCCAAAAATAAAAATCTAGACAGTGTTAAAGACGTCCTTGGCTACAACGCTGAAATGGGCCGGAGCCCCATCATGCATAAGCCACATGCGGATACGAATTTCTAATGGTACATTTTGAAGTAGTCCCGGCAATTCATCTTCTAGAAAGTCTCTATAAGTTCAGTCGGAACGGAAGAAAGAAAGGACCTATCAAGTAATTATCAATTATTGCCGCCAATACATTAACAGAAAATTGACACGGATAATGTCTTTCACTAACTGCGTGCGGATTTCCCAGAGCCCAACTATGGTTGTTATGAAAGTTTGTGATAGCATTTCGGAAGAAGTTCGCCTCGTCCGTAAAGAGTACATATCTTAAAAATTGTAATACTCAGTTATCATTGAATAAAAACACTTTTCCCTGAAACACAAGGGCCAGATAATGAAATATTTTGAAAGTATATCAATAGCAAAAGCAGTCTAGAAATGGTACTTCCACTGCAATTGAATGAAATTTTAATTCAGAAAAAGGTTTCTCAGATGTGGAAATCACAACTGCGTTGGGTTGCAAAAGCATCACATTTTGTTTTTCAACTCAAATGTTTCACTTATATTGGGAAGGAAGTTTACAATTCATAGAAAAGGGGTTTCCACTCAACGGAAAGATCTTCTAAATATGAAGCCATACGTCGGTTTCACGGCTGAGAAACCATTTCAGCGGACTTCACAATTTTGGTTTTTACTTATTTCACAAAAGAAATACAAAAGGGCAACTCAGGATCAGAATTCGGAGATATAATGTTTTTTTTTATATTATGAATTTGAATTATTTGTAAAGTACAAGAAACTATGTATCTGATAGAATAATATTCATATTATAATAACAATAAGTAGGCTGGGAGAAGCATGTCTTGAGTTTGTACATTTTCAATTTCGAAGTGCGGTTTGCTTCGATACGGGTTTGGACATTTCTTGTAACTTTTACACTTGACAACAGTGCCTCTGTTTTTGCAACCCGTTCAAAATTGTAACGGAGCTGTCATGATGTACAGATTAGTTCCTGGCAAAAAAATAAACACGATTTTTTTTTATCATCACCTCTCTCCATCGAAAATGAACACTGAACTCGAAGAAGCCGCAGGCGCCTGGACTAGTGAAGAATACTTGGCTTGACCTTGATCTGATAAAATCATTAATTGCAGGATTTCAAAATAATTTCAGAATTGTTTTTTAAATAATTATTTACTTAACAGTTGAAGATGGGAATTTTCTGACAATTCAGAATTGATAATTCAAACTGAAAGTTTTCGGTTCCATTAAAAACAGAATTTACATAGAAAAAATGGTTTTCTATTACAAAATATAATCAAGGTAAGCATTGGGGTTACATTTGATCCTTCGAGCACAACAGAATAGTCCTTGGAGAGACGTTCCTTCCCAGTGTGGAAATTAAGAAGAGTAAATAGTTTACCGGGTGACACAGGATATCGGACCACCCTTGTAACTTCTGCATTCGTGAACGGATTTTTCTGAAATTTGGTAAGTTATATAAGCAACCATTTCGAATTTGATCTAATTACGATCCAATATGGCGGAGTTCCGGTTTTCTGGAAATGCCAGTAACTTTGTTTTTTTTTATGGGACACCCTGTATATTTTTACATATTCAAGTTCAACAGGTCAAAACAAGTCCAAACCTCATGTCAAATGTCATTTTTTTAAAACAATTGAAATTAAAATTGTTTTTTTATTTTGCTTCGTGGATAAATGAGATTTGGTCGAAGCTATTCACAATAAGCCGAAAATAACAGAAAAATTTAATTTTTCCTGAAAAATTATTTTTTGTGTCACTGGTTAATCAATTCAGACACATCACATTTTGATCAAATTTCATTTTCAAATGGAACCCCTATGGGCCTACCTGTCTCTGTAGAACATACATTAAGGAAAAAAATTACATAGGTATCATTTTTGTATTTTGGTGCAGTAACAAATTGAATAAATTCAAAAATCTACAACTAGTTCATGAGTTCCCTTGCAGTTTGAATAATTTTTCAACTTAGTAAGCTGTGGAAAACAACATTTCTGATTCTTGTCAACTAATTGTGTGAGTTATACTTATAAGCTCGATAATGGTGTTTTTTTTAAATCCTTTTAGCGTTTTCTCGACTTACATTGCATTGGTATTGCAATTCCCGCATCAAAGCGGTTGGATCAAAATCAACATAAGCAAAACGTTCATTTCTGCTTCCTCACTTACGATTATCTTCTCCATTGTTGGGTTCTTTCCTGTGTGGGTATCGTTCAGCGTATAACTGACAAGCGGCGACACTGTTTTAAAGACATTCTCCGTAAATTAATAACATATCAACCTGTTAACTTCTTGTGAATTTTGATTTTATATTTCTTCTAAACTAATTCTCGGAAGTTGACTAAGTTTCGAGAGTTGAGATAAAAGATGACAGCGAAACACAATTAGTTGACAAGATTCAGATATGGTATTTTACACAGCTTACTAAGTTGAAAAATTATTCGAACTGCAAGGAAACTCATGAACTAGTTGTAGATTGTTGAATGTATATAATTTGGTACTGCACCGAAATACAAAAATGATATGTAATTTTTTTCCTTAATGAATGTTCTAGAGAGACAGGTAGGTGGCCCATGGGGGTTTCAATCGAAAAAAACATAATTTTTGATCAAAATGTGATGTGACTGAATTGATTCATCAATAAATGACACAAAAAATAATTTTTCAGAAAAAATTATGTTTTTCTGTTATGTGCGACTCATTGTGAATAGCCTTGACCAAATCTCATTTATCCACGAGGTAAAATTAAAGAACAATTTTAATTTCAAATGTTTCAAAAACATTACATTTGACATAAGGTTTGGACTTGTTTTGACCTGTTGAACTTGAATATGTAAAAATATACAGGGTGTTCTATTTGAAGAAACAAAGTTGCTGGCATCTGCAGAAAAACCGGAAGCTCGCCATACTGGATTCTAATGTGATCAAATCCGAAATAGTTGCTTATATAACTGTACCAAATTTCAGAAAAATCCGTTCACGAATGCAGAAGTTACAGGGGTGGCCCAATATCCTGTATCACCCGGTATTTACAACGAGCATGGAATGTGTGCTTAAATAAAGAATAAAGAAAACCAGACTTAAAAATAGAAAATAAGAAAAACATGTATTTTATTCAAAAAAAAGCGTGGGGTGCATGGTATCACCTCGGCCAAAAATCAACTGTGATCTGAGACATTCCTCACTTCACTGCCCTAGGTAATGTACTATATAATTATTGATGCCATGCACCCCACGCTTTTTTAAATGAAATACATGTTTTTCTTATGTTCTATTTTTTTAGTCTGGTTTTCTATGAAAGCGTGTTTTTTAGTTTTTTCAAACTATTATTTATATCCTACTTTTTAGTGTGGCTCTTTCATAAAAGCATGTTTTTTTATTTTTTTAAACTATTATTTTTATTATTTTTTTGCAAATTAAAAAATGGAAGAACTTCCTCGTATAAGGTAATCATAATGTTCGACCCCAAAAACCCCCATATACCAATTTTGAATAGAATCAGAACATAATCACAAAACTCGGCCGCCATTTTGAGGCCGCCATCTTGAAATTTCCAATGTTCACGAAAGAATCATAATATTCGACCCCAAAAACCCCCACATACCAATTTTGAATAGAATCAGACCATAATCACAAAACTCGGCCGCCATTTTCAAGCCGCCATCCTGAAATTTTCCAATTTTTACAGGAAAGAATCATAATATTTGACCCCAAAAACCCCCACATACCAATTTTGAATAGAATCAGACCATAATCACAAAACTCGTCCGCCATTTTGGAGCCGCCATCTTGAATTTTCCAATTTTACAAAGAATCATAATTCCGACCCAAAAACCCCCATACCAATTTTAAAATCGACCATAATCACAAAACTCGTACGCCATATTGGAGCCGCCGTTTTGTTTTTTCTCCACCCAAATTTTTTAATGCATTGTCACCGGAATTATGTACACCTGCTAAATTTCAAATCATTCGGACGTCTGGAAGTGGGTCAAAATCGCGCCCAAAGGAGTCGGTTTACAAACAAACATACAAGTGAAGCTAATATAAAGCGTGTAATAACAGGCCGCAATCGTGTGTCTACAGACTCGGAGTCTAAGTTAACATATCAATAGGTCACCATAACGCGCTTACCGTTTTTAGATGCGTTTCAGATCGTTTGCGTCTCTCGCAAATATGGCAGTCTGAAATATGTCCGTTTGTACGGATCCCGTTACGAGAAGGGCAACAAGAATAAGTTAAGCTTGAGAAAGTTATTGTCAGACCAGTCTAATTCCGTTTCCGTTTCTCTAAAAAATGATTGATATTGAAGGGTCACTTGACGACACTGCTTTCGATTCAGCAACTCGTTCAACATGGTAACGGAGGTGTCTTGATGAGTAGATTAATTCTTCAGGTGAACTTTTGTCGTCCATCAGCTCTCTCCAACTCTAGCGAACATTGAACACCATGAAGCCGCAGGCGCCTGGACTAGTAATAGATTATTCGATTTGACCGTGATCTAGTGGAAACAATGCATTTCATAATTTTACACTGAAACAATATGAATACAGTTTTTTTTGTTCATTCATTATTCATTAAACAGGTATCGAATCCCATGAACCTTGGTTTATTTTTTGTTCTTAACAAATACTTCGAACATATGCTCTTTGACGGTTATAAGTAGCCTTGTTGAAACAATAGAATAAAAATATTCACTTAATTAAAAGGATTTCTCTGAATAGTTTCTATAGCAAGTACGCAAAAAGAGGCTTTAGCGGACAAATCTGAATGCCAGGCACCTTGTCCAATATATGAAGATGATGTTCGCTTAACCATTTCCGCACGTGCTGCATGAAACATTTTTTGTATTAGCTTTCCAAATAGACATACAGGGTGGCCCAGGGGTGCGTGCAAGCTCCATAACTTTTTTTCTATTCAAGCTTGATTTTTTTGAAAAGATAGGTCCGACAATGAGGCACATTCTAAAAATACTTCTATTCATATACAGGATGTCCCAAAATAAGATTCACAACTTAGTTCTGTTATTTAATAGCCCCCCCCCATGTTTGTTACATTTTTGGATTCGCCACTACATATTATTAATAATGAATTCATTCAATATAAATACTAGTTTAAAAAAACTAAAAAACACGCTTTTATAGAAAACCAGACTAAAAAAAATAGAAAATAAGAAAGAAAAATTATTTTATTTAAAAAAAAGCGTGGGGTGCATGGTATCGCCTTGGTGTGTAATGTACTATATAATTATTGATACCATGCACCCCACGCTTTTTTTTAAATAAAATATTTTTTTTTCTTATTTTCTATTTTTTCAGTCTGGTTTTCTATAAAAGCGTGTTTTTTAGTTTTTTCAAACTATTATTTATTTCCTACATTTTAGTGTGGTTTATTTATAAAAGCGTGTTTTTTTAGTTTTTTTCAAACTTTTATTTTTATTATTTTTTTGCAAATAAAAAAATGGAATGATTTTATCAAATCAGGTAATCATAATCTCCTACCCCAAAAACCCCCACATACCAATTTTCAATAGAATCAGACCATAATCACAAAACTCGGCCGCCATTTTAAAGCCGCCATATTGAATCTCCTTTTATCAAATCAGGTAATCATAATCTCCTACCCCAAAAACCCCCACATACCAATTTTCAATAGAATCAGACCATAATCACAAAACTCGGCCACCATTTTAAAGCCGCCATCTTGAATTTTCCAATTTTCTATAAAGAATCATAATATTCGACCCGAAAACCCCCACATACCAATTTTGAAGCGAATCGGACCATATTCACAAAACTCGGCCGCCATTTTGAAGCCGCCATTTTGAATTTTCCCATTTTCACAAAAGAATCATAATATTCGACCCCAAAAACCTCCATATACCAATTTTGAATAGAATCAGACCATAATCACAAAACTCGTTTCCCATTTTTGAGCCGCCATCTTGAATTTTTCAATTTTGACAAAAGAATCATAATCTCCGACCACATAAACCCTTGGATACCAATTTTGAAGCGAATCGGACCATAATCACAAAACTCGTACGCCATATTGGAGCCGCCATTTTGTGTTTTTTTCACACAAAAATTACTTAATGCATTGTCACCGGAATTATGTACACCTGCCAAATTTCAAATCATTCGGACGTCTGGAAGTGGGTCAAAATCGCGCCCAAAAGAGTCGGTTACAAACAAACAAACATACAAGTGAAGCTAATATAAAGCGTGTAATAATTTAGTATATAAGTACAAGTATGTAAGTACCACCATGAATTACACATCCCTTATCATCGTTATTATTGCCCATAGAAAAAAAAGTTAAATGTGAAAGTTATGTGGTTATGAATGAATTTTAATCAAATATCCTGTATATGATTGCATTTTTGGAATTATCTTTTTTTCCTGATGTCAAAAATATACCAAATGGTACCACTATCTTACCATTTTTAAGTTATTAAACGTCGAATAACCCAGTTAGACTATTTGCTACAGTAAATACCAATCCTATGAAAGTTAACATTTTTAAAGTAAGCTATGAAAAATATTATATTATGTTTGTTTAGTGACATTTCTTCAATGGAATAATCAAAATGATTTACATTGAGGAAGAAAAAGTTCAAATATATTCTTGCATATACAAAACATCAAAAATAAACGTGCCGCATAAAGAGCAATAGGGTGTTGTATCCAAATCGTCCAACACCGTTAGAAAATACATTCAAAAATATTTACCAAAAAGTGAATCATATCTTCAGTCAGTAGTGAGCACAAAATTGTTACATGCTGGTAGATTATTTGTGAATTGTTGCACAGTGCTGAGTATTGGAAATAAACCAGGAGAAATTCAGGTATCGAGTCATTAGAGGGCATTACCAGTCTTCCTCACAGCAAATACCTATAGAGCAAATGAATAAACTAAAAAAAGCAAACGAATTTACTACAAAAACAGCTGAACATGAATGGGTAAAAAATAACCCGTGAATAATCATTTTTCATTTATTCCACAGATGTTGAACAAACATCTAGGAAAAAGAAATTGAATAATTTTGATAAAAAAATTAGAAACTGAAATTTTGTTTTGTTGAGTGGGCCGTTGTCATATGATTGTCACCGTATTGTCAACATTGTGGAGAATACTTTGAGGTTTTTTGAAATAGTCGAACAGTTTACTTTTGATGAATATGCAGATATGCACGTATTTTTTGTACGAGCATTCTGTAATGCTGCAGAGGCCGAGCATTTCCCCAATCGGTGGCTACCAGTGAGAGAAACTTTCGAGCGTGCCGATCGCAGCTTGTGGGAGACAGGTATGTCTAATGGATAATTCATTTGAGCATGTTCCATTGCAAACCCGAAGAGATATATGGTTTCTGCATGATGGCAATCGGGACCACTTGAACCATATTTTTCCCAATAGATGGATTGTAGTAGATGGCCAAATTCATCGCCAGCGCGGTCTTCGGAGTTGTATCCATTAGATTTTTTTTTGTGCGGGCATCTCAACAAACTTGTTTAGTAGTAGTAGAAGCATTTATTTTCTTTGGAGACAAATATAAATTTGTATAAGGATAGTCAATTGTGTAACTTAACCCAACTCAATCCCAGAGCTTGAAAGATTTAACACAAAAAATAAAAATAAAATGTACCTGAACATTCGGTATAAAACTCGGACAGTAACTTAACCTAATTACTCTCGTTTCGGACGTCCATCGTCTTAATGGATTTAAAAGGTTTTCACGACGTTTCGAATGCTTGTATCTGCATTCGTCTTCAGGTGAATACAATCGTCGATTACAATCGTCGAATACAATCGTCTTCAGGTGAATACAATCGTCTTCAGGTGAATACTGTATTCACCTGAAGACGATTGCAGATACAAGCATTCGAAACGCAGTGAAAACCTTTTGAATCCCTTGAGACGATGGACGTCCGAAACGAGAGTAATCAAGTTACCACATCGTCTACAACCTTCAAACAAACTTAACCTAACTTAATCCTAAAGTTAAAAAAATTAAATACATCAACACAACATACCTGAACATTCGCTATGAAACTCGGACAGTGAATAAACACTTTTTTCTATCAAAAATTCTTGTAGGTTCTTTTTGAACTCATGAGAGTTACATTTTTTATGTTTTATTTCACATGGAAGTCTGTTAAAAATTTGCAGGCGAAGGTGTGAAGGAGCGTTTGAGGTTATTTTATATTTACAGTAAGGCACATAATAGTTATTTTTTTGTCTAGTTTCTTTTGAATGAATGTTTCTTATTTCTTCAAAAGATTTCTTATTGTTGAAAATATATAGGCAAAGTTCCATTATCAGAAGACACGCTACAGTCAAAATACGTAGCTCTCTGAATATTGTTCTACATGTTTCATTTTGTTTCATTCCAGCGAATATTTCTATATGTTTCTTTTGTGCGATGAATACATCATTGGATAGCGTAGAGTTACCCCACAAACATATACCGTATCTCGAAGTTGATGCTGCCAGGCTGTGATATACAAGAAGTCACTGATCTTGCCGCAGAATTGGTCTTAGGGCCCTAAGCATATAACCCAATGAATTCAGTTTACTAATGACGGCTTGACAATGACTCCTTCAATCGAAGTTTTCATCTATCATTATCCCGAGAAATGTTGTTGTTTTCGTATTCTGTATAGCTGAACCACTCAGTTGAATCTCCATTTGAGAACATGTTTTTTGTCGGATGTGGGAACGGACTAATTGGGTTTTTTATATTGAGAAAGAGTTCATTTGTCATGCACCACTCGGAGATATTATTCAGTACACTGTTACATTTGGAAATAAAGGTATCGTCATTTTTATAGGAAATTAATAAAGAGGTGTCATCTGCATAAATGGTAAAAAATGCTTCATTCGTTAATGAACAGAATTGGACCTAGTACGGATACCCAATCACAGGCATTTCCACGAATTCTATACTAATACATTATTGACAAGAGTTTACTATGACTGACAGTCGAATGCCCTGCTGAGATCGCAAAAAATCCCATCGGGACACTCGCCTGCGTCGATCATTTCAACTAATTTTTCAATGTATGCTAAAACAGCGGTGTTCGTAGACCTTTTTGAGCGAAAACCATGTTGGCTGTTCGTCAAAATTTTTTCGCTCTCCAGGAAGTCCATGTCTAGTCCATCCATTTTTTTGTGCAGTGGCACGATCTTTCCCATCTTCAGTGATTGTGGAAACTCTCCTACCCGAAATGAAAGTTTAACTAAAAAGGTAATGGGTTCAATCACATATTGTATAGATTTTTCCAGAAGAAATGCTGGAATTTCATCAAAGCCTGATGATTTTTAATTTTTTATTTGAGCTTCAGAAGAGAACAAGCTAGGTTCGGAAAAAGCCTCAAAAAAATTGTTTATTAGGATTTTTTGTTGCTACATAAACTTGATTGTGAGAAGCTGGTATTTTTTTTGTTAGGTCACTTGGTGCGTTCACGAAAAAACTGCTCAAAACATTTGCCACCTGAATGGGATTGTCAATGATATGACCATCGTGTAAAATCCTTATATTTTGTTGTTGTTTTTTTCGATTAGATAACTCATTTACTACTTCCCACGTGGCTTTGCAAGTATCTTGAGAGCTAATTATTTTGTTTCGGTAATACGATTTCTTCGTATTTTTTATGAGGAGTTTGTGTTGCTATTTTTGAGCTTTGTATTGCTGTGTTAAAATCGGAAAACGCGATTTCAAGATAAAAAGATCCTTCAGTTCTCTGCTTGATATTTTGATTTCGTCCGAAACCCAATTTTTGCTATTTTTATTCTGATTATAATATTTTTTGAGTGGAGAATATTCGTTAAAATGAAAGAGAGATGTTCTGTGGAAGCATTGAAGGATAGTGAGAGAGAGTGCTCATTAAAGCTCCTTCTTGTCTGAGAAGTACTGTTGTTCCTAGACTCATTTTTTTCTCCAGATTCAATGAAGATCGACCTATGGTCGGAAATCTCATTGTCAAGCACACATATTAGAGGATGAGGTATGTTTGTGAAGCAATGGTCGATCACGGTGGATGAATGTGACGTTACTCTAGTTGGCCAATAAATTTTTGAATGTAAATTGAACCCTTTCATAATATCACTCAATTTACTGTAATTATTTTTGTTAAGTGAATTGCTGGATGAGTCAAGATTGAGATCTCCAGTTAAAATAATATTGATAGCTGGTTTGTAAACTGACTCTGAAACACAGACGATATTTTCAAAAAATACATCTAATTCGCCATCTGGCGACCTATAGCATATTTTTTTATTTATTTATTACAAAGTGGAGATACAAACAGATAAATCCTTTTTTCTTTTTAGGTAATCTGATAGAATTACTTACAAAATAAACATTAGGGATGATGAATAAATAAATAGAATAAATGTGAACAAATATGAATAAATTGAATAAATATGAACAAATATGAATAGATATGAATGAAGTGAAAATATACCTATGTACAATGTGAACAACATATGAACAATATATAAACAATTCAAATGAGATATTATCTGTATATTGAAGTGAAAATAATCATTATTAGGTTAAACGATGGCAGAACATGGATTTCACGTAGTTTTCAAACCTTAGAAATGAGAACCCGAATATTGCGATGTCATTACAGTGGCTATTAAAAGTTCTCACCATTCTACAAATGGGAGAGTTTAATCCTGAATTTGTTTTTCTAAATGGTGTATTAAAAGTTTCGTGCTTTCTCAAATCTCTGTTGGGTGTACTTAAGGATATTTTGGACGATAGTTCAGAACAATCAATACGGTTATTGAATATTGTGTAGATCATTAGAAGGTCGGACATACTTCTTCTATCGGTGAGAGACAACTTTCTCAGAATTGGACTATAGTTGCTGTTTAATATTGGGATATCTGTTTTACGGGCTAGTTGTTTCACAAATTTGTTCTGTATGCTTTCGATTCTCTGCTGATATGTGGCATATTGGAGATTCCAAACAATTGATGCAAAATTTAATCTACTATATATGAATGCGTAATATAGGTTCAAGAGAGTTTTGGCGTTCGTGAAGTGTCTAGTGTTCTTTATTATGAATCCCAATAGACGATTACAGTTGTTGACCATTTTTTCGATATGAGTCTTAAAAATCATTTTAGAATCCATAATAACTCCAAGATCTCGAATCTCCTCCACTGTTTTCATTAAATGATCATCTATTCTGTACTGATGGTTGATTATATTCCTGTTTCGTGTGAAGGTTATTGTGAGGCATTTATCATAGTTCAAAACTAAACTAGAATTTTTGCATATTTCGACGAATGAATCAAGATCATCTTGTAGTTTGTCACAATCGCCAGAATATTTTATAGTACGATAAACTTTAAGATCGTCGGCATACAATAAAAAATTTGAATTTTTGAAGCATTTACCAATATGGTTGATATAAATTATGAAGAGTAAGGGTCCCAAATGACTTCCCTGTGGTACCCCTGAGGTTACCACAAAGGGGTCTGATTTGTAACCGTTAATCTCTGTGATTTGAGATCTATGAGTGATATGAGACCAAATCCGAAGATACGAATCCACACCGACTTCAGCGAGTAATGTGATCTGTAAATTCTATTGAGTTAGTATCAATGGATCTACCGGGGGAGAAGCCATGTTGTTGGGGAATAATCTTATTCTTCGTAATATTTAGAATTCTTTCATGAACAATTTTCTCCAACATTTTACCGAAAATACAGAGTTTGCTAATTGGCCTATAATTCTTGACATTGCTCCTGTTGCCCCCTTTAAGGAGAGGTATAATGGTGGATGATTTCCATTTGCACGGGAACACCCCAGTTTGGAGTGACAAATTGAAAATGTGAAGAAGAGGTGGTATTAGATTAGGCTTACATTTTTTTATGAATGAGCTGGGTATGTTGTCAGGACCGAGGCCTTTGTGAATATTTAAATTATCGATCGTGTTGGAGACATGTTGCTCTGAAATATCCATTGAGTAGTCTTCATCGAAGTGTGGATGGGCATTCGCAAGTGGATCAAGAGTGTATACACTTTTCAAATAGGAGGAGAATAAATTGCAAATATCTTGACCCTTGTCAGCTGACTTATCATAAAAAAAAACAGAATGGGGTATGGTGGTGTGGTTTTGTTTTTTTGTTTTGATGAATTTCCAAAAGCTTCTGGAGTCAGTAAGAATTTCATTTTCAATGTTATTTATGTAGTTTGTGTAATACCTATGAATCAATTGTTTGGAGTTCCTGCGCAATTGAGAAAGAAGTTGATAGAGATGAAGCCCACCATAGACTTTGTAATTTTCATGTACTTTATTTTTTTCTTTCAAAAGTTGTATGGTATCTGGTTCGAAATAAGATGGATAACCCTTTTTTATTACAAAAGTTGGTACATGTTTTGTTATAATATTGGTGAGTTTCTCGTAAAGGATTTCAACAGCTTCGTTAACGTTTTTTCCAGCAAAGCAATCGGACCAGTTTATAACGGCTAGCTCAGAATCAATGATTTCGTAATTTGCTTTATTGAAATTGAATTGGTTATGTGCCTTATCTCTCAGGTATTTGAATTTCATTAGTTTGAAGTCAATGTATAGTGGGGGATGATGTGAATCAACTCCAACCAAAGTGTCTATACCATCAATAGAACAGTTCTGATATTCTTGTTGCAAACTGAGAGACCGCAAATTTCTATGAGCTTGTCACTGCAGTATTTCTCTAAAAAAAGTTTTTCACAGTTCAAGTCCTTTTTCGAAAAAAATGGCAACACCGCCTTTTTGATATAAAGTTCTACAATAGTAACTACTACCAAGGTTGCCAATTTGTGAGTTATTACTCATATTTGTAAGGAATTTCATGGTCTGTGAGTAATTTTGTGAGTAATGGCCAGTTGTCAGTAAATTGTGAGCTATCAGAGGTCGGCGAACATTCAAAGTGCATAATATTGATATGAATTATACCCGCCGCCGCTACTGAAACTTCAACATGAGCCGCTCTCGATTGGCGTTTGGTTCTGGTAGCGGTTGACGTTGAAATGACATCGTCGTTTCCTGATTGGCCGGTGGATGACAACTCACTAACTCAGCCAATCGACAATGCCATTTTAACATCAACCGCTAACCGAACCAAACGCCAATCGAGAGCGGCTATGGTCTAATTTCTTGGTTGGTCACAGTTGTTTCAATACAATTTAATCTCTTTTTCACCTACTTCTTAATCGATAGACAACAGATTGTAAATTTGAAGTAACAAACTACATCTATACGATGAATTTTCATTTCGAAAGCTGGAAAAATAATTCTAATGAATTTCAGACAAACAATCATAACCTCGATTCTACTTGAATTTGAAATAATAATTATCGATATTTTTTATAGGACTAGAGAGAGAAAGGGAAACTTCAATCAGTTCAATCATTTTTTATGTTTTTGTATTGTCAACTGTCAAGCCAGTGTCCTACACTACACCCATGGATATTATTTAATGACCTTGCACTACAACAAAGATCTCAACTCGGACCCCGTCAAAGATTATTGTTTTACTACTCTACTCTTTGCTCGTCAAAGATTATTGTTCTACGAACTCTACTCTTTGTCCTCGTGTTCTGTCAAAAACAGGTTTAGTTAACCTTAGTTTTTGACAGATGTCAGATGAAACGACAATAGTTTTTGACAGATGTCAGATGACGCGACAAGGTTAAATTTATTCTGTGGAAAAAGGGAAAACATTAACCAGTTTATAATCTAAAATTACATTTTCCTTCCTTTTGCATTTTTTATATATGTAAAATCCATCTTGATTTTGATATTTTGTAGTTGTGAGTAATTTGTAAGTAAACTCAAAAAAAATTGTGAGGAAATCGGTGACGACCTGTTGGCAACCCTGACTACTACACAATGTGTCTCTGTCAAACAAATAAAATTCTAGTCTAGATCGCTAATTTCAAGTTCCACGAGGTCGATTGATTTTTTATCAAGGCTTTGCACATTCAGGAATTATGTCAGGATTGAAAATTGTTAGATTATTGGGGTTGCTGACGTTGTCTTCGAAAAAACTTTCTGATACACGCCCCGTCAGGCCATATCTTGGGATTCATGACGGTTCGGAAGTTGTAATCGTGAATGGTCACTTTGAATGAGGGGTAGATACCAGGATGCCTCGGAGTTATTGATTCGCACCTGGCCTCGGGAAAATGTTTTCTGAGCTCTGTCACCAGCATAGACAAATTAAAAATAAAGAGACTGTTTGAAACATTGGCGATCTTGACTACCAAGTTTTTGGTACGGCCAGTCGCGCATGGAGGCGCTGCCCGCAATCAACAGACGACTGACATGATAATTTTCCAATTTCGAGATTTGTCAGAAAATGACAAACCACGTAATAATTTCAGAATAATTCTACTGTTTAGAAAAATCGAATTAAACGGTTTTCTTCACATAAAGGATTCAATATAAAATTGAACCAGAAAATGGTAGATCTCAGGTGAAAAACAACTACTTTCCTGGCAAATACCACGCAGAACGTTGAATGATATTCACCTGAAAATCCATGCATACTTCCATATAATATCAATGGACATTGAATGCAAATGTTTCTTTCTGATAAGCTCGATTATGTTTAATTTATGACGTGTTCACCTAACAATCCGCATACCGGTTTCAGGCTTCTTGGCCCTCATCAGTACGGAGTAGTCAACCAGCCAAAGGTCCAAAGAACTCTGGCTGAAGTGAGACACAACGTAAACAAACCATCATCAAGCTTGTAACACCTATAGGTACGCCGGGAAAGATAAACTTTAACTGGCGGTACCTAGTGACAGAAAGAAACACTCCGAAAATCTCCCACTTCGATAGGTTTCTAAATAAAAGATTCCTTCTCAGTAGGAGTGGCAGCCCGTCTAGCATATAGTGAAAGATAAGTGCCATGTGAAGTGGAATGAATAGAAAAATCGAATTAAACGGTTTTCTTCACATAAAGGATCCAATATAAAATTGAACCAGAAAATGGTAGATCTCAGGTGGAAAACAACTACTTTCCTGGCAAATACAACGCAGAACGTTGAATGATATTCACCTGAAAATCCATGCATACTTCCATATAATATCAATGGACATTGAATGCAAATGTTTCATCCTGATAAGCTCGATTATGTTTAATTCATGCGTGTTCACCTAACAATCCGCATACCGGTTTCAGGCTTCTTGGCCCTCATCACCTGAGATCTACCATTTTCTGGTTCAATTTTATATTGAATCCTTTATGTGAAGAAAACCGTTTAATTCGATTTTTCTATTCATTCCACTTCACATGGCACTTATCTTTCAATTCTACTGTTAATTGTCATCGAAAAATTAATTATAGAAATTATACTATGGACTTGAATTATGAACCCAACGTCGAAAATGGAATGTTTTGTTATTCGAGTTAACGCTGAAATTCCTCGAAATATTCTTTCACAAGGTAAAATATAAGCTGCTTTTCACAAACTGATAGGTACTTATTTCCATCCATCAGTTGCAGAAACTTTTTCACAAACTGATACTTATTTCCGTCCATCAGTTTCCATTTCCTATCACCATTTGAGGAAGTACGAAGATTATCATCAAACTGGAGTATTTGTTAAGTATACCTACTCGTTCTCATATGTGCTAATAAATGAACAAAATTATTGAAGGTTTGTTGTTAATGTAATTTGTTTTTATTTTGGTTGATTTGATGAAGACTGAAGAATATTTTTAATTTTGTTGTTTTCCGGAGTTTTATTATTGTTTTGTCTATGGTTGTACCTTGTTTTAGATACAATAAAATGTGTTTTATTAGTGTTCAACTTATTATTCTTGTTTTATAAGATCTTTAATTTTGTTCTTGATATCATGAAATAAAGATTTACTTTGAAACTTTATTTTATACCACGAACGAACTAACAGATTGTACGAATTGATTACTGTATATATTTTATTAGTGATCGATTTGCCATTCCTGTATTTCATATGATACAACCATTCATATGGAATACAAGAATGGCAAATCGATCACTCATAAAATATATACCATATCAATCATATAAAAGTAACACATTGGAAAAACCCGCCTTATCTCAATCGGTTTTGCCAACTGTACTTAGTTCGGCCAGTTGCGAGATATGTCGCCACTGTCTAAACGTGGTGCCAACTTTTACTGCAGGTTTGACAACTCTCTTTATTTTTAGGTTCTCTATGGTCACCAGTGTGTCAGCGGATGTCGAACGGTCGATTCTTGATACATGCAGTTCTAGGAGTTTTTTGACTCCCTTTATGGAGGTGTCCTTATTATTTACGTTACACCTATTCACACAAGAGATGAGCTGTTGAATAGAATAACATTACATTGCGAATCCTTATAGAACGATCCTATTTCAAATACAGAGGAGGTGTCTCCGCAGACTGCGAAAATGTATTGAGATGGCAGGGGGTTATATCGAGCAGTTTTTGTATTGGCTTTTTCATTTATGTTTGCTCTTGAGGATTGCGATTGATATTTACGCTATGAGTTTTGTTAGGTAAAAGTGTTCACATCCTTAAAATTATTTGAGATTTCACTCATTATTTCTATTGACACTACCATTTTTTTTTTCAAATAATGGTGGACGTCTCAGGTTGGATGTTGTCGAATGAAAGTGCATTTTAATAAAACATCGTTGCTCCGATCTACTTTACACATGAGTACTTCCATTCAGAAATTTTTCCAGGAAACCTTGTTTTGTTGAAAAATATTGAAAATATCAGCCACTCCAATGTTATGGGATGTGGACCATCGGGGGCGGTCCGTTCCTGACTTTATAGCAATCCAACCGACTCATGCATGGAACCTAATCGAAGAAATTCATTTGTTTCGTCAATCACCAAAATTTGGTTGATTTTCAAAATTCTCTCGAAAAGTTATCAAAGTAAAACATTTTTCATTTTGTAACTTCTAGGGCCCGTAATTTAGTAACGGAGGATTTCAAGAAAAAAAGTTATATATTTCAAGAAAAAGAAGTACTGGTGATATTTACCCATCTATACATTTTCGAAAGGAAAAGAGGAAATCCTGGGACACCCTGTATATTTGTTCACGTGTAAAGTGATACTTCATATCAATATGTTTGGTTCTTTTATGGTTTATGGGATTCTTTGCTATACAAGTGCAGCCATTATTGAACTACATCTGATAGTTATTGTAAAAGTTCATCTGCCTCATTTAATTTTTTGGGCAACACCTTGTTAATATTTTCAAACATATAAAAAATATGAGAATGTGGTACCAATGAAACTATTTATGTTACTGATTATTTATTGAAAACATTTAAAGAATATTGATATGCTGAGGGCTCTTCTCATAGTAACATTCAACAACATGAAGGGTCGTTTCGGGTCCATTCTCCTGCTGTACTGCGCAAGCGTCTAGTAATTTCTCAGCATCAACTACATTTCCAGCAGCTATTAAAGTATTCTTCAAGAGATAGTCCTTCTGAATTTCACCGTTGTCGTTGATGAGGCCTCCGCTTTTGCCGACACAGAGGAGGTAGTCCTTCAGGACCTGCTCTTCGCTGAAATCACCTTTTCTGGCCTTGGCCACCAACTGTGGGTCTATGGTTATCTGCTAGAGCACTCCGCATGGTGACTTTTGACTTTTCTCCTGTTCTGGGGTTTGTGCCTGGAAAAAAAAATAGGTTGTTGGTACACTCTATTGATTTTTTCATACGAATTTCCAAGGAAACGAGATATTTTTCCAAATAATCCTACGAAGAGTACAAAGTGTTTGAGCTAATAAGTGATCGAACAATTTTTCCATAACATTACGGAATAATTTTGTTGTTATATTGTAACGAAGCATTTTTTTCAAGCTCCGTCACTAAGAACGCCTAACCAAAAGTTTGAAGTAATTTTGGTACGTCCTTGCCAATTTGGGGTTTAATATTAATTATCGTCTGGCAACAAAATAATGCCCGTGTGTGTAAATATACAAAGCTACTGAAACGACCACAAAACCGAGCAAAAGGAAGATCTGTTGCTTTTTGCACCGTACAAACAGACTTAAAGACTTTTCTGACTGTTTCAACTATGAGGGTATAAAAATGTAAATTCATATAAGTAAAAACGTAGTATTTTTTTTAACATAAGGGGACAAAAAGAGGGTATTCCTTTATACGGTTTTTGTCCGATATTTCTTTCGAGTTCGGTGGATATAAAAGCCGATATTTAATTAAGATCCCTCTCTTCACTCCCCGTCCGGGAGCGGGCTCTTTACTTCCGTGTCGAGCACAAGCTCTTTACCTCCCGTCCGGGAGCGGGCTCTTCAAGTGATTGAAATCGTTCTACGAGTCGTGACCGTTCAAAGAAAATAGTTTTCCGTGAAGTATAAGCATCCATGCAAAAGCTTTGTTTAAATAGTGAGGTAACCGTAAGTGAAACATTTGGTTTAGACCGTTGATAACCTGTTGATTTCCTTGTGTCAGTGAGACACCTTCGAAACCATATTTCCCTGTTGTATCGATTTTCCCCCAGTGTATTTCATAGCAGTTTGAGTTTTTCAGGTTATATTTCAGTTCCGTGACTTTCACGATGAATCAAGATATGCATTATTTGTTATTTCGGATTGATGCATGTGGTTGGGTAGTTTTGCGTGACAAAGAATTCATATTTATAATTACTATCACTACGATAGCAGGCTGTCTCACAAATTGACTATCGTAATTATTAATTGACAAGCCTACCATACTCGGGAGGATTGCCACTGGTTTATTGTTTATTTTATTCATTTGTTTATTTAGTTGGTACTTAGCTAGGGGTAGATCAGAAGTGTGATAACACTTTGACAGACGGTATGAGATATTAACGTTTTGCCGTTTTCTACTTGGAAGCTCAAAGTAATTATTACGAGGAGCCCGGAATGTTCCTGGTTTTAAGACGAATTTATAAAGTCATAAAGTTGAAGTGGGTGAATTTAAATCCCACGAAGCCACCAGAAAAGTCACTTTCTGAACTAAGATATTAAAAGAAGGAAAATCGCTTTCCAGGGTGACAACGTGGATATAGCAGCTCACAACGGGATCGTGAAACTATATTTTATTAGATGTGTTCTAGTTCCTGTTCATTGTTGGAACTTAAAAACTGATCAATTTACGTTCATGTGTTCAATTAAGAGAATAAGAAATATTGATGAAGTTTTCATAATCTTTTGTAATAAATTCAAATTGTGAAAAATTATTAAGTTGACTTTTAAATAAAATTGTTATATTGTGGTTACATTTGGAAGCTTCTATGGAAAGTACCTTGCCCTTTTCCTAGCATATAAATTATAGAATCAAAAAAGTGTTCAAGTTAGGATAAAGACAGGTTTGTCCAGTCACAAGGGCTGCAATTAAAGTCCACAGACCATCGTAGATTCCAATTGAGTCAAACGACCAGACCCCTGCACATATCCGTATCTCCATCTATTGTGCTACCCCTGGTAAGTGGAGTAAAACACTATAAAATCCGGTGCCCGAGGGTAAAATTTCAGTTGCAGAATAGTTTGAATAAGTCTTGGCGTCATAAATAAAGTAACGATTCTAGGGATAATAGTTACTATTCCCGACCCTGGAAAATTACTTTACAATATTGAAAGATTGTTTATGGAAATAAAAAACCAAATTGGTCCTTGGATAGATAGGCGATGGTTATGTAGTTTCTAGAATATTTGATGTCAGCTGTTATGGATGCCTGATAACAACGGAATATGTTCTCAATATTTTATTGAAATATTTGGATGTATTCCGGGAAAAAGTAATGCAATAACATTTTTTAGGTTAAAATGGAGACAATTTTTATATTTTTCGAGTTCCCCCGATGTTGAAGCTTTGAGCGATGAGGAAAAATTGGCAATTTTCACACATTAATACCTATTCTCAATCGGGCACTATACCATGTATACCAATATCGTCATGTATCAACATTAAAATAAATAATATGGTCAATTCGTTTTTTGATTCTGCCTGTTTGGCACATGTTGAAAACATGCACAAAAGTTCATTCATATACTCCATATTAATAAGATTTTTCAGTTTCATATTTATGGTTTTTAATGAATTTACTCAAATTAGTATCTGTTTTATATGCAATATGTATGTTTTCACTTGAGAATGTAGTTTTTTTTTCGGTAGGATGGCCTAAATATGTGATAACTTGTAAATTATGTTTTTCGTTTTGGGTAGCAAATCTTTTTCATGAATTTTTTTTGAAAGAATTACATTTATCAGGTTTGAACTATAACCGTTATTAATGGTAATTTGTTTAATTACATTCAATTCTATAAGAAAATTTTCTTCTGAAAGGGGAATGTCTATCAGTTTATGTATCATACAATTATATGCGGCTAGTTTCAAAGATATGGCGAATGCACTGGTTTTCCACAGAACCATTCACACTTCAAAATAGGGGAATGCACATTCGTCAAAACTTAGGTATAGTTTTCATCTCATGTGGAGGAGTTTTTCTCCCGTATTCTTCTATAGTCTTTTGTAGCAATATGGACTAAAAAGTTAAAAATAAAATGATAGTTTGAAAAACTAAAAAACACGCTTATAAAGCAATAAGGACAAAAATGTTAAAAATAATAAGAATAAAGTCATTAAACAAAAAAAAATTGTCTATGGTAAAAGCGTGGGCTACATTTTACTTACTTTTCATAATTATATTGTATATAAGAAAACATTTTTTGGTCAATGAGTGTATTTTTATTATTTTCAACATTTTTGTCCTCATTGCTTTATAATCGTTATACTGTGTTTTTTCATCCAGAAGTCCATGAATTGATTTCAATGTTTATTTTACTCCTTGTTGGTAACATAATGTGGGATCATTGTTGAATTTTACAAATGTAACAGTGAATACATCGGGATGACATCACAACTCCTTGGTAATAGACTAAAAGGGCACGAATACATTATAAAATTCTGCACGGCTCTTAATAAACACATGATAAATGCAAATCATAACCCAAACTTCGAAAATACCAATATATTAAACCTTGAGAAAAGGAAAATAAAAAAAAATTATACACAAAAAAAAATGCGATGAATGATAGAACAGACATAAATAACCTAACTCGAATCTACCACACAATTTTATAATTTGCCAGTGAAAACAAATCCAAATATAGCCCGAGAATAAATTGCACCATATATATATATATATATATATATATATATATATATATATATATATATATATAGATATATATATATATATATATGTCATAATAATCACAAAACATATTTTATAGCTGTAAAAATTGATATAAAAATCAAAAGCGACATTTCAGTTGTTTAATCATGTATTATACCACAATTTGCATAACATACTTGCATAAAATTTATGTGCGATTTCATCAAATCATTTGATGAAGGAATAGTATTGGATTCAAGGAATTTATTAGTCTAACATTTGTATTTGTAAGATGTTTCTGAAGACAAAAAAGCAGAAAGACTGTAACACATTGCAACTTTTGCCGAACCCAAACATCAAAAAAATGCTTATAAGGTCAGTTACGCGTCTGTCTGTCCGTATATGTATTTTTCACAGTCACTGTTTTTTGTAGAAAGCTGAAATTTGTTTCAATATTGAAGCCTCTTTTTCAAAAGTGAGAACTCAAACATCATTTCTAAGAGCGAAAACTTGAAAAGGCTAATTTTGACAATTCCAAAATCATTTTTCAGAATTACATACTTAGATATTATTGAAATATGCGTCAAATTAATTTTCTTCCTATTATTTGTTGTTATTTTTGTTATTCAGATTAGTAGATGGACACTCGATACATTTTTCTTGCCAATTTTGGAGCATAAAATTAAGAATAATTTTGAAACTGCCCGCACTGATTTTTATATCAATTTATATTACATTTTATGTTCAGTCTGCTACTATAAATCTTAATTATTTAACTTTTTCAAAAAACGTTCGAAGCAAACTTACCCAACAAGAACAAACTAGGACCACCAAAAATACCAAGGAGTTCATGATTCTTCTTTTGTTCGACTATAAACAAATCAGCATTGGAGTCTCCTTATATATGCCCAGCGAATCGGTGATAACCATCATTAATTAAGGTGAATGAAATGCAAGCGCATTAACATTATGAAAAGATGCTATGTTGCCAAACTTTGCCACAGTATTACTTTGTGTTTATGTTCTATCCATAAATATCTAATGAATGATGAAAAGGGCTGTTGTTGAATTCAACAGTTGGTATCTAGATGATGGCCCGATAGGAGGAGAGAAAAATGTTATTTTAAGAGATTTGATGTATTTCTAACTTTAGCGAAATTGGTATAGAATTGAATACCAATAAATGTAAAATCATTAGTCTTGATGTTTCAAATCAAAAATTTATCGATGAGTTTGTCTATTTCATTCCTTTTTTGAAATCATTAGTAGAATCTGATTTTGTACTTCTTGGCGTATCTATCGCTATTGAAGCTCTTTCTACCTGTATCAAAGATAAAACAGACTCTCTCACACTAATATCTTCACGGCTAAAAGAAATTCCAGCTCATGCTGCTTTTTTCCTATTGAAAAACTGTTTGGCATCACCAAAACATTTGTACATACACAGATGTTCTCCGACATGGCATGTTACCTCAGAGTTACAGGAATAATTGATTCTCTCCATGAAGAAGGATGAAGATTATGGATTTCAAAAGTCAAACCCCCTTCGCATGATACTGATAAGAAAATACAAAGTGCTTGGGATCGTCCGCTCTTGAAATTTAATTTGAATCATCTGCTTGAAACAGATGTATCTACATCTCAGAGAGCTCGCCTCAATGCATTGTCTTCAAAGGAATCAGATGTGTAGCTCAATGCACTACCAGTTTCTTCAATGTGTGAACAATTTGTGTTCGTCATATATGCAAATGTGGTGCTGAAGCAGATAAATCTGGGTTCATGGTTTGAGTTGTATATTGCAGCACTGGTTGTAGATCACGCCATGATGCTGTCAATGATTCGATAAAGAGAACTTTAGTAACGGTAAAAATTCCAGCTACCTCTGATCGGCAAAGTGCAGCTGCAGATAATGGGGAGAAAGTTGAGTTTAAAAAATATCAAAACCTAAGAAATATCTACCTTTTCTATACTGTAGCTATTGAAACATATGGAGTTTTTGGCCCCCAAGCAAAGGAATTCATTAAAGAGTTTGTAGAAATATTTTTCAAGTAACCAATGACAGACGTTCCACCAGCCTTCTTCTTCAACGCATCAGTATCGCCATTCAAAGGGGAGTTGCAGCTTCGGTACTGGGAACCATTTTAATCGGAAATCAATTAGATGATTATTTCAACAATCCCCATTCTAAAAACATAATTATCAATCTAACTCGATATCAAACATTCAAAGAACGTGTTCCCGATTAAGTGATAATCAAATAAGACACCCTTCAGTTGAAGACATTTCTAACATCAAGAGCATGTCAGATACTAATCCCAAAAAGTTTAAATGGATTTTAAGGATAGTTATATCGGCAAAATTTTGATGAAAAATCATGTTTTTTCCTCTTTTCAAAAAATAACACGTTGTGCCGTATCTCAATCCAACTCGTTATCAAGCAGCTACAATACCATCAGATCACTCGGACTTAATGGGTTGAAGAACATTGGCAACAACTGCTTCATGAATAGCGTAATACAATGGTTATCGAATACCAGATGGTTGCTCGATTATCCGAGAAAAGAAGATCATATGAGGGATACCAACACAAGCATATCATTAGTAGTTGGGATGTCGCTGAAAACTTGCAGAAAAAGGACGGAGACAAAACACTTGAGATCCTGGAGAAGACAAAAAACTGATTGAATTGTTTGAATCGCAGAATGCAGTGAGAAACAAGCCTCTTTGGTCCGAAGTTGTTGGATATAAAAATAAGTTCGAGCCACTAATTGTTAAACCAAAAAACGGTTCCCAAGATAGCAATGCAGCAAAAAAGGAGTTAGCTGAAAAAGTAAGCTCAGGTGATAATGCTGTATCAATAACAAAAATGAAATCGGCTGCTCAAGGATCACTAGTGATTCATTGCGAGTAGACAATCACTAGAAAAACTGGAAACCAAAACA
The DNA here is from genome assembly GCA_018342105.1 of Gonioctena quinquepunctata. Taxonomy (NCBI): domain Eukaryota; kingdom Metazoa; phylum Arthropoda; class Insecta; order Coleoptera; family Chrysomelidae; genus Gonioctena; species Gonioctena quinquepunctata. The sequence goes on along the minus strand of JAFIRS010000806.1, from coordinate 75,369 downwards.
GAGGATGCATTAGGCCAGGGATACAAAATAAAAGTGGGCAGTTCACTGAAACCAAGGATAAAAATAATTAATGTACGCGAAGAAGACATTGTGGATGGCACACAGTTTATTTCTCAGTTAGCAAACCAAAACTTTCCTGAGGACTTGGAAAATGATATGAGTTTTGTTCAAAAGTTTAAGTCAACAATAAAAAATAGATAGAATGTAATGATCGAAATGTCGAGTACACAGTATGGGTACTTGGCTGAAAATAAAGACAGAATATTTGTTCTGACTTGTTAAACTAATTGAATGATGTGGACTGTATCACTTTTTTACCTTTATTTTATGAATACAAAGGGTAATGCTAGTTTTTGCAACAGAACGCTTCGATATGACAGATATGACATGAATGTCAACAAAAAACAATATTTCTTCTTTCGTCTCTTTGCGAGCAATAAATCTATTAACTAAATAAGTCAGTAGCGGCACTTGTTCGGAGGGGTGAATTTCGGAACATGCCATTGGGCTTGGAAGTCTCTAGCAAATCAAGACTTTCAAAAAAGTACATCACTCAGGCACCAACTGGTAACGGGCACAACCTCATAAGAGCTCTGGTTAAAATTCCATCAGCGGTTTTCACTGACGCTACACGGAAAACGCCATCCTTTCCTTGAATTAACTCCAGGACTCGCCCCAAACGCCATTTCATCACAGGTAAGTTAGTTTCTTTGACTAAAACGAGTTGACCAACTTTCAATTCGCTCTGGTTCTGTTTCCACTTGGAACGTTGTTGAAGCTCGCCTATGTATTCGCGGCTCCATCTCTCCCAGAAATTTTGTTGCAACTTCTGAAGATGTTGGAAATGCGACAGCTTATTTTCCGGAACCTCGTATAGTAATGGATCTGGCATGCCTTGGATAGACCTCCCGATCAAGGAGTGAGCTGGGGTAAGGGGTGTCAAATCATCAGGCTCGGACGAAAGGGGACTCAAAGGACGGGAATTCAACACAGCTTCAATTTATGTCAAGAGGGTTTGAAAATCCTCATAAGTTAATGACCAATTTCCAAAGTTCTTTTGACGGAATTAAATTCATTAGGTTTGTGCTGGGACCGTTATTAATAGTAATTTGTTCAATTATATTTGATTCTATCACCATCTAGATACCAACTGTTGAATTCAACAGCAGCCCTTTTCATCATTCATTAGATAATTACGGATAGAACATAAACACAAAGTAAAACTGTGGCAAAGTTTGGCAACATGGCATCATTTTATGATGTTAATGCGTTTGCATTTCATTTACCTTGATTAATGATGGTTATCACCGATTAGCTGGGCATATATAAGAAGACTTCATTGCTGATTTGTTTATAGCCGAACAAAAGAAGAATCATGATCTCCTTGGTATTTTTAGTTGTCCTAGTTTGTTCTTGTTGGGTAAGTTTGCTTCAAACGTTTTTTGAAAAAGTTAAATAATTAAGATTTATAGTAGCAGACTGAACTTAAATTGTAATATAAATTGATATAAAAATCAATGCGGGCAGTTTCAAAATTATTCTTAATTTTATGTTCCAAAATTCGCAAGAAAAATTTATTGAGTGTCCATCTACTAATCCGAATAATAAAAATAAAATCTGTAACAACAAATAATAGGAAGAAAATTGATTTGACGCTTATTTCAATAATATGTAATTCTGAAAAATAATTTGGAATTGTCAAAATTAGGATTTTTAAGTTTTTGCTCTTAGAAATGATGTTTGAGTTTTCACTTTTGAAAAAGAAGCTTCAATATTGAAACAAATTCCAGCTTCCTACAAAAAACAGTGACTGTGAAAAATACATATACGGACAGACAGACGCGTAACTGACTTAGAAACATTTTTTTGATGTGATGATTTGCATTTATTTTGTGTGCAGGATTTGATCATGTATTTGTGCCCTTTTAGTCTATTACCAAGGAGTTGTGATGTCATCCCGATGTATTCACTGTTACATTTGTGAAACTCAACAATGATCCCACATTATGTTACCAACAAGGGGTAGAATAGATATTGAAATCAATTCATTGAATTCTGGATGAAAAAACACAGTATAACGATTATAAAGCAATAAGGACAAAAATGATTAAAATAAAAAGAATAAAGTAATTAACCAAAAAAATTTCTCTTATGGTAAAGAAGCGTGGGCTGCTTTTTACTTATTTCTCATAATTATATCAAGATAACTGATATCAAGCACCCCACGCTTTTTTTATATAAGAAAAGGTTTTTGTCAATGACTGTATTCTTATTATTTTCAAGATTTTTGTCCTTATTGCTTTTTAACCGTTATAGTATTATTTTCATCCAGAATTCAATGAATTGATTTCAATGTTTATTTTACTCCTTGTTGGTAACATAATATGAGATCATTGTTGAATTTTACAAATGTAACAGTGAATACGTCGGGATGACATCACAACTTCTTGGTAATAGACTAAAAGGGCACAAATACACACAACTTTATAATTTGCCAGTCAAAACAGGGAGTATAGATACGAAAATCCATATATCCTGAAAATAAATTGCATATATATATATATATATATATATATATATATATATATATATATATATATAAATGGAAAGAATATCGAGGGGACTGGTAAACAAAATGGGAGAAATTTAACGGACATAGCCCTCAGAGAGAAGTGTTAACCGTAGAAACGTGTTTCGGGCTCTCGGCCCTCATCAGTACGGTGAAGAAGTGCAAGGATGAACAACACTTGGTAGAAAACATGTCCATTGAATATATATATATATATATATATAGAAAATAGTAAGGAATTTGTGGCATTGCAGACATATTTTTAAATTCCAGAAAAAAAAAATCTTCGAGCAGGATTCGTTCACACGGCCTTAAGATTACCAGTCTCTCTATATATTCACAGATATTAAAAATTATCACTCATATATATATATATATATATATATATATATTAATATATGCCATAATGATCACGAAAATATTTTTTATAGCTGTAAGAATTGCATACAAAAATCAAAAGCGACGTATCAGTTGTTTAATCGTGTATAATTCCACAATTCGCATATATACTTGCGTAAAATTTATGTGCGATTTCATCGAATCATATAATGAAGGAATATATGGGAATCAAGAGATTTCTGAAGACAAAAAAGCAGAAAGACTGTAACACATTGCAATTTTTGCCGTACCCAACCATAAAAAAAATGCTCAAAAGGTCACTTACGCGTCTGTCTGTCCGTATGTGTATTTTTCACAGCCACTGTTTCTTGTAGAAAGTTGAAATTTGTTTCAATTTTGAAGCTTATTTTTCAAAAGTGAGAACTCAATCATCATTTCTAAGAGCGAAAACCTTGAAAAGTCTAGTTTTGACAATTCCAAAATTATTTTTCAGAATTACATACACATTGAATTGTTGAAAATATCAACAGGATGTTCATAAAATCAGATGTGGAATCATCTGCGACTGAGTTAGGGCCTTTTCAAAATATCTATCAGATGTAGTTCAATGTCCAGCGTGGCTTTAGCCGGGGAAGTAGTTGTTTTCTGTTAGACATTCACAAAAAATAACTTCATTTTAATCGTGGATTTTTCCATTCATAGAAAAATATTTCTATCAATATTCAATTGAGAATGTTTCCCTTTCCTACATACACATATTATTGAAATATGCTTCAAATCAATTTGCTTCCTATTATTTGTCGTTATAGATTTATTATTGTTATTCAGCTTAGTAGATGGACACTCGATACATTTCTCTTGCCAATCTTGAAGCATAAAATTAAAAATAATTTTGAAATTGCCCGCATTGATGTTTATATCAATTTATATTACAATTTATGTTCAGTCAGCTACTATGAACTTAAAATTTTTCACTTTTTTAAAAAACGGTTGAAGCAAACTTACCCAACAAGAACAAACTAGGACCACCAAAAATACCAAGGAGTTCATGATTCTTCTTTTCAAACAAATCAGCATTGCAGTCTCCTTATATATGCCCAGCTAATCGGTGATAACCATTCATAATGATCATTAATTTAGGAGAATGAAACGCAAATCAATTAACATTATCAAATAATGATATCTTGCCAAACTTTGCCACAGTATTACTTCGTGTTTATGTTCTATCCATAATTATCTAATGAATGATGAAAAGGACTGTTGTTGAATTCAACAGTTGGTATCTAGATGATGGCACGATAAGAGGAGAGAAAAATGTTATTTGAAGGACTTTGAAATATATCATTTCGAATTTGAGCGGAATTGGTATATAATTAAATACCAATAAATGTGAAATCTTCTTTCTTGATGAATAACGGGATATCGAAAAAACGGGAAAACGGGATAACGGGATGACAGGATAAGGGAATAAGGGGAAAACGGGATAACGGCATAAGGAAAAAATGGGATAACAGGAAAACGGGATAATGGGATAACGGGAATGAAAGAATAAGGGGATAACGGGAAAACGGGATAACGTGATAAAGACAAAAAGGGGTAACAGGAAAATGGGATAACGGGATAACGGAAAATTTTTCGGGAAAAACATTTTAGGGAACATAGAAATTTGGACAGGACAACGTCTGTCGGGTCCGCTAGTATATATATATATATATATATATATATATATATCTCAATCTCAACTCGATATCAAACATTCACAGAACGTGTTCCTGATCAAGTGATAATCACATGAGACACCGTTCAGTTGAAAACATTCGTAACATCAAGTACATGTCAGATAATAATCCCAATAAAAAGTTTTTCACAAAAAATTAAACCGACGAAAAAATCAACTGAAAAGCAAAGAATAAAATAAACCTCCTTAGTATTAATGATAATTGAGCTTCTGAACTGATGTGAATAACTAATTTTGAGTCGGCGCCAAACAAACAATTATCGAAGAAGTAATCAAAGCTCTGCTGTGCATCTCGCTGCCATCATTTTACGCTTTTCCTAATTCAATTGCTACTTTGTTTGGCATGGACTCAAAATTAGTTAGGAGCTCAATTATCATTAAGACTGAGAAGATTTATTTTATTCTTTGCTTTTCAGTTGATTTTTTCGTAGGTTTAATTTTTTGTGAAAAAGTTTTTATTTCTCAATTTTTGTGGCTGAAATCTACTAATTACTACCTACTTAATTTTTTATTACTCCCAAAATACTTACTTACCTAGCTTACTTCAACAATTAACTATTTAATAATATGATTTTCTATTTTAACTATTTATTGTTATATAATATAAATTAATTTTGAAAGTTCTGGTTAGTTGATTCCATCACTTTGTATATGATTCCATCCGTTCATAGAATGTTATCATTTTGACGGATGTCGGAGGGTCTGTCAATGTCAACTATATATGTGTGCCAAAGTGAAAAATCAATCATCCCCAATTTTTCTACCCATAGGGGGTGGATTATTTCATTCCAAATCAGAATATGATCAACTATGAGGTATACCCTTTCTAATAAAAGAAGAGTCATCCAAATCGGAAAACACACTACAAAGTTATGTCTGATAGAATCGGTTAACGGACCAAAATTCAGAGGGTGAACAATCAATATTCTTCATTTTGCTACCTTTAGGGATGGATTTTGTTGTTCAAATTGAAATGGGAGCAACTCCGAAGTAGGTACACCCTATCCAATGAAAAAAGAATAATCGGAATCGAACAGCTCTGTGAACAGTTGTGCGTGATCATACATGAAAAAAAAAATACGCGTCGAATAGAGAACCTCCTCCTTTTTGTTTCGTCGGTTAAAAATTGACATCTATTGGTGCAACCTTATTAAAAATTCCAATCCACTTCCATTCAGGGGTAGTTCGTACTGGTGATTTTCATAATAACTCTACTGACCGGGGTGTTCCAGCTAATGTATTCCATACCTAATGCCGTGAGCAATACAAGAATGTCAATGTCCTCTGCCACAATAATAACAGATTCATGAGAACGGGATGCAGTAAGCGTAGCAGAGACGATGATTGAATCTGCATCTGATTCAGCTTGGTTGACAGAAAAACCAACCTCTGAAAGAGCAGTTTTGAGAAGATCTATCAAGTTTGATTTGTTTTTTTCATTACCAAGAAATTTTTCTTGAGATATTGTTAGTACGGTACTCTTATCAAACTTAATTTCAGTACATTGGTGTTTTTTCGTGCGACGCATACGTTCCCATGACTTTGTTCCTGCTCTATCAGGATTTCCGGAGTAATGTATATATGTATATATATATATATATATATATATATATATATATATATATATATATATATATATATATATATACAGGATGTTACCAAATAAGAACGAAAGTTTCTAGGGGGTGATTCCTTGTCGAAAATTAAAGAGGGTCTTTCATGTAAACAAAAGCACTTAGGCCTTTCCTTTGAAAGTTACACGCTTTCAAGGATGGGAAAAAAAAATGTTTATTTTTTCTTGAAATTGCTGAAGAGATGGAAATTATATTTTGTGGGCATGTTCTACCAATAAAAATGATATCTGTTTTTTTGTTGTTGTGATCTTTTAATGGGCTGAAACATGCAACTTCTATTCCATTTTTTACCAGATATTTTTAACGAAACAAAATCTATCAATTTGAAAACACGTATTGAGAAGGACGATTCATTGCAAAACTTTTGTAACTCCTGTGTTGTGTCCGTAAAATTAATAGTTTCCTGATAAAAAAATAAAATACAATATTGTGTATGAACGGATCTTCTGTAATAGAATCGACAGAATCCAGTAAGTGGCTGTCACGTTTTGTTTGCACAACTTGTGACCACAATCGTGATATTTTAAAATTATTCCGCTTGTTTCAACTTCTAATGTTGGCATGTACCAGTACCATGTTTTGTTTTAATAAAATATCAAATTAAAAATACAAACAAAACAAAATTATGTGTATTACAACAAAGGAAAAGGCAACAAGATCGAACGGACAGGAGTTATAAAATCTGCTCGAAATGACCACATCCAACCATCAGACAGGAATCAAGTCTTCATCTCGTAGACTAGCGCAAACGTTGAAATATTCCTGGTGTGTTTTGGATTGTCTCGCAGGCTGCAATGATGCGATTTCTTACATCATTCACACATTCAATGGGGATCGTATAAACCAAGGACTTCAGGCTACCCCAGATGCAAAAGTCCAAGGGGTTTATGTCTCGAGATCTGGGAGGTCAAGTTTGAGGTCCTGCTCTGTCTATCCAACGATTTGGATACACGTCGTCCAAGTACTGACGAGCAATTATGCTGAATTTCATATATAAATTCAACAAATGTGTCGAAGGACAAACAAGTTACTTAGAAATAAATGAAAAGTGGATACATAGAAGAGGAAATGGAACATTAATTGAAAATGTCATAAATATAATAAAAAGACCTAATCAAATAAAAAATTTGAGATTCATTAAAATATCTGATGATGACTTGCAAAATATGGACGAAACAGTGACCACAGTAAAAGATGTTTGCTGTAGTGATATTACTGAAGACACCAGGAATAAAAAAGATGAAAACAATTTTGTTCGCTGTAGTGATAAAACTGAAGACATCAGGAATGAAGAAGATGAAAACAATTTTTTACCATAGATGCCTCTCCAGAGTACTTCGCAGCTATTCATCTTGAGACTCAAACAACTAATATAAACGAAATGACAGGCGATAGGATGGGTAATAAGCCGAAATCAGGTACATACAAAATAAATGCTTTTTATCTAAATATCCAAAGTATAAGCAACAAAATAAGTGAAGTAGAATATTTTCTGAATATAAACAACATAGATATATTGTTTCTTACCGAGAGTTGGGTATCTGAATCAGAAATTGTAAATATCGTTATTCCAAATTTTAAACTTGTAGCATATTACAGTAGAAACACGTCTGCTCATGGTGGGGTATGTTTCTTCGCTCGGGAATTGTTAAAAATTAAATCTAAAGAAATCAATGAATTATGCGTGGATGTTCATGCTGAATTTACCTTGATTGAGCTAGTTAACGAAAAAATATATTTCTTGTGTCTATACTATGGGTGATACTGATGTTTTTTTGTTTGCGTGCACTAAACAAAATACTGGAAATGATACCATCTAATAATCAAATTGTTGTGGTTGGCGACTTCAACTTAAATTTTAATATCTTTGACAACCCAAATGTAAATGAATGTATGAATATTTTCTTGACATATAATTTAGAGGAAAAAGTTAATGAAAATACACGAGTAACTAGCACCAGCGCTACAAAAATAGATAATCTGTTTACTAACATAAACAACAACAACTTAATCGTGGAAGTAATTGAACCACATATGTCGGACCATAAGGGTATTTTCTTCTCTATTGCGACAAGTCTCACATCAAATGACAGGTATATTTCATGTAGACCTATGACTGAACATGGAAAACAACAGTTTATTGAATGTGTAAATAATGTAAATTGGCAAATATTTTATGAAATAAATAATCCTGATGAATCTGCGGATCTCCTGGTCAATATGTTATCAACATTTTATAACCAATGTTTTGTGGAAAAACTTATAAGAAAGTCCAAGCTAGAAAATAAAGACTTTGTTTTTGACAATGACATGCAACAATTAAAACGCACCTTGGATGCCGTACATGTAGTTGCTTGTTCAACAAAAAATAATGAAGACTTCAAGGTATATAATACTCTAAAGAAGGAGTATAAAAATAAAATAAAACAAGGGAAACTGAACGCAAATAATAAACGACTTTTAACTTCTGATAATAAACAAAAAGCAGCATGGGATATTATCAATAAAAACAAAAAAAAATAAAAATTCACATGTGACATCTGAATTGACAGCTAATGAATTTCCGGACTACTTCTCTGATGTAATTAATGATTTAATGATCAACTTTGATGATGTAGATGACAAAAAGTTTTCAATTTTTTCAAATAATGCACGTAATGCAAATAAATCATTTTTTTTATTTCCTGTTTGTGACATTGAAATCAGAACTATAATATCTCAATTAAAAAATAGTAAATCTAAAGATATTAACAACCTTAACAGTGAGGTTCTAAAACTGGTCAGCGATTCACTTGCTAGGCCTATCGCACATTTAATAAACAGATGTATTGAAAGCGGGATTTATCCTCAAATATTTAAAATATCACAAGTTATCACTATACACGAAAAAGGCGAGTTTAACAATACAAACAGTTATAGGCCTATATCTATCATACCTGTTATCTCAAAAATATTTGAAATCATTCTGAAAAACAGATTATCACAATACTTTGAAAAAAACAATCTATTAAAATAATGCTCAATTTGGGTACAGACAGAGAAGATCTACTACTAATGCAATACGCGAAATGTATGAAAATATTATAGAAGCTTTTGAGGAGCGTAAATTATGCTGCGCAAAATTTTATGACATGTCTAAAGCATTCGACACGGTTAACCATGGTCTATTATTACAAAAATTAGAATATTATGGGATCAGAGGAAACGCCTTAAATCTAATTACATCTTATCTTGCAGGCCGTCAGCAATGTGTCAAATTTAACGGCGACACATCAAAACTTTTGAAAGTTAATTATGGAGTACCACAGGGGTCAGTCCTTGGTCCATTATTATTTATTATCTACATTAACGATATGCCTTTTAATCTGACAGATGTGCTTCCGATAATGTATGCTGATGATGCCACGCTTTTGCTAAGCGACACTCTGACTTCCAATCTAATTTATAACGCTAATGAATCTGAAAGCTTTATAACAAACTGGTCTACAAGCAATTATCTTACTATAAATAATGATAAAACCAAAACTTTATATTTCTCAACAAAAAATAAAATAGAGAATAATGAACCAATTGAGTTTCTCGGAGTGTATCTGGACTCGTCATTGAATTTCGCATCGCATATTCACAAATTATCAAAGCGTCTATCCACGTGTATATACATAATAAGACAACTTAGAAATAAAACAACAATAGATTGTTTGAAAGTAGCTTATTTTGGCATTTTTCACAGCATAATGACATATGGATTGATAGTATGGGGTTCCTCATGTTATTTAGAGATAATATTCAAATTACAAAAAAAAGTTGTCAGAATAATGGCAAATGCCAAATATGATGATTATTGTAAACCATTCTTCAAAAATTTCCATATATTAACTCTGCGATCTTGCTTCATATACGAATGTTTGTGTTATGTCAAAAATTTAAAAGGTGAAAATAAATTGACCAAGCAGGAAGATTGACACTACCACGATACTAGGGCAAAAACAAATTTAAGACTACCCAAATATAGACTTAGTAAATCGCATAACTCTTATTTATATCTATCTTTAAGATTTTTTAATGTGTTACCTAATGAATTTCAGACTCTTGACATGAGTATAAACACTTTTAAAGTACAAATTGAAAATATACTGTCACAAAATGCCTTTTACACATTTGAAGAATATTTTAATTATTTCTACTCTTTATCTAATTCGTCGTCTGTCTAATAATTATATATTGTTGTATTACTATGTTCTGTATTTATGTTATGTTATTGACCATATTGTTACCATATATTGTGTTCTAATATTTACTACTATGTGTTACCATTGACTTGACGTATGCAAACATTATTTATGTATTTACTGCATCAATGAATTCTATTCTATTCTATTCTTGAAATGAACAGGCGCACCATCGTTCATAAATCACATTCGCGGTCGAATAGCTAGTGGAACATTTTCGAAGAAAATGGAAAGCTGCTCCTGGAGAAAATTTGTATAGGTTGCACCAGTTAGCCTTAACGGTGGAAAATACGGTCCAATAATATTTTCGCCAATAATTCCGACCCACACGTTAAGTGAAAATTCATATTGATACCGACCTTCTTGAATTGCACGTGGGATATCTTCTTATGGAAATTTGTAATCCCTTGCCTTGAAAAGTTGGATTCGTCAGTGAATAATACGTTTTCAAAAAATTTTGCATTTTGTGTAATCATTTGAAGACTCCATTGACAAAAGTCTACTCGATGGGGAAAGTCTCGCGGCAGAAGTGCCTGGACTCGTTGAAAATGTCAAGGATACAATTGGTGATCCTATGAAATTTTCCAGATTAGCTTATTGCTAATATTGTGTTAGCAATTTGTCTCTGTACTTAATTCCGCACGATCTTCAATCATATCGAGAACCTCTTCTTCCAGTGCCACCGTTCTTATTATTCTTCAGGATCTTCTATCACTATAACTAAACACGAGTGTAACCCTAAGGCTCTTACTCTTTGAGCTTCAAACAAGTGGGCAACAGCCATTCACTGATTTGGAATTTTGACTGGATAAGGACTGGAGACCGGTCTCCAGCCCTTTCCATGATGACGGTTCTCAAAAATGGCCGAGAAAGAATTTTGAATCTGAATTTTGAAAAATTAAATTTCTATAGAGGATGCAGCTTTAACTACCAGGGATAGGTTGAGAGATAGCCCATCACTCCAGGGAGTGCCTGGGACGTTTAAAGTAGCTTCCCTCACGAGGGGGTTCTCGTGGGCTATTGAGCAATCGAATACTTTCCGATTGCGGTCTCTGATTATACTCCTGATGGAAGGCAGGTTCAAGTCTTCAAGTGTCCTATCGTTCCGCACATACCACGGAGCATTCGTAATCATCCTCAGAACTTTCATTTGCGCCCGTTCCAGGACGCAAATGCTAGTCCTGCAGGTTTGGCCCCAGGCGGCTGAGGCATACAAAATGACAGGCCTGAACATCATTTCTTAGATCTTGACTTTATTTTTCAAAGTGAGTTTACTTTTTCTATTGATCAGAGGGTAAAGTGCGCCGATTTTCTTAGCAATTTTGTTTTTTATTATATTCACATGCGGCTTCCAGGTGAGCCGACGATCCACAGTAACCCCTAAGTACTTGACTTGTTAAGACCATTCTATCTCCCTTCCAGAGATAGTCACTTCCCTCTCCGGGTTGTTTCTCTTGCGACCCATCGAGATCGCTTGTGTTTTATCGGGATTTAACTTTATTTTCCACTCCAGGTACCACTGCTGGAGGTCGTTTAATGCATTCTGCAAATAAACAACACCCATCAGGTGGTTGGCTGACGAGGAAAGTAAAGCCGTATCATCGCCGAACAGGGAGATTTTCACGTGTTCGGTTCGTGGTATATCGGAGGTGAAGAGTGCGTATAATACAGGAGACAGTACTGCCCGCTGAGGAACGCCGGCCTCAATTTCTCTCGGGTTCGAGAGGAAATTGTCAACCTTGGTCTGAAATGTACTACCCATGAGGAACGACTTTATCCACTTCACCAGGCTCAAAGGCAAGTGGAAATCGATTAATTTGCAGAGCAGGCCTTCGTGCCATACTCTGTCAAATGCTTTACTCATGTCTAGAAGGACAATATGAGCACTATTGTTGGTGTTTAGCGAAGATATTGTATTTTCCACCAGCCTCAAAACCTGTAGCTCGGTGGAGTGAGCGCGACGAAAGCCGAACTGCTAATTCGGTAGGACATTTCTGTCCTCCACTTCATCATCAAGCCTTCCGAGAACGATTTTTTCAGCCAACTTAGCTGAACAGCATAACAAACTGATTGGTCGATAATTTTGCGGGAAGGTCGGGTTCTGACCTTCTTTCGGGATCATGACCACGATGGCATGCTTCCACCTTCGAGGGAATCTTTTGAGGCGCAGTGAATTGTTGATGATATTGTTATCCGGAAAATTCCTGATCATACAATTAGAAATTCCGTCACAACCAGGCGCTTTTTTGGGATTTAATCCTTCGATATGCGCCTTAAGTTCATCCAACGAAGCTGGACGAATGACATCACGATCAGGTGTTCTTATTACTCGTGGACGACCACAATCAGTTGTTCGTTTTTGAAAAGTACCTCTTTCACAGAGACGTTGGTGCAAAAATTGTGTGATGAGGTATCGCGCTGAGGGTACATTTCTGCATAGAGCCGTCTAGCTTCCTAAGAATTTCCATTGGCACGACCATACATAAAATGCATATCGGCCATTTCAGCGTTAGTGTAATCATTCATATTGAAGATTCTAAAGATACAATTGAACTTTCAACAACCACATACGAATCAAAGCGATTGAAGTCACAAGTTGAGAAACTTTTGTCCAATATATTTTTTAGAACAATCCTTACAAGGGACTTCATATACAACATTAGACTTTTGGTTATTATTTATGGGACTTTTCACTTCAGTGTGTAATTTTGAAATAGTTTTTATATTTTTTTAGCAATTTTGAAGTGTTCATTCTTCAAAACATTGAACTTACTCCTAAATTAATCAATGTTTTAAAGAACGAACCCTTCAAAATTGCAAAAAAAATATAAAAACTATTTCAAAATTACACACTAAAGTGAAAAGTCCCATAAATAGTAACCAAAAGTTCGATGTTGTATATGAAGTCCTTAAGATATTCTAAAATATATTATAAACCTCAGAAGTCTCAACAGTCGAATTATATTCCATAGGAGTGACTGTAAACGAAACGTTAATTCATGCGCACTTTCGGAACATGTCAATCAGAAAGACCATCGAATGGACTATAATAACAAACAAATTTTAGATGCTGAGAATAATTTCAATCGTTGGATTTGCGGGAATTCGGTCAAAATGTTGAAGAAAACCAATTTTTTAATTGTCGACGTTTCGAAACTTTATTGGTTCATTCTCAAGACTCTGAAGTACAAAAACAAGAACATTTTTTTTTTTGGTAAAAAAAATAAATTAAAATTAATTTACAAAAAAAAAATATTTGAAAACACTTCGATAAATTATTTTATTTAAAAATAGTAAAAAGAATTTAAAAAGTGTAAAATAAATAACTTCGACATAAAATATAAATAGATACTCAAGTTCCTGAAATACGCCAACACAGACATGAAGCAAAGGAACAACTGAACGGTCGGTGAATCATGTTTTTATAATGTGAAAAAGGCTCATGAAAGAAATGAATATTGGAATCGGAAAAAGCCGTTCAATAAAGATCTAGGATTAATGTTTGGTCTTTTCTATTAGATTGAAATATGAAGTGTGTAGGTTTTCAATATCGGACCTTTTGTTAACACATTTTGTTCCATGTTTTGTTATTTCGATCATTTCGTTCGAGAGTCTCTTTTTTAAAATCGTCTGTTGTCCTATAATACTGGCTAAATTGAAGTCGAAAGTATGAAGTGATGATTTACAGTGCTCTGCAAGGCTAGTGGGGATTTTGATAGTTTTAAGCGGGTTGTGTATATTTTTACAATCCTTCATGTGTTCAGTCAGCCTCTGCTTTAGATACCTCCCCGTTTGTCCTATTTACACCTTCTCACACTCAGCACATGGTATTTTATAGGTAATATTAGATTTTAGTTCTATTGGTGTTTTAGTTTCGAATTTCGTGAAAAAATGTTTTTTGACTGTGTTTTCACATTTCATGCTGACTTTAAGATTTTCATTTTCTAAAACCTTGCAAAGTTGAGGTGTTAGACCTGCCACGTGCGGTAATTCGCAATATTTGATGTTCAATGGTATCTTTTCTTTCTGTGTATTTGTTCTGTCAGAATACACTAATTTTTTAATCAAGGATTTAGAGTAGCAGTTCTTAAGTAGCATCGTTTCAATAAGTTCAAGGTTGTAGTTTTTAAAGTTATCATGTGCTAAGTGTGTAGCTCTGTGTTTAAGATTAGTGATGGTGTTTATTTTTTGTATCATATGATGAACGGAGTGGTAGTTAATAAATCTTTCAGAGTATGATGGCTTATGGTACCAATCAGTTATAATTGTATTGTTCAGCCTAATCAGTAAGACATCCAGAAATGCGATCCTATCATTTTTTTCTATTTCTACTGTGAACTGAAGTCTGGGGTGGTAATTGTTGAATGTTGTTAGTATACTGTCGACGTTTTCTTTTCGTATACATAAAACTATATCATCGACGTATCTTTTGAAAAAGACGATAGGAAATTCACATTGAGCTAGACATTTGTTCTGTAAGTCGGACATAACAATATCCGAGCGAATTGGTGATAAACAATTTCCCATTCCTAGGCCAAAAATCTGTTTATAAAAGACTTCATCAAAATTGAAATAGCTGTTGCTCGTCACGATCTGGAACAATGCAATGAATTCCTCTAACGGAATAGCGGTGTGTGGTTTGATTAGATGCCATTTTTCATTTATGAGACTGACTACCAGGTGTATTGGTATGTTTGTGAATAGGGAAACTACATCCATTGATATTAGAATGAAGTCATCTGGTACGATAACATCCTTCATCTGATCGACAAGTTCAAATGAATTCTTAACGTAATAATCATCTTTTATGAGTGCATGTTTCAGGAGGCCATCTGAAAATTTACTTAATTTACATGTAGGTGATCCAATAAAACTAACAATCGGGCGTAATGGAATATTTTCTTTGTGTACCTTTGGTAAAAAATACATCTTCGGAAACAATCCATTAGAGCACTTTAGGTTATCACCACTTTTTTTTGTCTAGGTATTTATTATCAACTAATTTTTTAATGAGGTTGTGGTTTTTATTTTGAATTTGTTTAGTCGGATCTTTATTTAGTATGACGTAGGTCGAATCATCATTTAGTAGCGATTGGGCTTTTATTGAGTAATCTTGTTTATTCATAGCTACAGTTATATTTCCTTTATCTGCTTTCGTTATTATTATGTCCGGCTTATTTTTCAGGAAAGTATTTGTTTTTTTAAACATGTTCATCAGGTTTTTTTGATTAGGCTGTGAGCTATTAGAGAAATTTCTCTTGTTTAGAAAATTGGTGATGACATTGATAGTTGAATTTCTTTTCATTATTTGTTCGTTCTCGTCTTCTATGTTTCCTATAATATATTCTAGATCTATCAAAATCTGTTGTACTGGGACATTATCTAATGTGTGTGGTAGGTTAAACTTATCTCCTAGACTCAACATGATTTTGACATCATTAGGAAAATCGTCGTAAGTCAAATTTACAAACCATTTTTCATCAGTATCCAAAAGGATTTTCTTGGAAATGGTTCATATCAATTCTAATAGTCAATCAATGAATAAAAGAACTGATTTGAACAATCTTAGTCGAATCTTACATATTTACTGAAATTTAACAAAAATAATGATATATCACTCAGTATTCAAAATTATCCAACTTGATTTATAATATTATACAATTGTCCCTGTCAAGAAAAATATTTTATGTTCCTCATATGTATTAATTTTATTGATTCTCATGTTAGTAAGTACCTAAATACTATACAATTTCATATTGTTATTCATTATAATTCTAGTGGTCCTGAGGAAGGCAATAAACATAGCCGAAAGCTTGACGAATTTCAAAGAGTTTACTTGAAATAAAGCCCTTTAACCTAACTGCATTCCCACAAAAATCTACTTCTATATATATATATGAAAGGAATGTGGATAATGGACTATTTTAAATTAGAAGCATCCTCAGCGAGACTCGACTCGCCTAACTCCGGACTATGCTCTACATTGGCTATGAGGCTATGCGAAATCGACACACTCGTGAACACTTTACTCTTCATTTAATCGATGTTGGGAAATGAAATGAAAAATCAACGTACTTATCGTGCTGGACCGGTACCTATTCACAAACATCATCGTCGAAGTGACGATTTCAGTAGAAGATCAAGGAAGATGATCTCCAACCACTGATAGATTTAGAAATATAAGTTGTGAGGTGGGAATGTTGTCCGTGAGAATTATGAAAAAGAATTGTGGCATAATGGACATATTTTAAATCAAAGAAAAGTATCCTCCATGAGACTCGAACTGACTACTTCGGACTTATTCTACCATTGAGCATGAGGCTATGAAAGAACACCCTTATTAACGATTTTGGAAAATGAATAAAATCATACGTGGCCGTCGAGTGGATAGGTACCGGGTTTCGACGGCCACTGATAAGTACGTTTGATTTTTCTACTTCATTTTCCCAACATCGCATTAAATTGAAGGAAGTAAAGTGTTCACGAGTGTGTGTCGATTTCGCATAGCCTTCATAGCTCAATTGGTAGAGCATAAGTCCGGCAAGCTTAGGGTTGCGAGTTCGAGTCTCGCTGGAGGATGATTTTTTTCTTTAATTTAAAATATGTCCATTATGCCACAATTTCCTTTTTCATAATTTCTCACGGACAACAATTCCCCACCTCACAACTTATATTTGGCTAAATCTTATCAGTGGTTGGAGATCATCTTCCTTGATCTTCTACTGAAATCATCACTTCGACGATGATGTTTGGGTGAATAGGAACCGGGTCTCGACGGCCACTGATAAGTACGTTTGATTTTTCTATTTCATTTTCCCAACATCGCATTAAATTGAAGGAAGTAAAGTGTTCACGAGTGTGTGTCGATTTCGCATAGCCTTCATAGCTCAATTGGTAGAGCATAAGTCCGGCAAGCTTAGGGTTGCGAGTTCGAGTCTCGCTGGAGGATGCTTTTTTTCTTTTATTTAAAATATGTCCATTATGCCACAATTTCCTTTTTCATAATTTCTCACGGACAACAATTCCCCACCTCACTATATATATATATATATATATATATATATATATATATATATACGCGTACAATATCACGTCCATACGTGGGTTTCCGACCATACACTACCGCGTCCTGAATGATACAACGTCCGTATACCGGACGCAGTATTGTTTTCCAACAATTATTCCATTATTTTGAACGAACCATCGAATTATATCTTCGCAAATTGTACTCCGCTTCCAGAGCTCCAAGGGCTCCCATAGCAACAAAAAACATTCATTATCAAATGCGAGAGTTAGGTACACTAGAAAAACATATTGAAGGACGTACTATTATACGGTCTTTGAAAGTTCCAGTATACATTTAGTTCAGACAATTTCTGTTTGGGGGGTGCTTCAAATCGTGAATGCTAATATACATTGAATATACTCCTTTCACCTGTAGCATGATGATGCGTTCCCAGTCTGGCAATCATGTACAAAAATGCATTTTGGTCAGTGTCTTCATGTGCAAACACGTGCGAAGTTCTGGTGCACTTTTATTTTGCGAGTAAACTCGTCCACCAACAAGGTCCATATGCTTTGTCCTGGTTACGAACTCCATGCTCGATTCAGGTTCAAAGGTGGAGTCTGCCTTTACGCTAAGGCTAACCTTTCATGCCAGCGTGAAGAGAGTTTGGAACCGAAAGACTTTGATGTGATGTGGTTCAAGCTATCTGATACCAAACTGACTAAGTTCCTCTGCTGCCTTTACCTATCACCTAATGAACCTTCATATAACGACCTCTTTGAGTTTTTATCACTTTAACTGGACTTCATTCGGGAGAACCATCCAACAGCTGAAACCATAATCATGGGAGACTTTAATGTACATAACGCTGCCTGGCTCAAATTCTCTAACAAAACAGATGATGCGGGTCATCAAGCCGAGGCCTTCGCCATCACTCATGGTCTAGAACAACTGGTCGAGCTACCAACCCGCATCCCTGATGTCAACAACCAGTCTGCCAATACACTAGATCTTTTCCTCACCACCAATCCTGACCCGTATAGAATAGAAGTTTGTGCCCCACTTGGAAACTCTGATCACACCCTCATCTCCACAACATGCTCTTTCCATTTACCATCGAGCTGCACAATACCACCCCGTCTCATGTGGTATTACAATTCGGCCGACTGGGAAGGTCTTCGTATGTTTTTCTCAGCGTTTCCATGGAAGAGAGTTTGTTTCTCTTCAGTAGATCCAACACGATGTGCTGAGACAATTTCTGAAATCATCATGTTGGGGATGCAAACTTACATACCGAATACCGAAAGAAGAACATCATCCGATAAGACCTGGTTTAACAGAAACTGCTTTAGAGCTGTGGCTTCCAAACAGGCAGCATACCATCGATGGCTGAAAAATCCGGGCCCTGAGACCAGAGCAGCATATGTCGAGGCTAGAGGCATATGCAAAGAGACAATAGAATGCTCAAAAGATGCTCACAATGCCAAAATAAGATCAAAACTTGCTGAATGTCCTAACGGATCCCGTTCATTTCGGTCTTTCGCCAAAGCTGTGGGAAGAAACTTCACTTCCAGCTCATTTCCTCCTCTAACCAAAGAAGATGGAACACTAGCAACGACTGCCCAGGAAAAAGCCAATATCTTTGCGCACCTATTCGCTGGAAATTCTACTCTGGATTCATCGGGAAAACAACCCCCGAACATTACACCTATTGACAGTCACATGCCCGAGATCACCTTTCGCCAACGTACTATCAGAAAGATTTTGCTGGGTCTCAACACCAACAAAGCCTGTGGATCTGACGGAATCCCGCCGATTGTTCTCAAGAAATGTGCCCCCGAACTAACACCTGTTCTCTGCAAGTTGTTCAACCACTCTTACAATTTGGGGGTATTTCCGTCCAATTGGAAAATTTCAAGAGTACAGCCATTCCCTAAAAAAGGCAAAAAGGCCCTACCTAGCAACTACAGACCTATCGCACTGCTATCTATTATTTCAAAGGTCATGGAAAAAGCCATCAACATCGAGCTCATGAAATATCTGGAAGACTCAGGAATTGTCAACGATAGGCAATATGGCTTCTGCCATCAGAGATCAACTGGTGACCTGCTCGCTTACGTCTCACATATATGGCAGCTATCTATTGAAAAGTATGGAGAAACTTTAGCTGTGGCATTAGATATCTCCAAGGCGTTCGATCGAGTTTGGCACCAGGGACTCCTCGCCAAGCTTCCGTCTTATGGCTTGCCCCCCAGCTGTGTTCTCTGCTTGCTAGTTTTCTCTCAAACAGGTCTCTCCATGTAGAGGTCGATGGAGTTTCATCTGACACTCTACTCATAAATGCTGGTGTTCCGCAAGGATCTATTCTCGCACCAACACTATTTCTACTTCACATCAACGACCTGTTGAAAGCAACTCCATGTCCAGTACACAGCTTTGCCGATGATAGTACCCTCCATACCGCTTTCTCTTCCAGGGCCCCTATATCAGACCGTGAAACCAGAAATGAACGAGGAAGAAATGTTAATAATATAAATATGGACTTGGCAACAATTCTCGAGTGGGGATCTAATAACTTGGTAGAATTCAATGCAAACAAAACACAAGCATGTCTTTTCTCTAGAAAAGCCGATCTCACTGTGCCTAACATAACTTTGTCAGGAGTAACCATACCACTGAAGTCATCCATATCGATGCTTGGTATTACTATCAGCAATAACCTTTCCTGGGAAAATCACGTGAGGTCCATTGCCAAAAAATCATCCCAAAAACTTGGTTTTTTGTTTCGTGCCAAGAGCTATTTCACCCCCACTCAGCTGTTTATGATCTATAAGGCACAGATCCGACCTGTCCTGGAATACTGTTCCCATATTTGGAGCGCGGCACCCAAACATATCCTGAGGCTATTGGATTCTGTCCAAAAAAGGGCAATTCGTCTCGTCGGTGATGCCTCGCTTACAAACTCGCTCACTTGTCTGGAACACCGTAGAAAAGTTGGCGACTTGTCTCTATTTTATAGATATTTTTCTTCGAGACTAACCCGTCAAGTTCAGTCATCACACCCCTTCGTGGTCACTTCGGAGACCTGCAGAACATCACTTTCCAAAGACTCGTTCATCCAACGAACAGCGAGGCTTTGGAACTCATTGCCTAGGGAGGTGTTCCCCGAGGCATACAACCTCCAGAAATTTAAGAAGAACACCAACAGGATATCCCTTTTCGTGGGAACCAGAACATAAAAAAAAAAAAAAAAAAAAAACTTATTTGAATTTTTTTTACTGGACTTCCATATGTTTTTACAGAAATTTGAGATTTATGGGGAGGAAAACATATCATATATGAATGCAATAGTAAATTAAATCACTTTCTCCCATTTCTTCGCCAGAAATAACTTTTATGAGTTTTTGAGATTTGCAAGTGTTTTTATTAATTTTCAAGAAATTGAGTTATTCAGAACCTTTACATATTTGTGAAAATTCACAAATTGCTTCTCGATAGTTTGGTTGACTAATTATCGCACTGTGAGGTGGTAACTCTAACTTTTCATGTAGACTCCAAAAAAGAACTGGACAGACGCTCTATCTTTTCACGCCACAGACGGTTGTTTTGGGATAGCATTATTCTCCTGTGGGCGACTCCGATGCAGATTCAACATTTAGCCCAAGACTATAGACAAGTTATTAAGTTCATATTTCAATTTATCCCGTATCATTCGCATTCATTTGGATCCTACTCATTTCAGAAAAAACACATTTTTCCTTCTAATATTTCGTCATCATCTATTTTCAGGTAAAAAAAACAATCGTTTTCGATCTTTGCTCTCAAATTTATCCAAATCACGACCAATGAGTTTTTGAATATTTCGACTAGCCCTAGCAAACACAATGAGAAACTACCTTCTACACACGAGAATCCAATATCGAGGGATCAAAACGAAACCGTACCTTCTACACCCAGAAGCACTGGAAGAATGAATGTGAGAATTGACAGTCGTCCTTCCACTCCAGAGATTCCACTCCAGAGATATCAATCCGAATGAGAATATATGTACGGCAATATAACTGAATATAACTGAATATTGTAGATTTTTTTTTTCAATTACCTCATAAGGTTTCATCAACAAAAAAGAGAATATTACTCACTGTTAGTTTCGTGAGGAGGAAATAATACTCCTCAAAAGATTATAAGACCGATAGTGTGACTGAGGTTAGAAAAACAAAATGAAAAAAAAACATTGAAAGAGGAATAAAAAGGACATTGGTGGAATGGACAGCAGATCAGCAAAAAATTGTAACAGAATATTTTCGAAAACATATAGAAATAAAATATTTTCCCCGAAGAGATATGAATATGAAGAATCGAAGGTGAAATACTCACAATTATTAGAAAACAAAGACTGAGCAAAGATAAAGGTATTTGTACAAAACACAATTTATGCAAAAATGTAAATATATTTTGAAACTGACTAATATATAGATTTTATTTCTTATTTTTCAGATGACTGTCTGAAAAAGGTTTATTCATTTAGGAATCGTGATATTTTGTTGTATTTTAAAGATTCCAGAGAAGTTATTTCTGTTTTACTCTTTGAAAAAGCAGCACTAAAAGCTCGAAAGTCACACACTTGTGAGTCTAGACTGACCTGGGACTATAAACTCTTCCTAAGACAACTTGCTACGGATAATCAGGTTACTCTGATGTGGGTGCAAGGAAATCAAAGGCAATGCGGAAGCGAACAGCCTTGGAAGGGGCAAATACCTAATTTTCTGGCCCAGAACCCTTCTGTGATATTTTCAAAGCCCACATCAAGAAAGAGTTTCGGCGCCAGGGAAGCTGACAAAATTGAAACCCACTGGATTGAAGTCCCAAGGCAAAGACAACCGAAAAATCTTCTGAGCCCATCGCCAAAGAAAGTTGAACAGCTTCTCGAGTTGGACAAGAAAGACTTGAAACTGGTACTGCTCACCGGACATTGTCCTCTGAGGTATCACCTCAAAAAACTGGAAAGATCAAACAGTGAACTGTGCCGTTACTGCGAGAATTTCGCTGAAACTGCAGGGCACCTGCTTTGCGACTGCTATGTGCTGTTTTGCAAAAGGCTTGAGTTCCTCGACGGAGTTTCACTAACGCCGTTATCCCCCAGGAACTTAGCTCCCAGGAAACTGATACACTTCGCAGGGAGTCTCGGAATCCTGGGTCTTGAATAGGTGAAGGGTAATATATGAAAGACCTCACTGGTCGAGGTACGGAGGGGCTGAAGAGCCATATCAACCTCCCTATGTTCTACTCTTTTGAAATGTATTTACTTATGAATCTTTCGGAAATTATTAATTTATTTATATACACAGCGTACTATTTCTGTGAGCTCAATCAGTTTTATTTCCCAAATCTTGTCTGTTTTCATTGTCACGAATACACTACTTCCACAACAACATTATGTACAGTGGCACAACAGCAAGCTGGTGAGTACCTTACCCTACCCCACACTATGGGTATTCGGATTCGCCGGATCAACGCGCTAGGTTATCCTGCTACCGAATCATTTCAGCCACGATGGGGCCGCCTGATGAGGCTACTGGCTCTGGGATGTCAGTACCCGAGTGAATGCGCCGCTCCCCGCCAAGTCAGCAATGAATACAACCATCAGTGCCCATAGATAAAGGACTTCCCCGTCTCTACCGAATGCGGTATGTTTTTCATTGGCCAACTATCTATCACCCTGCCCCCCAGAGTCTAACACCTTGTGGCGAGGCAACGACAAGCCTATGATAAGTTCCTCTTCCCCTGGGTACCCATGTCAACAGGAGAATCCCAATATCAGCAAGATTTCTCTCGCATCAACCAGAAAACTCGTGTTACGTTTGATGGGTTTCCGTGGCATACGTTTCCGCGAAATCTACTAGGTATGCTACCATGTTAACTGAAAGGGGACATGGACTTCACCCAGCTCTGTCTGGGTTCGTCACAAGTATTACCCCCTGTCGGCCTAGACACATGGCGGGCTTAGGGCCCACACTTCTTCCTCAGTTGATTTTATGGAAAAATAAATTAATAAATTCTGATAAGCAAGGGATCAACTTTCCGAAGGTAATTGATGAGAAAAAAAAATGTATGTTGTGGTTATCTACCTGAAAGGGAACAAAAAACAAATACATATCTTCAACATAAACGATTCCAAAACAAAGTTCTCTGTGAATTTTATGAAACGTTGGATAATTATATCATTTTCTACATTTTTCCAATATTTAATAGTTTTCGAGTGGTAAATTTCAAATAATTCAAAGAACTCTTCAAATTTTATGGACTGTTGGGATCGGGGATGGTCTATTCGTGTTTTATCTGTCATATTTTTGTTGCTATAATGAGATACCACCTTTTATCATCATTAGCAGTGAAAGTTTTGGAAATGGAGAACTGAATATCACAGTCTCTGGAATAGGGCTCGTAATCTTCCCCAAGTGTTCTTCGATAGGAGTTGGAAAAATAGTATCTGAATGAATGAAATATGTCCCTTCTTGAGTTCCCATGAAAGTATTTCTGATCACCCTTTCGAATGTCGCTGGGGTACATTGTAGCCCAATAGGCATATGAAACAATTCGAATCGCCCTTTCCTCATCTTAAAAGATTTTGTCATTTGATCTCATGTGATGTGTTATTCTCTTCATGAAGGTAGCCTCTCTAACACGAAATCGAGCTGTTGACGGCCTCTCACACGGAAAAATCAGATTTTCGCGGGCAATAAACCACTAAAAAGCCTTAGCGTGGTAGATAGAATTGCATTTTTGCCAGAAAATGTCCGATCTAAAGCCCGTTATATTAATATCTGAATATAATTCAGTGATGCAAAATGAGTGACATTTGTAACATCAAGTACATGTCAGATACTAATCCCAAAAAAGTTTTTAAAAACAATTATTTTTATTTGACAAAAATACAATGTAAAAGAACTAAGCACAGATATAAGAGGGTTTCTAGGCATCCATATAATTTGCTGAAATTTCAGTATGTTACACCTAAGGTATATTAGATCAATTCTACGCAACCACTATAGCATTAGTTGATACAGTGAATAGAAACTATCTATATCTTATCATGTTATTCGGATTTCAATATAATAACTTGTAATGCGATTATTAAGATCATAATGCAAAATTGACATCTATTGGTGCCACCATATTAAAAATTCTAATCCACCCCCATTTAGGGGTAGTTCGTACTTGTGATTTTTCTTATAATTCTACTGACCGGGGAGATCCAGCTAAGATATTCCGTTGAAACGTTGAAATATAGATTGCACAAAACATATTTTTTGTGTCATCATAAACAATTTCAAATCAGTTCCCTCATCTGGGGTAGTTTGTAATTGAGATTTTTGGAAGAACTTTGCTGACCGGGGATATCTAATGAATATATTTTATTGAAACGCTGGAATATATTGGCAAAAAACATATTACTCGTACCACTATAGGAAAAATTCACATCAGCTACCTTGTAAGGGTAGTTTACACTTTTCGAAAAACTGCTGAGGAAACAAATATTAGAAAATAAACCTCACACTAAACAATTCAATCTCATGATTAATATACTTGAAAAATAAAATAAAAATAGAATTTGAATATATACATCCAATTAAATAATTTTGGCAGAATCCGCTTAGAAAATGAAATATATATCAGAATTGACCGGTACAATTTCAGTCTTATCAGTATTCAAAAAAATATATGAATGAAATGCAACTTTAACAAACAATGGTGAATCTCACATTTATGAGGATGTAATTGCCACTTTCTATTTCTTCACATGTAAAAATGTTTTTTTGTTCAGCGCTTATAGGTCCATGAAGCTATTGAATACATCAATTGTTACATTTTCATTTATGCCGGTACGACTGGAAGTGATATCACTTCCAGAGATTATCTTCATATTTCTTGAATTAACATATATCAAAGCGCCGGAATATTGTTAATATTTACCAATAGATTTGCGTTCCACTTCCAAATAATAAAATGCTACAATTAGGTTCCATTTTCTACTGTTCCATCGAGTATTGCCAGGATAAAATAAAATATTTTACTTTATATTCATTTGACGACTGTCCTATATGGGAATAATAAAGTGCATACATTATTCTCTTTAATGTATTCATATATTACTTGAATATTTATTAGATTGAAATTGTACTGGTCAATTCTGATATATATATATATATATATATATATATATATATATATATATATATATATATATATATATTTTCCTGGGGATTCTGCACACTACAATTCATATCACCACAGCAATATATAATATATATATATATATATATATATATATATATATATATATATCATTACAATCCAATTAATGAGCAGTTACACGTTTTTTTTTCCTTTTTCGAACGATCATATATACATACCAATCATAATAAACATCAAGATTTATATAAAATCAGCCTTATGAACGGGGGACAGAGATGTTTTTCCGAGTTGTTTTATCAGGGCTAAAATAAATACCTTGCAGAGGATTTGTGATTCAATTTTCACGAACTGGTTTCGGTTACAAAAGCAATGGACCTCACATGTGATCTAATATTAAATGTAATGCACTTCAAGTAATAAGAGTGAACTTCGTTACTTGTATTGTATAAGCAATACGCAATAGTTTGTAAAAGTGATATCCCATATTCAACTAAAATTGTGAACCTCATTCCTTTTCTGATTATTATTCATTATTTGAGAATTCCATTCAATAGTTTTGCGGGGAATCTGACGATATTATTCAGTGATTTCCCGTCAGGTTAAAGCTCTAGCCAGGGTACTTTTTTCAACTTGTTAAACTACTTGGCGCCTTCACTTTTTATATTCTCAAGACTTATAAACCTGCGACCTTAATAAACTAACGAGCAAGCACATTACTTGCAGTACCTAAATCTACACAAAAGTAGCATTATTTCATGATTTTCAAAATATCTATAACTTGACATGCAAAACCTCTAAATGCGGTGAACCTTCGTATCAATTTACATATTTTTTATCATTTACTTACTTTTTTTTTTTAGAAAAAAAAAACGATTAATCTGGAACTATTAGTGATCACAAATTTGTTACATCGTGGTAATTTATTTAGAAATTGTTGCATAGTGCTGAGTATTGGGGGTAAACCAGGGAAAATTCAGGTATCGAGTCACTAGAGGGCATTACCAGTCTTGCTCACATCGAATACTTATAGAGCAAATGAGTAAACCATAAAAAGGAAACGAATTTACTACGAAAACAGCTGAACATGAATGGGTGAAAAATATCCCGTGAATAATCATGTTTCATTTATTCCACAGATGTTGAACAAACATCTAGGAAAAATACATTAAATAGCTTTGATAAAAAAATGAGAAACCGATATTTTGTTTTGTTGAGTGCGCCGTTGTCATATGATTGTCACCTTATTGTCAATATTGTAGAGGATACTTTGAGGATTTTTGAAATTGCCTTACAGTTTACTTTTGACGAATATGCAGATATGCACGTATATTTTGGACGAGCATTCTGTAATACTGCAGAGACCGAGCATTTACTTAATCGGTTGCTACCGGTAAGAGAAACTTTTGAGCGTGCCGATCGCAGCTTGTGGAGGACATGTATGTCTAATGAATAATTCATTTGGTATGTTCCATTGCAAACCCGAAGAGATATATGGTTTATGCAAGATGGCATTCGGGACCACTTGAACCATATTTTTCCCTATAGATGGATTGGTGGTAGAGGGCCAAATTCATGGACAGTGCGGTCTCCGGAGTTGAATCCAATAGATTTTTGTGTGGGGGCATCTCAAAAGACATGTTTACGCTACACCTATTGACACATGAGATTAGTTGTTGAATGGTATAACATTACATTGCGAATCCATACAGAACGATCCTGGAATGCTATTTCAAATAAAGAGGAGGTGTCTTCGCAGCCTTTGAAAATGTATTGAGAGGGTAGGAAGTTATATCGAGCAGTTTTTGTATTGGAATTTTCATATCTGTTTGCTCTTGAGCATTGCGATTGATATTTACGCTACGAGTTTCGTTAGGTAAAGGTGTTAACATTATTGAAATTCATTAAGGTTTCACTCATTCTTTCTATTGTCTTTAATTTTCTTTTTCCAATAATGGCGGACGTCTCAGGCTGGATGTCGTCGAAAAAAAGTGCATTTCAATTAAAAATAGTTGCTATGATCGACTTTACACATGAGTACTTTCATTCAGAAAATTTTCAAGGAAACCTTGTTTTGTTGAAAAATATTGAAAAATATCAGTAAATATCAGTCATTCCAATGTTTTGGGATGTGGACCATCGGGGGCAGTCCGTTCCTGACTTTACAGCAATCCAACCGACTCATGCATGAAACCCCATCGAAGGAATTCATTTGTTGCGTCAATCACCAAAATTTGGTTGATTTTCAATATTCACTCGAAAAGTTATCAAAGTAAAACATTTTTCATTTTGTAACTCCTCCTGGGGCACCCTGTACATATGTTCACGTGTAAAGTGATAGTTCATATCAATATGTTTGGTTCTTTTATGGGTTATGGGATTCTTTGCAATACAAGTGCAGCCATCATTAAACTACATCTGACAGATATTGTAAGAGTTTATCTGCTTCATTCAATTTGTTGGACAACACCTTGTTAATATTTTCAAACATATCGAAAATATGGGAATGTGGTACCAATGAAACTATTTATGTTACTGATTATAAATTGAAAACAGTTAAAGAATATTGATATGCTGAGGGCTCTTCTCATAGTAACATTTGACAACATGAAGGGTCGTTTCGGGTCCATTCTTCTGCTCTACTGCGCAAGCGTCTAGTAATTTCTTAGCATCCACTTCATTTCCAGCAGCTTTTATAGTATTCTTCAAGAGATAGTAGATAGTCGTTGATGATGCCTTCCTTTTTGGCGACACAGAAGGGGTAGTCCCTCGGGACCTGCTCTTCACTGAAATCACCTTTTCTGGCCTTTGCCACCAACTGAGGGTCTATGGCTATCTGCTTAGAGGACTCCGCATGGTGACTTTTGAGCTCTTCTGACTGTTCTGGGGTTTGTGCCTGGAAAAAAATATATGTTGTTGGTACACTCTATTGATTTTTCCATACGAATTTCCAGGGAAACGAGATATTTTTCCAAATAATCCTACGAAGAGTACAAACTGTTCGAGCTATTAAGTGATCGAACAATTTTTCCATAACATTACAAAGTAATTTTGTTATTATATTGTAACGAAGCATTTTTTTCAAGCTCCGTTACCAAGAACGGCTAACCAAAAGTAACTTTGATACGTATCTGCCTATTTGTGGTTTAATATTGATTATGGTCTGGCAACAAAATAATGCCCTTTCGTGTAAATATACAAAGCTAATGGAACGATCACAAATCTGAAAAAAATAAAGTTCTGATGCCTTTTTGCACCATACAGAAAGACTAAAATACTTTTCTGACTGTTTCAACTATGAGGCTATTAAAAGGTAAATTCATATTAGTAGAAACGTAGTATGCGTTTTCATAAGGGGATAAAAAGAGGGTATTTCTTTATACGGTTTTTGTCCGATATTTCTTTCGAATCCGGTGGATATAATAGCCAAGATTCAATTGGGATCGCTCTCTTTACTCCCTGTCCGGGAGCGGGCTCTTTACTTCCGTGTCGAGCACAAGCTCTCTACTTTCCGTCCGGGAGCGGGCTCTTTGCTTCCGTTCCGAGAACATTTTTTTTTTCTCCAGAACAAGTGATTAAAATCCTTCTGCGAGTCGTGACCGCCAAAGAAAATAGTTTTCCGTAAAGTATAAGCATTCATGCAAAAACTTTGTTCAAATCGGGAGGTAACCGTGAGTGAAACATTCGGTTTAAACCGTTGACAACCTGTTGATTTGCTTATGTCAGTTACACCACCATATCTCCCTGTTGTATATATTTTCCCCCACTATATTTGATAGCAGTTTGAATTTATCAGGTAAGCGTAATGTCTGATTGATTTTATTTCGTTCGTTGTGAATATTTCAGCTGTAGAAGCAATTCAATCGCACAGGTGTAAAATATTCCAGTTCCGTGACTTTCACGATGAATCAAGATATGCATTATTTGTTATTTCGGACGACATGAACGTTGGGTATTTTTGTGTAACAAGGAATTTATATCAATAATTCCTATCACTACGATAGCAGGCTGTCTCACCAATTGACTATCGTAACTTCATTCATTTTATATTAATTGACAAGCCTACCATACTCCGGAGGATTTCCCCCTGTTTATTGTATATTTTATTTATTGGTTTATTCATTTGGTACTTAGCTAGGCTAGGAGTGTGATAACACCGTAGTTTGGGCTTTGACAGGGCGGTGTGAGATATTATCGTGGTGCCGTTTCCTCCCCGTGAAGCTCAAAGTAATTATTACGAGGAGCCCGTAAAGTTTTTTGTTTCAAGACGAATTTATAAAGTCATGAAGTTGAAGTGGGTGAATTTAATTCCCACGAAGCCACCAGAAAAATCACTTTCTGAACTTAGATATTAAAAATAGGAAAATCGGTCTCCAGGGTGACAAAGTGAGATATAGCATCTCCCAACGGGATCGTGTAACCATATTTTGTTGGATGTGTTCCAGTCCCTGTTCATTGTTGGGACTTATAAACGGATCAACTTACGTTCATTTGTTCAATTTAGAGAATAAAATATATCGATGAAGTTTTCATAATCTTTTGTAATAAATTCGAATTGTGAAAATTGAATAAGTCAGATTTACAATAAAATTGTTATATTGTGGTTACATATGGAAAGTACCTCTCCCTTTTCCAAGCATATAAAATATAGAATCAGAAAAGTGATCAAGTTAGGGTAAAGACAGGTTTGTCTGACTGTCTGTGCAACCGAAGACCAGTCGCAAGGGCTGTAATCAAAGCCCACAGACCATTGTAGATTTCAATTGAGCCAAAAGACCAGACCCCTGCACATATCCGAATCTCCATCTGTTGTGCTACCCCTGGTAAGTGGAGAAAACCACTATGAAATCTGGCGCCCGAGGGTAAAAGTCCAGTTTAAAAATAGTTTGAATAAGTGTCTTGGCGTCATAAATAAAGTAACGATTCTAGGGATAATAGTTACTATTTCCGACCCTAGAAGAGCACTATTACAGTATTGAAAGATTGTTCATGGAAATGGGGATCCAAATTGGTCCTCGGATAGAGAGGCGATGGTTTTGTGGTTTCTTTCAAAATTTCCTAGTAAAGTTGATGTCAGAAGTTATGAATGCCTGATAACAACGGAATATGTTTTCAATATTATATTGAAATATTGGATGTATTTCGGGAAAAAGTAATGCAATAACATTTTTTTAGGTAAAAATGTAGTCTATTTTTCTGGTACCCCCAATGTTAAAGTTTTGAGCGACGAGGAAAAATTGTTAATTTTTACACTTTAATACCTTTTATTGATCGGGCAGTATACCATGTATACCAATATCAGCATGTCTCTACATTGAAATAAATAATATGGTAAATTTTTTCAAACACTTGACAAAGCAGTTCTTATGTTCGTTTTTTGTTCTGCCTGTTTAGCTCATGTTAAAACTTGCACAAAAGTTCATTTATATACTCCATATTAATAAGATTTTTCAGTTTTATATTTATTGTTTTTACTGAATTTACTTAAATTATTATCTGTTTTATATGCATTATGTATGTTTTCACGTAAGAAAGTAGTTTCTTTTTCGTTAGGATGGCCTAATTATGTAATAACTTTAAAATTCTATTTTTCGTTTTGGGTAGCAAATACTTCTTGTAATACTTTTCCATAAAGTTTTCCTGAAAGAATTATATTCATCATGTTTGAACTATAACCGTTATTAATAGTAATTTGTATATACAATTCTATAAGAAAATGTTCTTCTGAAAGGGGAATATCTATCAGTCTATGTATCATACTATTATATGCGGCTAATTTCGAAGATATAGCGAATGCACTAGTTTTCCACAGATTTATTTACACTTTAAAATATGGGGAATGCACATTCGTCAAAATTTAGGTACAGTTTTCATTTCATGTGGAGGAGATTTTCTCCCGTATTCTCTTTTAGTCTTTTGTAAAATATGGACTAAAAAGTTAAAAATAAAATGATAGTTTAAAACACCAAAAAACCCGGTTATAAAGCAATAAGAACAAAAATGTTGAAAATAATAAGAATAAAGTCATTAACCAAAAAATTTTTCTTACGTTAAAAAAGCGTAGATGTGGGTTTACTTACTTTTCATAATTATATTAAGATAACTGATATCAAGCACCCCACGCTTTTTTTATATAAGAGAAACATTTTTGGTCAATAACTGTATTCTTATTATTTTCAACATTTCAATCCTTTATAAGCGTTATACTATTATTTTCATCAAGAATTCAATGAATTGATTTAAATATTTATTCTACCCCTTGTTGGTAACATAATGTGGGATCATTGTTGAGTTTTACAAATGTAACAGTGAATACATCGGGATGACATCACGACTCCTTGGTAATAGACCAAAAGGGCACAAATACATAATCAAATCCCGCACGGCTCTTGATAAACACATGATAAATGCAAATCATAACCCAAACTTCGAAAATACCAATATATTAGCTTATGAAAAAAATGATACACATAAAAAAAATGCGATGAATGGTAGAAAAGTCATAAATAACGCAAGTCGAATCTACCCCACAACTTTACTTATACGCTTCTCAGTTATAATGTGCCAGTCAAAAATATATCCCCTAAATAAATTGTCTCCCATACGAAATCAACTGAAATCCAAAAAGAAGTATTTCAAACAATAAAAATGAAATAATGAGAAACAAAACGATTTACATAATGCTTGCAAAAACTACAACACTTCAGTTCTCCATTTTTATTTGCCTAGGTACGTAGCAAATAGGTTAATTTCATGTTTATGTATATTGTTCACATTTAGGAAAAAACAAAAACAAAAATGGCCTCTCTTCTTTACAGAGTAAATTGAAAAAGTCCTCGGCCGAGGATGAAACTTCTATTGAACAACTTTCTATTTTACTAAG
Source organism: Gonioctena quinquepunctata (assembly GCA_018342105.1). Taxonomy (NCBI): domain Eukaryota; kingdom Metazoa; phylum Arthropoda; class Insecta; order Coleoptera; family Chrysomelidae; genus Gonioctena; species Gonioctena quinquepunctata. The sequence continues at coordinate 42,778 of JAFIRS010000806.1, read as the reverse complement.
AATCCAAATCCCAATATACTCCCACCAATATATATATATATATATATATATATATATATATATATATATATATATATATATATATATATATATATAGAAAATGGTAAGGAATTTGTGGCATTGCAGACAAATTTTTAAATTCAATAAAAAAACATCTTCGAACAAGATTTATACCCACGGCCGATTACCAGTCTTTCTATATATTCACAGACATAAAAAAATATCACTCTTAGATATATATATATATATATATATATATATAATATATTATACAGTGTGACCCATTTAAAATGGAACCACCCCTGTAAAATAGTCAGTCATTCTCAAAAAATTTTAACAACTGTATTTTGACACACATTTTAATAACTTTAGTTTCATTTCCAAGGCACTCTATGGTTTTTTTTCTTCGTTAAAAACGCAAAAGCTTATTAGGCAATTTTTGTTTTGAAATTTGACTACACCACTGGATTCGTAGTCGTTATGAGAAAAAACCATGGAAATTTCATCAGAACATATTGGTTAACAACGAAGTTACAACAACTTTAATTTTGGAAACAAAGTATTTGATATTAATTTTTATTTAGATTATAGACATATTTGAAATCTGGCAACACTGCCGATACAAAGTAGAACACCAGTGATTTTGTACAGCGAAAATCCGAAGTCAATAGCTCATTCCGTTCTACAGTTACAACTCCTGAAAGTATGGTAATGTGAGCGATTTCTCTTGGAAGCGATTTTGACATAAAAATCTGACTACGCCACTGGATTTCTGAATTATATTCCCTTAAAATCATTTATTTGAGTTCAGGTAATGAGTGTATTCGAAAATAACAGAAAATTAAGAATTCATTTTCGAATTATGCAGTTTTCAATAGCCGATAAAAACGAAATGAACCGAATCAAGTTTTAAAGTATCAAAATTATTTATTCAATAATAAAACAGAAAGCAGGACAAAAGAATGTTCGTTTCAAATTCTGCAAAACTCAACTAAAACAAGCTTTTAGAGAAGGTATCAATAATTTGAGGAAAGCTGAACTGATACATTGGGCATAGGTATTGTACTAAATCAATAGTAGGCTGTGATTTAGTACACCACAAATCGCTCACATTACCATACTTTCAGTAGTTATAACTGTTGAACGGAATGAGCTATTGACTTCGGATTATCGCTGTACAAATCCACTTGTGTTCTACTTTGTATCGGCAGTGTTGCCAGATTTCAAATGTGTCTGCAATATAAATAAAAATTATAATCAAATACTTTGTTTCCAAAATTAAAGTTGTTGAACCTCGTTGTTAACCAATATTTTTCCATGAAATTTGATGGTTTCATTAAACGACTACGAATCCAGTGGTATAGTCAAATTTGGAAAAAAAAATTGCCTAATAAACTTTTGCCGTTTTTGACAAGAAAAAAACCCATAGAGTGCCTTGGAAATGAAACTAAAGTTATGAAAATTTGTGTCAGGATACAGTTTTTGATGCTTGATAATAAAAAAATATATTTTTGAGATTGACTGAAAAATGGGTTTTTTACAGGGGTGGTTCCATTTTAAAGTGGGTTACACTGTATATATATATATATATATATATATATATATATATATATATATATATATATATATATATATATATATATATATGTCATAATATTCACGGAAATATATTTCTATAGCAGTTAAAATTGCATACAAAAATTAAAAGACGTTTCAGTTGTTTAATCGTGTTTAATACCACAATTTGCATGAAATACTTGCGTAAAATTTATGTGCGATTTCATCGAATCATATGATGAAGGAATAGTATGGGATTCGAGGAATTTCTCAGTCTAACATTTGTATTTGTAAGATATTTCTGAAGACAAAAAAGCAGAGAGACTGTAACACATTGCAACTTTTGCCGAACCCAAACATAATAAAAATGCTTATAAGGTCACTTAAGCGTCTGTCTGTCCGTATATGTCCACTGTTTCTTGTAGAAAGTTGAACTTAATCATTTCTAAGAGCAAAAACTTGGAAAGGCTAGTTTTGACAATTCCAAAATTATTTTTCAGAATTACATACTCAGATATTATTGAAATTGCGTCAAATAAATTTTTATCATATTATTTGTTGTTATAGATTTTATTTTTGTTATTCAGATTAGTAGATTGACACTCTATACATTTTTCTTGCCAATTTTGGAACATAAAATTTAAAAACGGTTGAAGCAAACTTACTCAACAAGAAGAAACTAGGACCACCAAAAATACCAAGGAGTTCATGATTCTTTTTTTGTTCGACTGTAAACAAATCAGCATTGGAGTCTCCTCATATATGCCCAGCTTATCGGTGATAACCATTCATAATGATCATCAATTAAGGTGAATGAAACGCAAATCCCTCAACATTTTCAAATAATGCTATGTTGCCAAACTTTGGCACAGTATTACTTCGTGTTTATATTCTATCCATAATTATCTAATGAATGATGAAGATGGCTGTTGTTGAATTCAACAGTTGGTATCTAGATGACGGCTCGATAGGAGGAGAGAAAAATGTTATTTTAAAGGATTTGAAATATATCATTTCGAATTTGAGCGAAATTGGTATATAATTAAATACCAATAAATGATTCCACATCTTGATGTTCCAAATCAAAAAGTTTTCTAGGAGTTTGGCTATTTCATTCCTGGTTTGAAATGATCAGTAGAATCTGATTTTGTACTTCTTGGCCCACCTATTACTATTGAAGCTCTTTCTACCTGTATCAAAAATAAAACAGACTCTCCCACACTAATATATTCACGGCTCAAAGAAATTCCAGCTCATGCTGCTTTTTTTCTATCGAAAAACTGTTTGACATTACCAAAACTTATGTACGTATACAGATGTGGCATGGTAACTTAGAGTTACAGAAATTCGATGAATTGTACAAAGTACCCTCGAATCAATAACAATTAATCATTTTTGTAACCAGAATTGGCTTCAAGCAATACTTCCTCTGAACTTGGAGGGATTGGGTATTCGTTTGGCATCATCACTAACTTCACCTGCTTTTTTATCTTTCTTTAATAGTGTCTCTTGCTTAGTGAACTCTATACTCCCATCAGATTTTATTGGATTAATTGATTCTTTCTAGGAAGAAGGATGAAGAATATGGATTTCCTGAACCCCCAAACCCCCTTCGCATGATACTGTTGAGAAAATACAAAGTGCATGGGATCGTCCGCTTTCGAAATTTAATTTGAATAATCTGCTTGAAACAGCTCGTCTGAATGCAGTGTCTTCAAAGGAATCATGTGTGTGGCTCAATGCACTACCAGTTTCTTCAGTGAGTGATCAATTTGTGTCCGTCATACAGGGTGTTACCAAATAAGTGCGAAAGTTTTCAGGGAATGATTCCTTGCCTTTCATGTGAACAAAAGCTCTTTCCTTGAAAAGTTATACGCTTCCAAAAATGAGTTTTTTTTTGGTCTTGAAATTGCTCAAGAGTTAAAAAAATTGCATTTTGTGGGCATATTCTACCAATGAAAAGGCTACTTATGAATATTTTTTTAATTTTGTTGTGTTCTTTTAAAGGGGTGAAATATGCAATTCCTATTCCATTTTTTACCAAAACCTTTTTAACGAATCAAAATTTCTTAATTAAAAGATATGTGTTGAAAAGAACGATTCAATTGCAGACTTTTTTCGACTTCTGTGTTGTGTCCGTAAAAGCAATAGTTTCCTAATAAAAAAATAAAATACAACATTGTGCATGAACGGATCTTCTGTAAATGGAATCGAAAAAATCTAGTAGGTGGCTGTCACGTTTTGTTTGCACAACTTGTGACTTCAATGGTAGTATTTTTAAATCATTCCGCTTGTTTCAACTTTTTTTTTAATTGAATATCAGTAGGTATGCTAGGGGGCTTCCAGCTCAAAATCATCCATTTTCCCATGTTAATCTCCATAAGGAAATCTAAGGTCCAAGCTGGTAGTTTTTGTCCAAAATCTCCCAGCGTGTTCACGTCAGGCGCTTGCAGGTGTTCGGATCAATCGCGCCGCGTGGAAGGGTCCGAACCGCCGACCTTCGGTACCTGCTGTATTATCTGCTCTATTTATCGATAACGCACATTGAAATAAAAGTCATATATGCATGTCGATAGGATGAGGGTTAATTATGATAATATTCACGGCTGATTAGCGTGTGGATTCGGTATATTGAATTTTCCAGTATTTGACACAAAGTAGGTATATGAATTTGATCTCTACACTCCTCGAGTGGAGATATTAGAGTGGTGCTTAATGATGTTGCTATTATTGATTGCCGGATGATGTATCGTTCGGTTCGAAAAAAAAAAAATATGAAGTTGATATGGGCATTTTTCGATTGTAGGAATCAGTCGGGTATGATTCGGCTGAAGCTTAATTAATGGTAGTGCGATGATTATTGACTGGTGTATGGATTCGGTTTCTTCAACACAAAGCATATGTAGTTGGTTTGGACATTTATCGAACGATTGAAGGAATCAATAATGGTTTGTTGATTGATGTTTTGATTCGGTTTATTCAGTACTGACTCAAAATATATGAATTGTTTTGGACATGCCGAGCGAATGAGGAGTTAATGTGATCGATAAAGTTTAGTAATGGTAATATTATTGATTGTTTGTCGGTGTATTCTCCGATATCAGACATGGAAAAATATATTGAATTGGGTTGATATTTCACGAATGATTGGAGGAATGAGACAGGTATTTGAAATGAATGTGTATCCACGGTCGCGGAGTCTAAACTGTGATGGAGTTCAATAGTTGATCGGAGGTATATGCGGTGAGAAAATGCATGATTGAATGTCGATGGAAAGGATTAGCTGAAAGATGATTATGATAATATTCATTACTGATTAGTGTATGGACTCGGTACATTGTATTCTTCGGAATTTGACACAAAGCATATGTAGATGGCTTGAACATTCATCGAACGATTGGATGAATCAAACTGATGCTTAATAATGGTGCAATTTTGATTGATATATAAAATTTTTTCGAGCGTTGTAGGAGTTGAGTGATCGGATGAAGCTAGTTATGGTAATATTATTGATTGCTGGTTGATGTAAAGATTTGGTTCACAATATTCTTAGATATTTGTCATATGGAAAAATATCGAATTGGTTTGGGCATTCAATGATTGGAGGAATAAGAGTGATTAATTCGAAATGGATATGATAGTATTCGATAGTTGATTGCTGCTCAAAGTAAAACATGAGAACGCGTAGTTCGAAAATGAATATCTTAGATTTTGCAAGTATATTTTCACAGATATGATAAGGACCTGGGGTCGTATATAATCGTGGTTGGTGTGAGGCGCATTAAGACTGTAATAGTGGACTATGATGTTATGTGTGAATATTTTTCAAAGTATGGGTATAACATACGAATACCGCTATATATTCATTAATGTTATTCTTCACTTATGGGCAGTCGGCGGGTTTTCCTTGACCAGGCAGTGATTCATTTTATTAGAGTTTTTATGGTAGTTCAATTTCATTATCGACCATATATAATGATTTTGTAAATTAGGGTGACAGAAAAAGAAAAAAGGATATCAATATAAATAAAGTCAAGTTTTCTACAATTCTTCCAATTGAATCATCCAAAAATATATTGACGACATTGCAGTCAGCAACAGGCAGTTTGGCGAGATGATAATTCTATATTTTCCGAATATTCCTTTACATATGTATCTGAAAAACGCATACTGGGAGAATTGGATGATGAGCTTTCAATTACAATAGTGGATGGAATATAACATTTGGAATGATTTTCATGGAATCCATGGATCAATCTTTAACTAGCTTGGTATTTGTAAATGATATACAGAGTTCACTCACAGGTGGATGCAAAAATAAAAAAAGTTATATACATGTGAATAATGAAATGACATGCATATTTTCAATAGTACTAATGACATTGAAATGGTCTGTAACTGACGAAAAAGTTAATAGTATAACGCAGGTTCCTCGAGATGTGTGTGCATTCGATAGATATACTATGAAAATTAGGTGTATGTGATTCATAGGTAAGCTATGATTGGTAATATATGCTTGCATGCTCTCGAAATATCTGATTCTTATTTGTTATTTGACATATGGAAGGAGGACGATTGAAACACCGAAAACATAAGTTTTGCACTTTTGGAGAAGTTTTTGAGTTTTGCAACATGAAAGTGGGGTTGTACCAATAAATGAAGTGATAACTTGGAATAGCATAATGTTAACATGAATGGATGATTCAACGGAAGTGGTAGAACTCAGGCAATGGTGACTAGAGCAAAATATTTTAAATTCTTTACCAAAGATTGATGCGAATAAAACAGTTTTATGGATATAAATACTAATATTGCTGTGAACAAATTTCCGATGGTGATTATAGGACATTGAAATGAGATGTAGTCAACAAAGAAATGAGTTAGAGTAGAACGTATACTCGCTGTACATATCATGAAAATTATGAAAATTTGCTGCAGATAGTTACCATGAACATGTATGTAGGATGTTTTCATGCTCTCGAGATACCCGATTGGGAGAGGGAAAGAATTATACCCTAGCAAACCATGACTTCCACAGCTTTGATTGTAAAAATGATGATATTATTATGGAAATAATGTAACTATTATCATAAGAGAATCCGTGAATAAATCAATTGCTTCTAATAGAAAAATGTAACACGGTAGGCGATTCAATGGAAGTAGTGAACTCTGGCATTAGATCATATTGAATGACATTGAAAATATATATTCAATACTCATTCGCCTCATAGAAAAATGTAATATGGAAGGAGATTCAATGGAAGTAGTAGAACTCAGGTAATAGCATATATTCCTCACTCTGCTCATTTCAACTATACGTTCACTCTTTCTCAATGTCATAAAGGCATAATTGAAACGTCCTTTTTCAAGAAGAAAATATATGTCAAATTCTCATTCCCCTTAAATTTTAACCAAAAATTAACGTTAACTAAGCAGGTGAATGCCGTATTGCGCTGATTTAAAACACTTTTTCCAAAGGGAAATTGAACAGTGAGAATATTATGCTGATATTTATAAGCTAGCTAATCATTGGAAAATATTGTTACGCAACTTGAAAAACTGAAGGATATGTAGCCTCCTTATCTGTGGAAAGCATATATATTGTGATGAGTAGAGACCAGCTTCATATGAAAGTACTGAAATGAAGATATTTTTCTCAATGCCATATATTTCAGATATTCACATTCCCCCCTATCGAAAGCTATATACGATATATACATACTGCTGCCCACTTATATAGATTCATATTGTGAATATGTTATCATCGAATACAGTATATGGCCCCTTTTCAGGATGAATTATATCCTTTTCAGATGCCAATAATAGATTTTACATATACATTCAAAAGATATATGATTCTCTTAGACTTGCAGATGTATTACATCTAGAGATCTTATCAGGGCAGAGATCTTATCGTTTTCTAGGTCCAACAGTGTTCAACTCCTTACCAGAAAATATACAAAATACCCATTCACTTCCTCGATTGACAAAAGTTATCCATAGATTTATATCATGTAAACCTCGTAGAAATATTAGTGAAATCCTCGACCAGAAAAATTAGGTTTCTACAACAGATCCATCATGAATCATAGACCCGAATTGTATAATTCCTTACCCAATCGAAAGATAAAAAAAATTTAAAAAAATAAAAAAAACATTTTTCTTTCCATCAATTTTAAACATACTAATCGAGTTTTTATTCTATAATTGTGTGATTTTATTTTTGTAAACTTTTACATTTGAATGAATATATATATATATATAGTTAGTTGTTTATTTTGTCCAAGAAAGGAAAAACAAAAATATATATATATATAATTAAAGTTATTCTAGACACAACCTAACTTTCCACATATGATGTTATCCATACCAATATCTTATTTTCAGATCAAATGTTTTTAATGTTTTTAATAAATTTTACTGAAGATGCCCCCGAACGAGGGCGAAACGTTTAAATAAATGTAATTTTCTTCTCATTTTAATACAAACGAATCTGAAACCCAAGAAAACTTCAAAAATACAATCACCAAGATTCAAGAACCCACTATACCCAATATATATATATATATATATATATATATATATATATATATATATATATATTTGTTTGGTTTTTCTTGGGATTTAGATTCCATCTGGGACAGGTTTCAATTAAAAAAATTTCTTCTCCACATATACATATAATTTGCAAAACGTTCGGCCCTGGCCTGGAGCTTTATCAATTCTATAAACATTTGTACTGAAAATGGGAGTTTTGGTTAGTTTTTGTTCTGTTTACAATTAACTTTGCAAGTACGTACCATAACCTATATATGGCAATCCGAGTACAGAGGACTGCTTGTATCACACATTATTTTAAAAACATTTTGTTTGTATGGGTGCCTTGGGCTTTTTTCCCCATGTAGATGATTTCTAGACTTTAGGTGTTGTTTTTAATTTCGTTGGTCTACGTGATTCGTTCGATTTGAGAATGTCGGAGTGTGGTTTGATTGATTGGTCGAGCCGAGCCTGGTGGATGTGACGTGCTTGTATTGTTAGCGTGTGTTTTGACTAGGGCGATCTTTATTTGCGACAATAGAGATCACCATATAGGTTATGGTACGTACTTGCAAAGTTAATTGTAAACAGAACAAAAACTAACCAAAACTCCCATTTTCAGTACTAAATGTTTATACAATTGATGAAGCTCCAGGCCAGGAGCGAAACGTTTTGCAAATTAATGTATATGTAGAGAAGAAATTTTTTTAATTGAAACCTGTCCCAGATGGAATCTAAATCCCAAGAAAAACCAAACAAATAAATTATAATCAAGATTCAAGAACAATTTCCGATTAATATATATATATATATATATATATATATATATATATATATATTTGTGGCTTTATATCTATATATGTGTAAATTCACATTTGCGTCATTTGATATTTGAATAATTGTATATTTGTGTGACTCTATTTTTAAATTTAATATAAGGTGTCGAATTGCAAATAGAACATTGGTGTTTTTTATAGATGCATTAATATTATTCTAGTTAGTTTAGTTTTTGTGCCCATATGTATGTTATATCTATATTTCTTATGATTTAGTTTATATAATAGTCTTTAGAGTTTACTCAATTTATATTTTACCACACACATACAAGTAAATTTTGTTGCTTCTGTGGTTCCTATAATATTTATTTGAATAATGTAAATTTTGCCATTTCTCTGTTTTCTGTATAATAGCAAATAAATATTCTCATTATTATTATCATCAAGTGATAATCACATAAGGATCGTTTTGAGTTTTCGAAATTTCAATACAACCAAATTATCTTCGAACTATCGCAAACATTACCATTGACAACTATTTTCGAACACTTCATTACTTTTTTATTGATTTTGAAGTGACCATAATGTATCATGATAACTGAAAATATGTATATCATTATTAATGACTATAACAATGTACATGATCCTAATGATGTATTTATGTCCTTCGTATTCGTTTTCAGAACTTAATCGATATAACTCATGCCTCACCCTGAGAGTTTAAGGCGTGATATTTCAATAGAAATCAATAGCGATCCTAGTATGGATAATAGAGCTAATAACGAAAAGAATAAATATCTGATGGACCCATGTGCAAAAATGAATTTCGGGAAAAAATACATTACGATTCAGATTTAAAGTGAAATCGGTCAAACTATATGATCTAATCATCTGACCTATTCGTTGAAGCTATTAGTAGTCAATGTTTTGGAAATGGAAAACTGAATATCGAAGATTATGAAGAGTCTCTAAGTCTCTGGATACGGCTCGTAATCTTCCCCAAGTGTTCTTCGATAGGAATTGGAAAAATAGTTTCTGAATGTATATACCGTATCACCAAAATCTAGAGGAATCTTGACCATTTTGTAAATGTTCAGATTTTATCGAGTCAATTTTTTTTTAATCTACATGTAATTTTTTTTCAATTTTTTTATTGTATTTTTTTATACTCTTCAAGTAACATTGTTAACGTTTTTATATCCTTTCTATCCAGTTACTCTTCTTATTGTCTGGAATAAATTTGTTAAGTTGATTTCCTGCATATTTATTTGCCTTTCCATACAAGCTAGGTGACATTTATTTAATTATATTTATCTTTGGCTTTTGTCTTTAGCAAGCCTGGCGCCCACTCTTGAACTAGTCAAGTTAATTAATGTATAATTTTTTTAGTGGACCAATTTGATAAACTAGGAAAAGTCATCAATTGAACCTTACTCACGGCCTAACCGTATCCATCTGAGCAGCCTATCGGCAAAGTGATTTCACCTTCTTAAATTTGAATAAGGTTATTTCAAATTTTGGGTTCAAAAATAAGGAGTGTTTCACAATGTTCCTTTTTGAATTCCCATGAAAGTATTTCACCCTCTCGAACGTCGCTGGGGTACATTGTAGCCCAATGGGCATATGAAACAATTCGAATTACCCTTTCCTAACTTTAAGGATTTTGTCATTTGATCTCATTGATGTGTTGTTCTCTTTATGAAGGTAGCCTCTCTTACAGGAAATCGAAGTGTTGACGGCCTCTCACACGGAAAAATCAGATTTTCGCGCGCAATAAACCACTAAAAAGCCTTAGCGCGGTAGGTGGAATTGCATTTTTGCCAGAAAATTTCCGATCTGAAGCCCGTTATATTAATATCTGGTGCAAAATAAGTGACATTTGTGACATCAAGTACATGTCAGATACTAATCCGAAAAAGTTGAAATGGATTTTAAGGCTAGTTACATCGGCGAAACTTAAAAAAAAAATATGTTTCTTCCTCTTCCCAGAAAATAACACGTTGTGCCATATCTCAATCCAACTCGTTATCAAGCAGCTACAACACCATCAGATCACTTGAATAACATTGGCATCACCTGCTTCATGAATAGCTCAATACAATGTTTATCTAATACCAGATGGTTGCCGAGTATCTGAGAAAGACGAGCATATGAAGATACCAATACAAGCATATTAAGGTAGTTGTCGTGCTACAGAAGTGTCAAAAATTGCTCGATTGACACGACGCGATACATGTGCAAACGCTGAATTAGAGGGATATTTTTAAAGGAACTGTCCTGTTCAGGTAGACGATTTAAGCTGCGTGATGACACGTATAGCCATGACTGCTTGAAGCACGTCGAATCCAACGATCGCTCGCTGTCAGTGGTTCCAATTTTACAAGCAGTTTGAGCTAATGGTAGTTTGCTGTGCAAAATGGTAGTTTGATTCATGCTGTTTACTGGGAACTAATTCCAAGAACTGTGTAGGCCTCATATAGGGCGTAAATCAAGATTGAAAGACAAAGGTTTCCGGACCGCCATCTTGTATCTTGAAGAACCATGCTACAGTATCTGATGTCGAACTCCATGCTGAAGAATCTTTGTCATTTACCAAAGGCTTGAATCCCTCTGTTTCGATTCAGAGTTCGACATCGATCCCTCGTGGTTTGGTCTGTGCCGAGGTTCGAATCTCCTCGACTCATAATCGTGTGGTCTCTTCACTGGAGTCCAGGTTGTTGGGAAGTGACTGGTCGCAATCTGGTCTCTGTTTTTCACGTATCACATCCGCCTAGCCTGTGCCTTATTTGTGTTATTGGACGCAGTTGCCACGTACCGGATTCGCAACGTATCGATACCATAGCCACCTGTTCCAACCATTCGATTCTGAGAGTGAACATGTGATTAGAGCAAATTGAACTGTACTTGAAACGCAATAGCATGCGTGATCAGCTATGCCATGACTGACTGTTGGAACGTCAGAATCCAACGATCGCTGCATTCAGTGTTCAAGATACTCTTATGAACAAGCAGTGCTATGGATAGATTTCGCAAAATGGTAGGTTTGCTTAGCAAAAGTTGAAAAATTGAAAAATAAATTGCCTGACTTGTAAGGCTCGAAATATGAACAAAACAATCTAATAAAAATGATGCGTTGAGAAATCGCATTTAAATCAAAGAACTTGGAAAATTTTGAAGTGTCGGAACTACCACCAAGTTTTGAGTTGAGAATGCTGAAAAAACTTGACTTGATCAATTTTAAGTATTTGTGATGGTCAAAATCCACGAAGGATGTATGATGTACAAATTTTGCAAAATTGTTCTTTCAGTGTAAAGACAGAAATATCAACATGCATGAAATCATATAAAGAATGTATTTCAGAGCGACTTGAGAACGAAAGAATATCTTGTAATTTACCTAATTTAAGTGCCTTAAAAAATGTCATATCACGGGATTCATTGAAAAGAATTGCGCAACAAAATATAGCATGCGTTTTTCTCAAACAAATGTATCACGATAAAGGAGGAGAAGCTGTGATTGATCATCTAACTGAACAATTGGAGAATGGAAAACCTAGAGTTACAAAAAATAGGAATACATTAACTGAAATCATCAATGCTTTGAAAATAAATGTTTATGCAATCATGTGATCATTTAGTATAATAGTTAAATAGTTATTTATGCAGAAAGTAAGTGTTTGTTGCACTCGACATGTCCGACGAGGCCGTCAGGCCGAGTTGGACAACACGTCGAGTGCAATAAACCCTTTTTGCACGAGTTGCATACAATATTTTTTCTACGTTCATGCAAAAATCAAAAATGTTTATTTAGGTGGCACTAAGTGTGGGAAAATAAAATTGTATTTAATAGCAAAATATTGATAATTATTAGCCTATCGATTGCATTGAGAAAGTTAGGAAGTAATACCTATGTTAGGACCAATTCAACTTAAACTTTATTTTTGATAAATTGCATTTTATTGTAATTCCGTAATCCATTATGCAATAAATATGATTGAAAATAATATAAAATATGATGAATCTTTCAGCCAAAATGTTCGTAATATTGTTATCACCCATACAAGGTGTCAGTTTCAAAATCTTTTAAATCTACTCACAGAATAACGCTCCGCCATGTTGTGTAAACGTTTTCACAAGCTTTTATTTGACTTGCAATGTTCGTATGTAAGTTGTCCAATTCAAAATTTACAAGTGGGATTTCCACTTCTGGTTGCCCAATTAACGTGAAATTCGATGACAATGCATTATACAAATTTTGTTAGAGACAAAAAAATGGCTGCGGACGAGATTTGTGTAGCCCGAAATTGGTATGTGGGGGTTATCGGGGTCGAAGATCATGATTTTTTTGTCAAAATTCATAAAATCAGAATAGCGGATTCAAGATAGCGGATGATCTCTGTGATTATGGCCCGATTCTATTCAAAATTGGTATGTGACGGTTTTCGGGGTCGGAGAATATGAATTTGTTGTCGAAATTAATGAATTCGAGATGGCGGCTCCAAGATGATGAACGGGTTTTGTAATTATGGTCCGATTCTATTCAAAATTGGTATGTGGATCATCAACGATCATGCAGAAATAATGAGATGTACCAAAACTGTATTGTATGATTTTTTTTTTCATTTTATATCCCTTCTCCTACGGCACTACAAACTGTTTTGTAGAAAACATTATTAGGAACATTTTGGTAGAAAAATCATCAACGACCATGCAGTAATAACGGAGATAGTTGGATATTTGGGAAACCGTGGGTAAAATAGTTTTTTTTACGGCACTACAAATTGTTTTGATACCCTGTATGTGTCGGAAATATTATTACGAGATTTCCTTGACCAAAATTTTTTTTTTATCTTGTATGGTAGAAAACATTTTTACGATCATTTTGATAGGAAAATCATCAACGATCATGCAGTAATAACGGAGATATTCGAATATTTGGAAAACGTAGCTAAATAATTTTTTCCCTATGGCACTACAAATTGTTTTGACACCCTGTATGTATCGTAAATATTATTACGAGTATTTCCTTGAAAGAATCATCAACGATCCTTCAGAAATAACGGAGATATATCGAAAAAGGTTAAAAATAATTTTTATTTTTGATCTTGTATGGGTAGAAAACATGTTTTCGATCATTTTGGTAGAAAAATCATCAACGATCATGCAGTAATAACAGAGATATTTGAATATTTGGAAACGGTGGCTGGAATCGTTTTTTTCCCTATGTATCGGAAATATTATTACGAGTATTTCCTTGAAAGAATCATCAACGATCATGCAGAAATAACGGTGATATACTGAAAAATTTATGAAAAAAGGATTATTTTTATTTTTTCTTCATTTTCCTAGTGCTCTACAAATTACTCTGACTCCCTGTATTCATTGAATACCAACATACATGTTTTTTATGAAAGATTTATGATTGTGGGGAAATGTGGGGAAGAAAACATCTAAAAAGCATTTTAAATTGTTTTGATACTTTATACGTCGATGTTAAGACGATTGAGCGCCTATCAGTGAACAAGAATGATATGAAGGAGTGTGCATTTATTAATGAGATATCCTGAAAAACATGTAAAAAGCGTGGGTGGGAAGTACCCGGAAGTCCGGCAACGCCGCACACAAATTTCACTATATCCCAATTTCGACAGTCTACATGTCAGAAACCGTGGCTAGGAAAGTGGTGGATAACTTCACATAAACTCCTCTACTGGCTATAAATCCCCGCAGAGCTAATATTGTAGAGTCAGTGTTCAAAGTATCAGCTAGTTTTATATGAATTGCTCTTATTGACAAACAAGTGAACAGTACGTATTTCATCAACATATGTTAAGTGTTTGGGTGGCTTGGTGAGTCTGAATTTCGGAAGTTGACCCATTTCGGGGATGCTGGGTTTGCAAGTTTTGATTTTACAAAAATTACATTGGTTGGTTGGTTGGTTGGTTGAAAGCTGACCAGCCAGAGACAGTGGTCCCTCATTCAAATAGGTTTGTGCCTTTAATTAGGTTTAGTAGCCTGTTGATAAGGTTCTTCGGATTCATGCCTGTTTCCGGGCTGATCTCTCCAAAGTTCTTGTGTCGCCTACTACTTGGAGCGTCACAGTCGGAGATAATTTGAGAGGCTGTTTCCTCCTCTTCATCACATAGCCTACACTCCACGGTTTTCCTGCGTACTCCCATGGTGTTTAGGTGTTTTCTTAGGCCGCAGTGTATAGTCAACAGACCTATTATTATACGTGCCTTCGTTCTGTTCAGGTTCAGAAGGTCAGCCGTCAGGTTCCGGTTTGGATGCCCTACCATGACTCTGCTGTGTATTTGCTCGACAGTTCGATCCCAATATTGTTGGTGTCTTCTTTTTATCCACTCGTCGATCAGGGTCCTGCATCGGTTTTTGCTAATCCCATATACAGGTTCTGGCCCTGTGAATAGCGTTTTAGATGCTTGTCTTGCTAGCTGGTCCGCTTTTACGTTGCCTTCAATGCCTCTATGACCTGGCACCCACATCAAGGTGACCTTGTTGTGTTTTGCCAGCTCGATGAGGTTCTGGAGGCAGTCCCAGACCAGATTAGACTTTATCTGTATAGAGTTGAGTGCTTTGATAGCACTTTGACAGTCAGATAGAATGTAGATGTGTTTTTTCCTATAACCACTTTCTAGATTTTTCTGAATGCATACCATAATAGCATGTATTTCAGCTTGGAATATCGTGGAGCATCTGCCAAGTGGTATTTGTAATCGCTTCTTGGCCTTATCCGTTGTATTCCTGCTCCCGTTCTTTCAACTGTCTTTGAACCGTCTATATACCAGACTATGTTTGCAGTTTATTGTGATTCTATACTCAGGGCCCATCCAGATCCGCCAATTCGTGTTTCGAATGGTTTTTCGAATGAGTATAGGGGTTGCATGTAGTCTGAAATCATTCCGAGTTCTTCGATGTTGATCACATGAGTGATTCTGGTATGCCCAGTTGTTCAGATTCTCCAGTTTTTTCTTTGTTTTAGTCTGTATGCACTCATCCTGGCCTCTCCAATGACATGTGAGTCAAGGGGTCCGAGGTTTAGGATGATTTCCATTGCAGCTGTTGGAGTGCTATTCATTGCACCCGTGATGCAGAGACAGGCAAGCCTCTGGATTTTCCCTAGGTTGGTTTTTGCCTGTCTTTGATTTGTTTTTGGCCACCATAAGAGTGAGCCATAAGTTACTCTTGGTCTTATTACCGCTGTGTAAAGCCAGTGCATGGCTTCCGGTTTGAGCCCTCAGGTTTTTTCAAAAGCTCTCCTGCACATCATGAAGGTTATCCTGCTTTTATTGGTTAAATGTTGAAAATGCGGGTTCCACGTTGGTTTCTTGTCAAGAATCAGCCCTAGATATTCCACCTGCACTACTACTTGTAATGTTTCCCCGAATAGTCTGGAAGGTATGAGAAAATTACATTCATGTGCTGTTTCATTCACAGCTCTTCGTCCTTGAATAACCCAATATCGCTGCTTGATCTCATTCAATATCATTTCTCACCCTCTATGTCCCATTTTATTATGATAATGTTTTACCAATAATTTTGTGAAGGGATGTTGTCTGTCCAAAATAATCGGTCTCTTGACATCATCGATAAGTTCTGGAGAATAATTATTCCTTCCTCCGAGGCGGAGAATCTTATTGTCGTCAAATTCAGGAGAAAGTTGGTAAAGTCGACTTTGTGAGTGTTCTGATCTACCTTTCTCCAACAAACGTATTTCTTCTGCAAAACTCTCGTGTTGACATCTGATGCACCACAATGTTTCTGCTCTCCTAAGTTCTTCCACTGTGAATTCACCCTGTTTCACTTCTTTTTCTTCTTGTTTTCGTACATTTCCCCACAAATCTCAGTACATTGGCCATACTTCTTATGAGACATGCCAATTTTGAAAATCGAATAATGTTCGGTAGAAAATCAAATTTCAATTCCTTGGAGATACTCAAAATATGTTCTGGTTTCAGTTCGAGTTCCTCATGGATACAACTCTCATTCCTGAGGCGATCTTTCCGATGGTAGATACAAGAAGTGGGGACCTTTGTACCATGTCCTACAGGGTGATAAATCACTGTCTTTGCTATCTCTTGTAGCTACATCAACAACATTGAGATGTGAGGGTATCCAAAATCATTCTTTATGATTACTATTCTCTTGGATTTCAATTCTGTGAGCGATAAATGTTTTATATTTTTTTCCATCAGAACGAATCCAACTCAATACAGTCCTCGATTCTGACTGCAAGTCGACTTGCCATAACTGCCTCCTGTAATTCAAGCCTTGGAATAGTCATGGGTTTTGTAGGTGCGGCCTGTTCACTGGAGTCGCAGAAGATGTGTCGTTGAATTTGAAAGATCTTGTCATACCTTATATTGTAACATCTGGGAATCCTAATAGTTTTCACATCTTCGAATTTAGAAATCCACTATTGCCATTTTTTGTTCAAATTATGTGGTATTTCGTTAGCCCAAGAGATTCCGCTTCTCCATATGTCTTGCAACAAGATTTTTTCCCTTTTAATGAAATTCCCTACTAGTTCCAGGGGATCGAAGAAAATTTCAGTACTATCCTTTTGGTGGGATTTCTACGTTTTTCCAAAATATCTCTGTCCTCTTCATGAAAAGAAAGTGCAAACCCCAATGTGTCGTAATTTGTTGCCCATTTCAGTCCCAAATTCCTCTGGGAATTTGGTGTTCCATCTCTAACAATTTTTTCGTCCATTCTGAGATGAACTGGAATATTTTCTAAGAGTTTTTTGGAATTGCTTACCCAATTCCTCAAGACAAATCCCCATTCTCCATGGATATGGATGATTTGCTTCAGTAGGCGAATGGCCTCTTCTTCTGATTCAACGCTGTCCAAGTAGTCGTCCATGTAATGTTTTAAAATTATAGCGTTACAAGATTCCGGATATTCTTCTCGAAATTCTGATGCATTCCTATTCTTCACATATTGTGCAGAAAATGGTGAGGAAATCGATCCAAAAATCATCACTGTCAAGGCCAAAGAAAACGTTCCTTTGTAATTAGGATCCGATGAAACATTTCTTCAATGTCAGCGGGAAATGCAATTTTTTTTTCTGAATTTCCATAAAATAGTCACGAGTGAGTTGTATAAGTCAGCCCCTTTCAGTAAATGGTCATTGAATGATATTCCGTCAGTTTTACAAGCAGCGTCGAATACTAGTCTGACTTTCCGGGGTTTGTTAGAATTCACTACCCCAAAATGAGGTAGATACCAAATTAGATTTTTGTCCTGTCTCAATTCTTCATCAGTCACTTTTCTCGCATATCCTTTTTCCAAATACTTTTTTATAAAGTCTCGCAAAATCGGTGTCTTGTAATTATCTTTCTATGTACTGTTACCTTCGTGAAGCAATTAGTCTACTGTTTCTACTTTTCAATCCGTCATTTTTCCTCAGTAATATCATCTCCCATCTTTTCTCTTTCTTTCTCAATCTCCCATATTTTCTCTTTCTCTTCCTCCTCAGTCAACATTTGTATATTTTATATTTTCACACCAAAAGATTTAGTGCTGAAATATATTTTGACCTGCTCATGGAGTTCAACATCATCTACCTTTTCACAACATACATGTAAAACGTAATTTTCATCAACCCTTCCTTCGAAAAGTTGCATATTTCCCTGTACAACCCATCCCCATTTTGTGCGAGATAATACAGGAGAGTTTTTGGGACCTTCTATTATTTCCCTACTGATAATGTGTCAAGTGTCTTGGCCCGGAATAAGTTTAGATTGAACTTCGTTCATCGTCGCAAAATTGAAATCTCGAAGATGAGACCAGACTGATTTGATAGCTTTAGCATTCACTGTATGTACAGAAAGGTCAGGGTCTTTCACACTAATAGTAATAGTAATTTATTGTACAGAGGACAATTTTCATAGTAATACATAGAGAGATTGTACAATAAATGAGATACCCAAAAAGAATTTAAAAATTCTTGTGCAGGTTGAAACTAAATTAAATTAAATTAATACATTTGAATATATCTTATACAGTAGGGTCTAGTATAGTTTATATAATAGAATACACTTTTAAATACATTCTTATATGTTTCAAGAGCAATAGAACAATTGAGACTAATATATATTATATAATAAGTACACTCTTGAATTTTATGAGTGTCGACTAAGAGTGCGGTGACAATATTTTTGGGAATTGTATTTACATTAGATAAGGAAGTACAGTAATTATACAAAAACAGTTTATGAGTGAAGAAGTTAATAAGATGGGGCAGATGTGGTGGTTCAGAGTAGGATGAGAGGGATGTTAGTGGGTACTGACAATGACAATAATATTATATTCAGGTGAAATCACTTAACCAGTATTTAACTCAATTAGAAAGCTGCCATCGTCGAGTATTTATCAATGGGCAGGTTTTTTAAATTTGTCACTTTTGTATACGAACTTTTCTTAATTAAGAATTTACATACCATGCATATTGAATTTTCGAGCGGAGCGATGTACACACACATGTGGTTCACAATACTGGGAACACACAGTGAGAACATTTTTCAAATGATAACGGATTCCATCATCTCCGGCTATGTCGAAAGTAACTTGTCTTGATAAGAAATTTTTGCAAGTAGATTTGTCAGTCCATTTTATGTCTAAGCTTTTTGAAACACCCTCTAATCCTATCAAATCAGCTAAGTCTTCATCTATCAATGTTATAGTCGAGGCTTCGTCAAACAAAGCACAAGTTTGAATTTTCTTATATGCCTAAAGTATATGCGACAATAGGAGCAGTTGATGTAACGATAGAACTATCCTCGTTTTGAAAATCATTATGAAGGAGCTTATGATGATTTTTATTACAACTTTTTCTAACGATCATATATACATACCAATCATAATGAACATATAGATTAATATAAAACCAGCCTCATGAACGGGGAACAGAGACACTTTTGATGTTTTCCCGAGTTGTTCTATCAGGACGAAAATAAGTACCTCGCAGAGGATTCGTGTTTTAATTTTCACGAACTGGTTCCGGTCACAAAAGCAATGGGCCTTACATGTGAACTAATATTAACTGTAATGCACTTTGAGTACTAAGAGTGAACATCGTAACTTGTACTATATAAGCAATACGCAATATTCTGTTGACAATTATACGTGTTAGAGAGAGTTGAACGTGATAGTATTATTTAGGGACCGTTCAACGTCTCACATCCTTGTAAGGGTAAAAGTGGGATCCCATATTCAACTAAAATTGTGAACCTCATTCCCTTTCTGATTATTATTTATTATTTGAGAATTCTATTGAATAGTTTTGTGTTGTATCTGATGATATTATTTAGTGGTTTCCCGTCAGGTTAAAGGCCTGGCTAGGGTTATAAGACTACTTTTTTAACTTGTTAAAC
Organism: Gonioctena quinquepunctata; assembly: GCA_018342105.1. Classification (NCBI taxonomy): domain Eukaryota; kingdom Metazoa; phylum Arthropoda; class Insecta; order Coleoptera; family Chrysomelidae; genus Gonioctena; species Gonioctena quinquepunctata. The sequence continues at coordinate 22,512 of JAFIRS010000806.1, read as the reverse complement.
TACGTGGCGGCCCCACTTTTTTATATCCTCAATACCTGCGACCTTAATGAACTAACGAGCAAGCACATTACTTGCTGTACCTGAAAGTACACAGAAGTAGGATTTCTTTATGATTTACAGAATATCTATAACTTGACATGCAAAACCTCTAAATGCGGTGAACTTTCGAAACATTACACATATTTTTCATCATTTTCTTTCATTCATCTGGAACTAGTAGTGAGCACAAAATTGTTACATCGTGGTAGATTATTCAGAAATTGTTGAACAGTGCTGAGTATAGGAAATTAACCAGGAAAAATTCAGGTATCGAGTTATTAGAGGGCATTGCCAGTCTTGCTCACAGCGAATACTTATAGAGCAAATCAATAAACTATAAAAAGGAAACGAATTCACTACAAAAACAGCTGAACCTGAATGGGTGAAAAATATCCCGTGAATAATCATGTTTCATTTATCCCACAGATGTTGAACAAACTTCTGGGAAAAATGAATTAAACAGTTTTGATAAAAAAATCAGAAACTGAAATTATGTTTTGTTGAGTGGGCCATTGTCATATGATTGTCACCGTCTTGTCAACATTGTAGAGGATACTTTGAGGTGTTTTGAAATGGCCGAACAGTTTACTTTTGACGAATATGCAGATATGCATTCTGTAATGCTGCAGAGGCCGAGAATTTTCCCAATCGGTTACTACCGGTAAGAGAAACTTCTGAGCGTGCTTGTTCGCAGCTTGTGATGGATAATTCATTTGGGCATGTTCCATTGCAAACCCAATAGATGGATTGGTACTAGAGTGCCAAATTCATGGCCAGTGCGGTCTCCGGAGTTGAATCCATTAGATTTTTTTCTGTGGGGGCATCTCAAAAGACTTGTTTATACTCACCTATTCACACAAGAGATATGTTGTTGAATAGAATAACATTACATTGCGAATCCATACAGAACGATCCTGGAATGTTATTTCTAATGAAAAGGAGGTGTCTTCGCAGACTTCGAAAATGTATTGAGAGGGCAAGGGGTTATATCGAGCAGTTTTTATATTGGAATTTTCATTTCTGTTTGCTCTTGAAGATTGCGATTGATATTTACCCTATGAGTTTTGTTAGGTAAAGGTGTTAACATCATTGAAATTTATTAAGATTTTACTCATTATTTCTATTGATATTAAACATATTTTTTTTAAATAATGGTGGATGTCTCAGATTGGATGTCGTCGAATGAAAAAGCATTTTAATCAAAAATCGTTGCTCCGATCGACTTTACACATGAGCACTTCCATTCAGAAATTTTTCCAGGAAACCTTGTTTTGTTGAAAAATATTAAAAAATATCAGTCATTCCAATGTTTCGGGACCATCAGGGGCAGTCCGTTCCTGACTTTATAGCAATCCAACCGACTCATGCATGAAACAACCCCATCGAAGGAATTCATTTGTTTCGTCAAACACCAAAATTTGTTTGATTTTCAATATTCACTCGAAAAGTTATCAAAGTAAAATATTTTTCATTTTGTAACTTCTAGGGCCCGTAATTCAGTAACGGAGGATTTCAATGAAAAAGTTATATATTTCAATTAAATTACTGGTGATATTAACCCATATATACATTCTCGAAAGGAAAAGAGGAAATCCTGGGACTCCCTGTATATTTGTTCACGTGTAAAATGATACTTCATATCAATATGTTTTTTTTTATGGTTTATGGGATTCTTTGCTATAAAATATTTCTTGAATTTTTTGGGCAACACCTAGTTCATATTTTCAAACATATAAAAAATATGGGATTGTGGTACCAATGAAACTATTTATGTTACTGATTATTTATTGAAAACATTTAAAGAATATTGATATGCTTCTCATTGTTACATTTGACAGCATAAAGGGTCGTTTCGGGTCCGTTCTCCTGCTCTACTGCGCAAGCGTCTAGTTATTTCTCAGCATCAACTACATTTTCAGCAGCATTTTTCAGCTCCTCCTGAAAGTCACCCTTGTCATCGATGCGGCCTTCCTTTATGGCGACACAGGAGAAGTAGTAGTTCAGGACCTGCTCTTCGCTGAAATCACCTATTCTGGCCTTGGCCACCAACTGTGGGTCTGTGGTTATCAGCTTAGAGCACTCCGCTTGGTGACTTTCGAGATTATCTGCCTGTTCTGGGGTTTGTGCCTGGAAAAAAAATAGGTGGTTGGTACACTCTATTGATTTTTCCATACGAATTTCCAGGGAAACGATATATTTTTCCAAAATATCCTACGAAGAATACAAACTGTTTGAGCTAATAAGTGATCGAACAAATTTTCCATAACATTACAAAATAATGTTGTTGTTATATTGTAACGAAGCGATATTTTCAAGCTCCGTTACTGAGAACGGCTAGCCAAAAGTTTGAAGAAACTTTGGTACGTCCCTGCCTATTTGTGGTTTAATAAAAGACCAAAAGACTTTTCCGACTGTTTCAACTATGAGGGTATAAAAAGGTAAATTCATATTAGTAGAAACGTAGTACGCGTTTTCATACGGGGACAAAAAGAGGGTATTTATGTATACGGTTTTTGTCCGACATTTCTTTCGAATCCGTAGGATATAAAAGCCGAAATTTAATAAGGATCGCTCTCTTTACTCCCCGTCCGGGAGCGGGCTCTTCGCTTCCGTTCCGAGAACAAGTTTTTTTTTTATTCTCCAGAACAAGTGATTGAAATCGTTCTGCGAGTCGTGACCGTCAAAGAAAATAGTTTTCCGTAAAGTATAAGCATTCATGCGAAAGCTTTGTTTGAATAGTGAGGTAACCGTAAGTGAAACATTCGGTTTAAACCGTTGATAACCTGTTGATTTTCTTGTGTCAGTGAGACACCTTTATAACCATATTTCCCTGTTGAATAGATTTTCCCCCACTTTATTTGATAGCAGTTTGAGTTCATCAGGTTAGCGAAATGCCTGATTGATTTCATTTTGTTCGTTGTGAATATTCCAGCTGTGGAAGCAAATTAATCGTTATATTGTAACGAAGCGATATTTTCAAGCTCCGTTACTGAGAACGGCTAGCCAAAAGTTTGAAGAAACTTTGGTACGTCCCTGCCTATTTGTGATTTAATAAAGACCAAAAGACTTTTCCGACTGTTTCAACTATGAGGGTATAAAAAGGTAAATTCATATTAGTAAAACGTAGTAGCGTTTTCATAGGGGACAAAAAGAGGGTATTTCTTATACGGTTTTTGTCCGACATTTCTTTCGAATCCGTTGGATATAAAAGCCGAAATTTAATAAGGATCGCTCTCTTTACTCCCCGTCCGGGAGCGGGCTCTTCGCTTCCGTTCCGAGAACAAGTTTTTTTTTTATTCTCCAGAACAAGTGATTGAAATCGTTCTGCGAGTCGTGACCGTCAAAGAAAATAGTTTTCCGTAAAGTATGAGCATTCATGCGAAAGCTTTGTTTGAATAGTGAGGTAACCGTAAGAGAAACATTCGGTTTGAACCGTTGATAACCTGTTGATTTTCTTGTGTCAGTGAGACACCTTTATAAACATATTTCCCTGTTGGATAGATTTTCCCCCACTCTATCTATCTATTTGATAGCAGTTTGAGTTCATCAGGTTAGCGAAATGCCTGATTGATTTTATTTTGTTCGTTGTGAATATTTCAGCTGTGGAACAATTTAATCGCACAGTGAAAATATTCCAGTTCCGTGACTTTGACGATAAATCAAGGTATGCATTATTTGTTATTTCGGATTGATTCATGTAGTTGGGTATTTTTGTGTTACAAAAAATGTATATTAATAATTCCTATCACTACGATAGCAGGCTGTCTCACCGATTGAGTATCGTAATTTCATTTATTTTATATTAATTGAAAAGCCTACCATACTCTGGAAGATTGCCAGTGGTTTTATTTTGTTTATTGGTTTATTTAGTTGGTACTTAGCTAGGGGTAGATTAGAAGTGTGATAGCACTGTAGTTTGGGCTTTGACAAGGCGGTGTGAGATATCAACGTGGTGCCGTTTTTTCCCCGTGAAGCTCAAAGTAATTATTACGAGAAAAGTTTTTTGTTTTTAGACGAATTCATGAAGTCATAAAGTTGAAGTGGGTGAATTTAATTCCCACGAAGCCACCAGAAAAATCACTTTCTGAACTTAGATATTAAAAATAGGAAAATCGGTCTCCAGGGTGACAAAGTGAGATATAGCATCTCACAACGGGATCGTGTAACTATATTTTGTTAGATGTGTTCTAGTTCCTATTCATTGTTGGAACTTATAAACTGATCAACTTACGTTCATCTGTTCATTTTAGAGAATAAAATATATTGATGAAGTTTTCATAATCTTGTAATAAATTCAAATTGTGAAAATGAATAAGTTGAATTTACAATAAAATTGTTATATTGTGGTTACATTTGGAAGCTTCTATGGAAAGTACCTTTCCCTTTTCCAAGCATATAAACTATAGAATCAGAAAAGTGATCAAGTTAGGATAAAGACAGGTTTGTCTGACTGTCTGTGCAATCGGAGACCAGTCGCAAGGGCTGTAATCAAAGCCCATAGACCATTGTAGATTTCAATTGAGCCAAAAGACCAGACCCCTGCACATATCCGAATCTCCATCTGTTGTGCTACCTATGGTAAGTGGAGTAAACCACTATGAAATCTGACACCTGAGGGTATAAGTTCAGTATGAAAAATGTTTGAATGAGTGCCTTGGCGTCATAAATAAAGTAACGATTTTAGTTACTATTTCGGACCCTAGAAAATAACTTTAAAATATTGAAAGATTGTTTATGGAAATGGGGAACCAAATTGGTCCTCGGATAATAGGCGATGGTTTTGTGGTTTCTTTCAAAATTTTCTAGAATTTATGAATTCCTGATAACAACGGAATATGTTCTCAAAATATTTTATTGAAAAATCTGGATGTATTCCGGGAAAAAGTAATGCAATAACATTTTTTTAGGTTAAAATAGAGATAATTTGTTCTATTTTTCCGGTACCCCCGATGTTAAAGCTTTGAGCGATGAGAAAAATTGCAATTTTCACAAATTAATACTATTATCAATCGGGAACTATACCATATATACCACTATCAGCATGACTCAACATTGAAATAAATAATATGGTCAATTTTATCAAACACTTTGCTGACATTCTCGACGGATCGGTAGTTGAATTTGTATTTCCATTGACAAAGCAGTTCCTATGTTCTGATAATCGTTTTTTGAATGTTCTGACTCTTTGGCTCATGTTAAAACTTGCACAAAAGTTAATTTATATACTCCATATTGATAAAAAATTTCGGTTTTATATTTATTGTTTTTAATGAATTTACTTAAATTATTATCTGTTTTATATGCAATATGTATGTTTTTAGTAAAAAAGTTTATTTTTTTCGGTAGGATGGCCTAAATATGTAATAACTTCAAAATTATGTTTTGGGTCGCAATAATTCTCGCGAATCATTAATTAATTTCATGTATATTGTTCACATTTACGAAAACAACAAATAAAAAATGGCCTCTTTTATTTACAGTATAAATTGGGAAAGTCCTCGGACGACGATGAAACGTCTTTCTTATGAACAAACTTTCTATTCTACTAGGAATCCAAAGCCCAATGAACCCCCAATAATATATATAGAAATAGTAAGGAATTTGTGGCATTGCAGACATATTTTTAAATTCTAGAAAAAAAGAAACATCTTCGAGCAGGATTCTTACCCACGGCCTTGAGATTACCAGTCTTTCTATATATTCACAGACATTAAAAATGATCACTCTCATATATATATATATATATGATTCGATTATATTCTTGAATGTGAGATAATCAGTGAAAACAATCGAATATACTACAAAAGTCTTCCTCACATTCAAGAATTGACACCAAAATTGAATAACTTACTAAAAAACGAAAATATTAAAATAGCAAAAACCAATTTGAAAACCATTTATTATCTTCATTCCAAATTAAAAACTCCAATACCAAAAAATTTTAAATCTAATATTGTTTATGAAATTCCATGCCAAGATTGTGATCAAGTATACATCGGTCAGACCGAACAGATGTTAAAAGATAGAATCGCATGCCATAAAAGTGATTGCAGAAGGTGTATAAGATCTTGTGCTTTGGCAACTCATTTTGAAGACCTAACAAAAAGACTTTTCTTAGAAATGGTCCACATTAATAGAAATAAAACAAAAACTATTAATAAAAAAAACAGTTATTAATGAACTGAGTTCAATTTATACTTACATATTACATAAACAAGAAGAGAATAATCAAAATAATCGTCCTACATAAAAATATATTGTTTACAAATATTTTGTCATCCTGTATAATGAAATTGTCACTGTCTGAAATATTTTCAAACTCCAAATAGAAGATTCCAATGTTCTTCATTGTACCAAATTCTTTTTTATTTTCATGTCAAGTAAGTAACCATATATATTATATATCACATGTTTTTTATTATATAGTAGATAGATAGTCTTGAGGAAGAAAATGAAGATTTTCGAAAGCTCGACTTAATAACGAAGAATATGATTTGAACTGGTCATCACTGACTGCATTGCCAAAAATAATTTTCACACTATATATATATATATATATATATATATATATATTATATATATAAATATATATATATATATATATATATATATATATAATAATGAAAATATATTTCTGTAGCTGTAAAAATTGCATACAAAAATCAAAAGCGACGTTTTAGTTGTTTAATCGTGTATAATACCACAATTTGCATATAAACTTTGTGTGCGATTTCATCGAATGAAGGAATAGTATGGGATACAAGAAATTTCTGAAGACAAAAAAGCAGAAAGACTGTAACACATTGCAACTTTTGCCGGATCCACACACCAAAAAAATGCTTATGAGGTCACTTACGCGTCTGTCTGTCCGTATATGTATTTTTCACAGCCACTGTTTCTTGTAGAAAGTTGAAATTTGTTTCGATATTGAAGAATATTTTTCAAAAGTGAGAACTCAATCATCATTTCTAAGAGCAAAAACTTGAAAAGGCTAGTTTTGACAATTCCAAAATTATTTTTCAGAATTACATACTTAGATATTTTTAAATATGCGTCAAATTAATTTGCTTCCTATTATTTTTTGTTATAGATTTTACTTTTGTTATTCAGATCAGTACATTGAAACTCGATACACTTTTCTCGCCAATTTTGAATCATAAAATTAAGAAAAAAATTGAAACTGCCCGCACTGATTTTTATATCAATTTATATAACAATTTATGTTCAGTCTGCTACTATAAACTTCAATTTCTTCACTTTTTCAAGAAACGTTAGAAGCAAACTCACCCAACAAGAACAAACTAGGACCACCAAAAATACCAAGGAGTTCATGATTCTTCTTTTGTTCGACTATAAAAAAAATCAGCATTGGAGTCTCCTTATATATGCCCAGCTTATCGGTGATAACCATTTATAATGATCATCAATTAAGGTGAATGAAACGCAAATCCATCAACATTTTCAAATAATGCTATGTTGCCAAACTTTGCCACAGTATTACTTCGTGTTTATGTTCTATCCATAATTATCTAATGAATGATGAAAAGGGCTGTTGTTGAATTCAACAGTTGGTATCTAGATGATGGCTCGATAGGAGGAGAGAAAAATTATTTTAAAGGATTTGAAATATATCATTTCGAATTTGAGCGAAATTGGTATATAATTAAATACCAATAAATGTGGAATTCTTTCTTATGTTCCAAATCAAAAAGTTTTCTGAGAGTTTGGCTATTTCATTCCTGGTTTGAATTTATCAGTAGAATCTGATTTTGTACTTCTTGGCCCACCTATTACTATTGAAGCTCTTTCTACCTGTATCAAAGATAAAACAGACTCTCTCACACGAATATCTTCACATCTCAAAGAAATTCCAGCTCATGCTGCTTTTTTCCTATAGAAAAACTGTTTGGCATTACCAAAACTTATGTACATATACACAGCTGTTCTCCGACATGGCATGGTAACTTAGAGTCACAGAAATTCGATGAATTGATACAAGGTACCCTCGAATCGATAGCAAATAATCATTTTTGTAACTAGAATTGGCTTCAAGCAATACTTCCTCTGAACTTGGAGGTATTGAATATTCGTTTGGCATCATCACTTACTTCACCTGCTCTTTTATCTTTCTTTAATAGTGTCTCTCGCTTGGTGAACTCTATTCTCCCATCAGATTTTTTTGGAATATTTTATTCTTTCTAGGAAGAAGGATGAAGATTATGGATTCCTGAGGTCAAACTCCCTTCGCATGATACTGATAAGAAATAACAAAGTGCATGGGATCGTCCGCTCTTGAAATTTAATTTGAAAAATCTGCTTGAAACGGCTGTATCTACATCTCAGAAGGCTCGTCTCAATGCAGTGTCTTTATAAAGGAATCAGGTGTGTGGCTCAATGCACTACCAGTCTCTTCATTGGGTGATCAATTTCTGTCCGTAATACAGGGTGTTACCAAATAAGTGCGAAAGTTTTTAGGGAATGATTCATGGTCGAAAATTAAAGGCGCTTCCAAAAATAAGGAAAAAAAATATTTTTTTTTTGAAATTGCTGAAGAGTTGAAGAAATGGCATTTTGTGGGCATGTTCTACCAATAAAAAGGCTACCTATGAGTTTTTTTAAATTTTGTTGTGATCTTTTAATGGGGTGAATCATGCAACCCCTATTCCATTTTTTACCAGAACTTTTTACCAAACCAAAATTCCTCAATTGAATTGAAATATGTGTTGAAAAAAACGATTCATTGCAAAACTTTTTCGTGTTGTGTCCGTGAAAGCAATAGTTTCCCAATAAAACAATTAAACACAACATTGTGCATGAACGGATCTTCTGTAAATGGAATCTAAAAAATCTAGTAGGTGGCTGTCACTTTCTGTTTGCACAACTTGTGACTTCAATCGTAGTATTTTCAAATTATTCCGCTTGTTTCTACTTTTGATTTAGGCATGTACCAGTACCATGTTTTGTTTTAATAGAATATCATATAAAAAATACAAACAAAACAAAATTAGGTGTATTACAACAAAGAAAATGGCAACAAGACCAAACGGAACGGAGTTATCAAAACTGCTCGAAATGACCAACTCCAACCAATAGACAGAAATCAAGTCTCCTTCTCATATACTGGCGTAAACTTTGAAATATTCCTGGTGTGTTTTGGATTGTCTCGCAGGCTGCAATGATGCGATTCCTCAAATCATCCACACATTCAATGGGAGTCGTATGAACTGAGGACTCCAGGTGACCCCAGATTCAAAAGTCCAATGGGTTTGAGTCTGGAGCTCTGGGGGCCGAGGTTGAGGTCCTGCTCTACATATCCAACGATTTGGTTACACTTCGTCCAAGTACTGACGGGCAGTTATGCTGAAATGGACAGGCTCACCATCGTCTAGCTTCCAAAGAATTTCCATTGGCAGGACCATACATAAAATGCATAGAATAGAATATAATACTTCATTCAACTATGTTATATACAGAAATTCAAAAATTCAAAATTTGGTGAGTCTGTTCTCATCAACAAAAGAATTTTCTGAAATGTTCTCAGAGTATTCACTGACAGAGTAGAAACAATCATTCAAAAAGTATGTTTTTATAATTTGTTGGAATTCATTAGGATCTAATGATTTAAGATGATGAGGAAGCACATTGTATAGCTTATAATCCAGTGAATTCTTCTGTGATATAGAGGGCCTATGTCGAGAAATTCTGATATGTTCAGCATTCCTAGTGTTATAATTGTGAATATCACTTGAGGCTACCTTATCTCTTATGAATTTCAATGAGAACTTTGTAAACGTATAGGGACGGAAGAGTCATAATTTTCAATCTCAAAAATAATTGTCAACATGATTCTCTCAAGCCTATGTTACCCAAAATTTTAATTGCTTTTTTTTCAAAGTAAAAATGGCCTTGCTGCAGATGAATTACCCCAAAGAGGAATAGCATAGCTCATGTTAGACTGGAATAGGGAAAAATATATTGATTTTTGAGCACCACTATTGGAAATGTGCTTAATCTGGCGTAAGAGAAACAATACACTAGATAGCTTGTGCTAAAGTTGCTCCGTGTGAGCATTCCAGTTTAACCTGTGATCTAGTGTGATACCGAGTAACTTTTTCATGTTCTGTTTTGATGTGTAGTAATGGTTAATCTCTGAGATTCATCGTTATTCAGTTTGAGATTAGGTGCTATAAACCATGTTTCTGCTTTTTTTCAATTTCTCTGCCTCTGTACCTATACATTCGAATTCTATTTTTAATTTTCAAGTATATCAAGCATAGGACTAAATTGTTTATAGTAAGGGTTTATTTTCTGATATTTGTTTCCTCGGTCAGCAGTTTTCCGAAAAATCGCAAGTGTAACTACCCTTACAAGGTAGCTGATGTGTATTTTCCCTAAAGTGCCACGAATAATATGTTTTGTGCGTTCCAATGAAATATATTCTTTGGACACCCCTCGTTATTAGAGTCCTTCCAAAACTCTCAACTATAAAATACCCCCATGAGTGGACTGAATTGAATTTTTTCATGGTGGCACTAATTTTCTACTTTTTCGAAGAAATATATTCTGCGGAAAGTTTCTCGAAAAACCGCAGGTATAAACTACCTTCGTGACACAAAAAAAATGTTTGTGCAATCCCTGGTCAGCAGAGTAATTAGAAAAATCACAAGTAAAAACTACCCCTAAATGGGGGTAGATTGGAATTTCTAATATGGTGGCACGAAGACATTCCTTCATAGATGTCAATTTTGCATTTTGCACTGCGGACCCATGCTCAACCTAAGGGTTTTTATTACTAATTTCGTCCATTTGTTTGCGAATAGTGGCCATATCTATTAGTGATTGTCTGTGATTCTAACATGCGTCACCGTAAAACTTCCAATAGGAACATCTACTCTACAATTCATATCACAACAGCAATATATAAAATATATCATGAAAATCCAATTAATGAGCAACTACACGGGGTTTCTTTCCTTTTTCTTACGATCATATATACATACCAATCATAATAAACATCTAGATTTATATAAAATCAGCCTTATGAACGGGAGACGGAGATACTTTGATGTTTTTCCGAGTTGTTCTATCAGGTCGAAAATAAGTTCCTCGCACAGGATTTGTGATTTAATTTCCACGAACTGGTTTCGGTTACAAAAGCAATGGGCCTTACATGTGAACTCAAATTAAATGTAATGCACTTCAAGTACTAAGAGTGAACATCGTTACTTGTACTGTATAAGCAATACGCAACATTTTGTGAAAGTGGGATCCCATATTCAACTAAAATTGTGAACCTCATTCCTTTTCTGATTATCAGTTATTATTTGAGAATTCCATTGAATAGTTTTGCGTGGATTCTGATGATATTATTCAGCGGTTTTCTGTCAGGTTAAAGCTAGCCAGTGTTATAAGGGTACTTTTTTAAATTTGTTAAACTACTTGGCGCCCCAACTTTTTTATATTATCAAGACCTTATGTACCTGCGACCTCAGTAAACCAAAGAGCAAGCACATTACTTGCAGTTACTAAACGTACACAGAAGTGGCATTGCTTTATGATTTTTGAAATATCTATAACTTGACACGCAAAACCTCTAAATGCGGTGAATTTTCTTATCAATACACATATTTCTTATCATTTACTTACTTTTCTTACAGAAAAAAAAATTCGATTCATCTGGAACTACTAGTGAGCACAACATTGTTATATCGTGGTAGAATATTTGGAAATTGTTTCACAGTGAGGGCATTACCAGTCTTGCTCACAGCGAATACTTATAGAGCAAATGAATAAACTGAAGAAGGAAACGAATTTACTACAATATTAGCTAAACATGAATGGGTGAAAAATATCCCGTGAATTATCATGTTTCATTTATCCCACAGATGTTGAACAAACATCTAGGAAAAATAAATTAAATAGTTTTGATAAAAAAATTAGAAACTGAAATTTTGTTTTGTTGAGTGGGTCGTTGATGATTGTCATCGTATTGTCAATATTGTAGAGAATACTTTGAGGTTTTCTGAAATGGCCGAACGAATATGCAGGTATGCACGTATTTTTTGGACGAGCATTCTGTAATGCTGCAGAGGCCGAGCATTTTCCCAATCGGTTGCTACCGGTAAGAGAAACTTTCGAGTGTGCCGATCGCAGCTTGTGGGAGACAAGTATGTCTAATGGATAATTCATTAGAGCATGTTCCATTGCAAACCCGAAGAGATATATGGTTTATGCATGATGGTAATCGGGACCACTTGAACCATAGTTCTCCCAATAGACGAATTGGTAGTAGAGGGCCAAATTCATGGCCAGTGTCGTCTCCGGAGTTAAATCCATTAGATTTCTTTTTGTGAGAGAATCTCAAACGACTTGTTTACGCTACACCTGTTCACACAAGAGATGAGTTGTTGAATAGAATAACATTACATTGCGAATCCATAGAGAACGATCCTGGAATGCTATTTCAAATAAAGAGGAGGTGTCTTCGCATACTTCGAAAATGTATTGAGAGGGCAAGGGGTTATATCGAGCAGTTTTTGTATTGGATTTTTCATTTCTGTTTGCTCTTGAGGATTGCGATTGATATTTACGCTACGAGTTTTGTTAGGTAAAGGTGTTTACATTATTAAAATTTATTGAGATTTTACTTACTCAATTTTTTTTTCAAATAATGGTGGACGTCTCAGGTTGGATGTCGTCGAATGAAAGTGCATTTTAATCTAAAATCGTTGCTCCGATCGACTTTACACATGAGTACTTTCATTCAGAAAATTCTCCAGGAAACCTTGTTTTGTTGAAAAATATTGAAAAATATCAGTCATTCCAATGTTTTGAAATGTTGACCATCGGGGGCAGTCCGTTCCTGACTTTACAGCAATCCAACCGACTCATCATGAAACAACCTCATCGAAGGAATTATTTGTTTCGTCAATCACCAAAATTTGGTTGATTTTCAAATTCTCTCGAAATGTTATCAAAGTATAACATTTTTCATTTTGTAACTTCTAGGGCCCGTAATTTAGTAACCGAGGATTTCAAGAAAAAAAGTTATATATTTCAAGAAAAGAGTACTGGTGATATTTACCCATCTATACATTCTCGAAAGGAAGAGAGGAGATCCTGGGACACCCTGTATATTTGTTCACGTGTAAAGTGATACTTCATATCAATATGTTTGGTTCTCTTATGGGTTATGGGATTCTTTGCTATACAAGTGCAGTCATTATTGAACTACATCCGACAGATATTGTAAAAGTTTATCTGCCTCATTTAATTTGTTGGGCAACACCTTGTTAATATTTTCATTATAAAAAATATGGGAATGTGGTACCAATGAAACTATCCATGTTATTGATTATTTATTGAAAACATTTAAAGAATATTGATATGCTGAGGGCTCTTCTCATAGTAACATTTAACAACATAAAGGGTCGTTTCGGGCCCATTCTCCTGCTCTCTTGCGCAAGTGTGTAGTAAATTCTCAGCATCTTTTGAATTTTTAGCAGCATCTATAGTATGTATCAGAAGATAGGACCTCTGGATGTCACCCTTGTCATTGATGATGCCTTCCTTTTTGGCGACACAGAAGAGGTAGTCCTTCAGGACCTGCTCTTCGCTAAAATAACCTTGTCTGGCTTTGGCCACCAACTGTGGGTCTATGGTTATCTGCTTAGGCACTCTGCATGGTAACTTTTGAGCTTTTCTGCCTGTTCTGGGGTTTTGCCTGGAAAAAAAATAGGTTGTTGGTACACTCTATTGATTTTTTCATACGAATTTCCAAGGAAACAAGATATTTTTCCAAATAATCCTACGAAGAGTACAATTTGTTCGAGCTAATAAGTGATCGAACAAATTTTTCCATAACATTACAAAATAATGTTGTTGTTATATTGTAACGAAGCAATATTTTCAAGCTCCGTTACTAAGAACGGCTAACCAAAAGTTTGAAGAAACTTTGGTACGTCCCTGCCTATTTGTGGTTTATATTAATTATGGTCTGGCAACAAATAATGCCGTTTGTGTAAATATAAAAGCTACTGGAACGATCACAACCAACAAAAGAAAGTTCTGATGCCTTTTGCACCGTACAAAAAGACTGAAAGACTTTTTTGACTGTTTCAACTATGAGGGTATGAAAAGGTAAATTCATATTAGTAAAAACGTAGTATGAATTTCCATGAGGGGACAAAAAGAGGGTATTTCTTTATATGGTTTCTGTCCGACATTTCTCTCGAATCCGTTGGATATAAAAGTTTTTTTTAATTCTCCAGAACAAGTAATTGAAATCGTTCTGCGAGTCGTGACCGCCAAAGAAAATAGTTTTCCATGAAGTATAAGCATTCATGCAAAAGCTTCGTTTGAATAGTGAGGTAACCGTAAGTGAAACATTATAGGAAGCGTGTTACTTTTCGAAGAAAGGCCTCAGAGCTTTTGTTAACATGAAAGACCCCCTTTAATTTTCGACAAGGAATTACCCCCTTAAAACATTCGCACTTATTTGGTAACACCCTGTATATGCAAATGTGGTGCTGAAGCAGACGAATCTGGGTTCATGGTTTGAGTTGTATATTCAGCGCTGGTCGTAGATCACGACATGATGCTGTTAATGATTTGATACAGAGAGCTTCATTAATGGCAAAAATTCCAGGTATCTAAGAGCAATAAGGGTCAGTCGGGATGACGGAATACGACCGGATGGAATGTCTTTGATTCGTTGAGAATTTGGTAAACCAGGGGGATTTTACTTGTATAGACACTATGGCCACATCACATTTAGACTCAACCTCTAATCGACAAGGTGCAGCTACAGAAAATGGAGGGAAAGTTATAACAAAAAAATATCAAAACCTAGAGAATCTCTACCTTTCCTACCCCGTAGCTATTGAAACATGACATGATAATGACAGACGTTCCACCAGTTTTCATTTCAACGCATCAGTATCGCCATTCAAAGAGGAAATGCAGCTTTGGTGATGGGAACCATTTCTGACGGAAATCAATTAGATTATTTTTTTCAACAATACCCATCCTAAATATATATATATATATATATATATATATATATATATATATATATATATATATATATATATATATATATATATATATATATATTTATATATATATATATATATATATCTCAATCTCAACTCGATATCAAACATTACAGAACGTGTTCCTGATCAAGTGATAATCACATGAGACACCGTTCAGTTGAAAACATTCGCAACATCGAGTACATGTCAGATAATAATCCCAATAAAAAGTTTTTCACAAAAAGTTAAACCGACGAAAAAATCAACTGAAGAGCAAAGAATAAAATAAACCTCCTTAGTATTAATGATAATTGAGCTTCTAAACTGATGTGAATAACTAATTTTGAGTCGGCGCCAAACAAACAATTATCGAAGAAGTAATCAAAGCGCTGCTGTGCATCTCGCTGCCATCATTTTACGCTTTACCTAATTCAATTGCTACTTTGTTTGGCATGGACTCAAAATTAGTTAGGAGCTCAATTATCATTAAGAATGAGAAGATTCATTTTATTTTTTCGTAGGTTGAATTTTTTGTGAAAAAGTTTTTATTTTTCAATTTTTGTGGCTGAAATCTACTAATTACTACCTACTTAATTTTTTATTACTCCCAAAATACTTACTTACCTAGCTCACTTCAACAATTAACTATTTAATAATATGATTTTCTATTTTAACTATTTATTGTTATATAATATAAATTAATTTTGAAAGTTCTGGTTAGTTGATTCCATCACTTTGTATATGATTCCATCCGTTCATAGAATGTTATCATTTTGACGGATGTCGGAGGGTCTGTCAATGTCAACTATATATGTGTGCCAAAGTGAGAAATCAATCATCCCCAATTCTTCTACCCATAGGGGTGGATTATTTCATTCCAAATCAGAATATGATCAACTATGAGGTATACCCTTTCTAATAAAAGAAGAGTCATCCAAATCGGAAAACACACTACAAAGTTATGTCTGATAGAATCGGTTAACGGACCAAAATTCAGAGGGTGAACAATCAATATTCTTCATTTTGCTACCTTTAGGGATGGATTTTGTTGTTCAAATTGAAATGGGAGCAACTCCGAAGTAGGTACACCCTATCCAATGAAAAAGAATAATCGGAATCGAACAGCTCTGTGAACAGTTGTGCGTGATCATACATGAAAAAAAATACGCGTCGAATAGAGAACCTCCTCCTTTTTGGTTTCGTCGGTTAAAAATTGACATCTATTGGTGCAACCTTATTAAAAATTCCAATCCACTTCCATTCAGGGGTAGTTCGTACTGGTGATTTTCATAATAACTCTACTGACCGGGGTGTTCCAGCTAATGTATTCCATACCTAATGCCGTGAGCAATACAAGAATGTCAATGTCCTCTGCCACAATAATAACAGATTCATGAGAACGGGATGCAGTAAGCGTAGCAGAGACGATGATTGAATCTGCATCTGATTCAGCTTGGTTGACAGAAAAACCAACCTCTGAAAGAGCAGTTTTGAGAAGATCTATCAAGTTTGATTTGTTTTTTTCATTACCAAGAAATTTTTCTTGAGATATTGTTAGTACGGTACTCTTATCAAACTTTATTTCAGTACATTGGTGTTTTTTCGTGCGACGCATACGTTCCCATGACTTTGTTCCTGCTATATCAGGATTTTCGGAGTAACCATCAAATATTATTGTTGCAGATAGTCCATAATGTTCTTGCACATACCGGACATACTTCTAATTGATTGATTATGATTAATTGATTGAACCGAAAATAATATTTTCAAAACGTCTACCCGTGGCAAAATATGTAGCACAACTAAGAGAATAAAATGAGGTAGAAGAAACAGCTGACCCTACGTATAATAGTAATAGTCGTAGCAGGCAGATGTTCCTTTGTCTCCAAACGGTCACTCAGACCTTTTCTACCTGCTTAATAATCGATAAGTTTAATTTGGTAAGTTCTATGGTGAAGAAAAGAGTTGGGTATGAATGAGTCTGAGGTAATTTTTTTGTAAAATGTATAAAAAAAAGTTATAGAGCAAAAAAAACATTTTTACAAAAAAATTCTCACTTTTTTGCTTATAACTTCTTTAATTTTCGATTGAGAGCAAAAAGTTATATGAACATATTTGTAGGCAAAACAATTTGCTACAAATTATGATACCACAAATTTTTGTAAGACGCATAGTTTCCGAGATTTCGCGGAAAAAGTGTTTTCACCACTTTTTCCAAGATGGCGGCCGGGGGACAAGGGTGGCGACCCCACAAACTTGAGGTTAAGCTTCTATTGACCCCCTACACATGTCCCAAAAATAAAATTGCGTTCTCTAAAAAATGCAATATTCGGTCCTTAAATTGTAACATTTCAATGGACTAACCGTATTTTCAAAAATTTAAACTTCTGCTTCTAGCGAATCTACGTATTCCTTAATAAAAAGGTTTTTGAAACGATTTTCAAGCTTTTCATTACAATACAGTGTGTTTCATTTTTAAGATAACAAAATTACTCATAAGTAAAATATAAAAACGCCTTTTGTGTAAAAAGCAGACGAGATAGGTATAGGAAACCCTAATATAGTTTTGAAGGGAAATCTTATTCTGCGTCAAATTACGCCACTAGATACGGGGTGTTCCATTCAACTTTAAGCAGTTATTTAATTAAATTTGTGTCCAAATTTTGAGGCAATTTTTTTCGCTACTCTGTATAATATTGCATTAGAAATTTCATGTAGTAGTTAAACTTCCTTTGATCTAAGCAGTACATTTAATCACTAGCAGCTCGTTACACGTTACAGGGTGAAAACAATTTTCAAATTATAACATAAGGGATCAAGAAAGTATTGATGACATTTTTTTATTAAATAAACGGGCACTCTATCAGGACCAGCAGAAGTATTGTTTTTAGACTAGAAATCAGGGTTATTAGTTGTCACTGGATGGAAGAAAAGGGACTCTTGAATATTAACTTGCTGATCGGGGATGGGAGTAGTTTTTCTATCTATCGTGTTTGCCATGTTCAGGCCAATACTAGCAGAAAATGTATTGAAATAATTAGCTTTACTCAGGTCATCTGCAATTTTGTTCCCCTTTCATCAGTTATGTCGTATCGGGTGCTGTTACTAGAGTGGGTTTTTTTGTTTGTTATTTCATTTCATAGGCAATTGATTGTGATATGTTGCCACGTTCTTGCTATCTCCATAAGTGATTGCCACAGTTCGCATTTAATAAAAGTCACTCCAAAGTTACAATTACCTTTAAAATTCACCATCAAGTGACCGTGGATTGGCCCGCGCGATGATGAAAGCTAACCTAATTTCTCTTAATTATGGCTCACAAAAAGTTCATTTTACCTGTTACGTGAAACGCGAATGATATTTATTTAAAGTGAAATGGGTTATGTGTTCTCAAAAGACAATTTCTCTTGATTATGTTTGGAAATGTTAGCAAATGCCATCATTTTCATTATTATAATTGATAATTGTAACTTGATAATTTTTTATTAAAGCTGCATTAATCCACCATACTTGCTACATGACCTTTTTTAACAATTAATGGACATGCACCCGCAATTTCGAGGTTATGACTTTGAAGTGGCAGGTTATAATAACCGCGACGTGTTAGCCACTTTCAAGGGTATAAGACCTATTGCATAATTTAAGTTATAACTTTGAAGTGGTGAGTCATGGGCCTGCGATGGGGGCGCCACTTTCTAGTGGTTGAAAAGTTAATGAGTTAGTTCCACTGGCCACTTTATGATGAAAAGAACTTTGGAGTAGTATATTTTCAGTTTCTGCCACTTTGATATATTCTCCAAGAGCCGCGATATATACAGGATTATGGTGGGTCGCTATTATTAGTGAAATTAACGAAACATTCAATAACAATTTATTTGTCGTCAGTTCTGCAGTAACCAAGATTCATAAAAAGAAATTGTTGAGGGATTCAATCACATAATTTCAGAGGCGAGTTATTTCAAAAATTATGTTTTCCTTAAATAAAGAGTATTCATATGGCGCGTGCTCACAATCGAGCTGCTACACCAATATTTCACAGTGAAATTTCAATCGTTTCAACTTTATTCCGATCAGAAGTATCCAAATTCAATAAACTTACTTACTTGTTCGCATGTTATATATTCTTATACTTATAGACGATCGAGTGTTAGAAATGAATCAGGCAAAATGGAAGAATGAGGAACATTAATTATAAAAGTATGTTGCAGGACAGAGATCGAGCCACATATCAATTACACGAACGCAGTCATATCCACGTTTTCGCCAGGTGACCACAAAGTTGTTGGAATGTGGTTTTCTGATATCCAGGAACGTATATCGGAACATAGCGGCCACCAAAAAAGTGTTCCCCATTTTGGTAGCCGCCGCGTGATAGAACCGTGTATATTACGTGGCAGTGGTTGTGGTCAAACACCTCAAAGTTTCCGTCCATTGAAAATGCTACTAGATGCTGATAGCACAGACGGGCATAGCAGAATAACGAATGCCGCAAACAACATTAGAGAAACCCCCCCGGCAATGTTGATACCCTCAGAACTACAAAAAGTACTTACAAGTTACGAAGAAGTTCTGGGGGTGATCAATAAGTTGCCGAGGAACAAGGCACCGAGCCTCGCAAGTTGGACGCCGTCCTGCTTAAGAATCTCCCGCGAAAGTCAGTAGTCCAGTTGATCTACATAATTAACGCGATCATAAAATGCCAGTATTACCCAGACTGTCTGAAGGAAGCAGAAATCGTTCCCCTGCTAAAACCAGGAAAAAGTAAAAACAGCATCGACAGCTATAGGCCTATTTAGCTTCTCAGCGTGGTGGCCAAGGTAGTAGACAAGATCCTTCTGAGTCGTGTTGTGAGCTTTGAGGAAAGGCGGAAAATCATCCCGCCTGAACAATTCGGGTTCAGGAGAGGTCATTCAACTACCTCGCAAGTAGCCCGGGTTGTTCACGGGGTGAAGGAAGCATTCCACAGGGACCACAACACAGTTATGGTTCTGGATACAAAGAAAGCATTTGATACGGTCTGGATTGAGGCAGGCATGCCTTTATACCTAACGAAAATCCTAGATTCGTACCTGACTGGGCGGACTTTTAGGGTTAACGTAAATGGAACTATCTCGCCAGAGTATACAGTTGGAGCAGGGGTCCCACAGGGGTCCTCCTTGTCACCAATCTTGTATTCCCTGTATACATATGACTTTCCGATCTTCGCTCGGACGAGTACGGCAATGTTCGCGGATGACACCGCGATCTATGCCCACTCGTTCCAGAGCGGAGTGGCTGCTAAACAGCTCCAGATTCATTTGGATCGGTTGGTCATGCCATATATGGGGAAGAACAAGTTTAAGCTTAACCCAGAGAAAACAGAGGTCATCAACTTCACGAGGAAACTCACCAATGTGAAGATCCTCGGGAAGCTGAGGATTGGAGAAAGCAAAGTGACGGAGAGGCCCTCAGTGCGATACCTGGGAGTGCAGCTGGACAAGCGTATGAGCTTGCACAAGCATATAGGGCTGGCATTACAGAGGGAGCGGCCGCGATAAAGCGAACGTACCCCCTCATTGCACGTAATTCCAGCCTGTCACTTGATAATAAGCTTCGAATATACAAGCAAATCATTAGACCAGCAATAACATACGCTTGCCCGGTATTTTGTAGCTTTTCCAAAACGCAGATGTCGAGACTGGAAAGGTTGCAAAACAAAGCACTCCGTATTGTTACAAATAGTAACAGATACATCCGGCTGGATAATCTGCGTGAGATAGCAAACGTTGAAAAGCTGGAAGATTTTATAATTAAAATATAAGACAAATTTTATAGACATCACATCCCTAAGAGTCCGCTCACAGCAGCAATCACAATGTACGAGCCGACCAAACCAGAAGGAAGCATGGTGTGATTTATCAAAACCTTGAACTCTACAGGGAGATAGAGTATGGACTAGTTTGAAATTCTAACGAAATAAAATAATAGTATATAACCCAATTGGGTACTACCTCTTAAAAAATTTATCCAGATTGAATAAAGCTTAATTACAAATAACTCTACACAATACTTAGTGTGCTGAATTTTCATACAAAATAGATAAGCGGAAGACGCATGAGCCTAGGCAGTGAGGCGTCTAGATATTTTACTCACCAAAACATAACTAGACATATGAAATTGTCAGGCACCTGTTAACACCAACAGGGGCTGTCCCTTCGCCCCATCAGGAGGGCAGGGAGACAGTCAATAAGTCCCCAAACAAAAAAAGCCACAATCTTCCCCCCCTTCCCACCCACCACCTGAAGGAGGAACCGGAAAATTGAATGTACATAACGTAAATAGTAATTAGTTTTAGTTATGTAAGATATATGTGTATATACTGACAATAAATACTTTTGGATTGGATTGGATTGGATTGTACCACAGTAGGTATCCCAAAAAAATTTCAAAATTGGCTGAGAGCCATTTTCCCATGTATTTGGTGCGGGGTCTTCAAAGTAGTTGTCGGGAAATCTACTTTCAATCAATTGCGTTTATATTTATACCACTTCTAGTTAACATTATTCACTGTATCATATTTTATTTCTGGAATGATTTACCACTCCGAAAGTGAGATATAAGGCTTCAAAGTTGCAACGTTTATAGTGAGCTACCGCGGACACCACATTTTAAGGCATAACTAAAAATCCTCCATTCAGATCTTTTTGAAAAAATAGTATATTATCAAAAGTTAAGTAACACATTTCATAAAAAAAATTAAACCCGTGTGCCATACAGTTATTTAGTTATTGCCATAAGAAGTTGCTAAATTATTCGTGTGCAAGAGGGGGAAGGCTGAAATCGTGGCAACGCCTCAAGCGAGCGCTCGTGATTCGAATAAGCCGGAGCGCGAAGGTCTTGCTGTTTTGAATTGAACTGTGTTTCGGAATGAACATATTTATGAATAATAATTGTGAAAATAAACAAAAATGATTCAGATTACCAATAGGCTAATAAAATATAACGTATAAATCTACAAAAAATATATACAACAATGAATGTAATTTAAGAAGGGAGATTTTAGTCTCTGTATTATACGATGTGGAAGAGAGTTGGCGGCGTGCAGACAATACTTTTTTTGAATCTAGGAAAATATATACTCGAGCAGGGATCGAACCCGCGCCCACATGATTACTAGTCAGGTGCTCTTCCGAATGAGTTCCCTTCCACCTTATAACTTTCCACAACACACTAACATTAAATTCTAGAAAGTGATATCCCGACCGCAGATGCAAATGTACGTCCTCGGTAGCTCAGCTGGAAGAGCACCTGAATAGTAATCATGTGGACGCGGGTTCCATCCCTGCCCGATGATATATTTTTCTAGAATTTAAAAATTCTTGTCTGCACGCCGCCAACTCTCTTTCACAATGAATGTAATATTATTTATTTTTAACTATTATACTAAATAATCATATGA